>OX457030.1:13789575-14189620 GCA_949752745.1 Protula sp. h YS-2021 | reverse complement strand
ATACGGAAATCCATGCGCAGCTGTGCAGTAAGCGATGTAGTGTGGACTTAACAGTTATCGCATGGACAATTCAATGACTTCGATTGACATTCTTTTTCATTATTTAATAGGTCATTGTTAACAGGGCTTTTCTTGGAGAGTGTTTGATGGATAACTGCTTTTTTTTTTCTTACGCCGAGCTGGCTTTGTTAGCAACGACTGAGTCTTGTCCACTTAACATATTACCCTAATGAGGCGACTGCAACATTTGAAAATTTCAAAATTAGAACCAACCAGTCAGGTTTGCCTTGAATTTTAATGTTGAATACTTATGGAAAGAGTAGCACTTTGAACTATGTCCAGATGCTGGAAAGATTTTTTTTATTTTAATTTCTTTACATTCTTTAAATTTTAAGAGATACTTGGCACAAAAAAATTCATTTTGAACATTTTTGGTAATCACACAAAAAAGATCCCAGTCCTAGAAGCTCGTAATGCAGCCACATTGAGTGAAACAGCTCATCCAGCATGAAGTGAACAGTGTTGAATATAACAAAGTCATAGTAATAACATGGTAAACGGTCATCTGCCCCCCCGGTCAACTGCCCCCCCCCCCCCAGTCAACTGCCCCCATTTTTTGCAACCCGGTCGACCCCCCCCCCCCCTGCAATTTGATGGGATCGTCATCTGCCCTCCTTTTTTTTAGTGGAAAAAAATTCTGTAAGAAATTAGGCAATTGTGATGTCCCCGTCTTCTTCGTCTCTGAAACAATTGATCGTCATTGATCTATTCACCAATATTGATCTTGTGAGAGACTGATCCTTAAACTAATTGCAGTTCTAATTGCAATTACTTTCCTATTGGTGAATTGCAATTAACCGAGGTGCAATACATTCAATGAAATAAATATAATTTTATTTATTGTGTCTTTGTGAGCCAAGAACCCAAGAAAAAATAATATATGGAGGGGCAAGCGACCACCCCTCCACTTTGAAGGGTGGGGGGGGGGGGGGGGGTCGGCCGGGTTGCAAAAAAGGGGGGGAGCAGATGACAGGGGGGGGCAGTTGACCGGGGGGCAGATGACCGGGATTCTAATAACATAGCATAAGATTACTTTTGGGTTTGTTGGACTAAGGATGGTTCAGCTGGGGACGCTGTTCTTTGACCATCTTGTCAAGTTGCGACCTCCACTCCATATATTATCACTTAGGCGTATCACTATTTGATTTGATTGCCTGAAATGAATAACATATTTAACAGATACGCTTATAAATTGTAAGATTAATGTGTTAACAATTAGCTGCGAAAAATTTCTTTCTCTAAAAATTGATTTTGAATACTGGGATTGGTTTTTAATACTGGACAGCAATTTGATTTAAAATGTCGACTGCAGGCAAGTATTACACTCAAAAGGAAAGGGTGAGGGGCAAGCGATCGATCAGCGGCCATCGCCCGTGTGTTGATACACATGTACACACGGGTGTAGGAAAAAATGGCAACGGAAAAATGGCAACGGAAAATATGGCAAGTGGAAATAATGGCAACGGAAAAAATGGCAAAGTGAATAAACGGATAAAATGGCAACAACAAAAAAAAAAAGAAAACCAAAATAAAAAATTTATCACATTTGTCAAATTTATTCTTAAGCGTAATATCACGAGCATGTTGCTCATTCTAGACAACGCCCCTGATAAATGTATTGTTATGATGGCACCCGAACATCCATAGGATTAGCAATATTGTATACACAAGGTTTAAGTTTTGCCTGAAGCAGTCCAAGTATATGTTTTGTTACGTTGACATCCGAGCAACCGAAAGATTAACGGTGCCGCACACAGGGATTACATTTTGCCATTTTTGCTTGCACCCCAGATACCCAGACATCAAGTGGCATTAATTTTTGATTGGACTCTCTTTGATCCTGAGTAGTCAAGGTAGGCGATTTCTTTGTTTCGACTGAACTTCAATGAAATCTGCAAAATTTGCCATTTTTTCCTTTTATTAACTTTGCCATTTTTTCCGTTGCCATTATTTCAACTTGCCATATTTTCCTTTGCCATTATTTCCGTTGCCATTTTTTCCGTTGCCATATTTCCGTACCCCTTACACACATATATCTATAAGTATAAAAATGTGTGTGTATGTATGTATATCTGTTTATATACGTCATTTTTTGGGCTCTCAGATTTGTTTTTGTTTTGTTTTTTTTTTTACATCAAGTGAATACATTTTATTATGAAATAAATGATTGTGTCGGTCAAAGAGCACCAAGAATTGCCTTGTTAGTCCCCCGCCGGGGGACTATAGTTTTCGGGTTTGTCTGTCCGTCTGTCCGTCTGTCGACACTTTTTTTGTTAACACACTCAAGCCTACATTTTTCCACCGATTGTTAAGATACTGTATATATGGGTAGTACTGGAACGAACAAGGATCGGTATTGTAAATGAGCCATGTCGGCCCAAGGACATTGGCCCAGCTGAACTTCAAAAATTTTCCCAATCCTTACTCAGTCGAATGAGTTTGTTAACACACTCAAGCCTACATTTTTCCACCGATTGTTAAGATATTGTATCTATGGGTAGTACTGGAACAAACAAGGATCGGTATTGTAAATGAGCCATGTCGGCCTAAGGACATTGGCCCAGCTGAACTTCACAAATTTTCCCAATCTTTACTCGGTCGAATGAGTTTGTTAACACACTCAAGCCTACAATTCTAGATCGATTGTTGAAATCTTTTAGATATAGGAAGTATTGTAACCAACAAAGGTTGGTATTGTAAATGAGCCCTGTCGGCCCAAGGACATTGGCCCAGCTGAACTTCAGAAATTTTCACAACCCTTACATACTGAATGAGTTTGTTAACACACTCAAGCCTGCATTTTTTGAAACAATCGGCAAACTGTTATACACATAGGTAGTATGGGTGGTAACAAGAATTGTTATTACAAATGAGCCGTGTTGGCCCAAGGACATTGGCCCAGCTGGAATTTTAAAATTCACGAATATGATACGAAGGGTTGTAGTCCAACCTAACAAAATCAAATACTGGGATTGTACGCCGGCGGGGGACATAGTCAGTTTCACTGACCCACTTGTTTTGTTTTATGAACACGATTTAATTACCGTTCAGATTAATATTTAAAGTTGTCAGTCTTCAAATAACTTGATCACATTTTCTGAAGCGATACATACCACTGATTGAAAAAGAGCAGGTTGTTTGTTTACCCGTGACTATATTTCCTGTCACAGAGACAAAATCAAGGAAACGGTTTATCCGAACCAATTAGCTGGGTCATTGTTTTTGGACATCAAGAAGCTTGACTTGATACATGTATGGCTCCAGGGTTCAATGTGTTTTCATGTGCTTTCATATTATCCCGCGCGCGGGTTTCATGCATTCCCAATGTGTTTTGATGCGTTTTTGTGTGTTTTCATGTTTTCCAGTGTGTTTTCATGTTTTTCCAGTGTGTTTTTACTTGTTTCCATTGTGTTTGTATTTATGTCCGATTTTCATTATTTCCATGTGTTTTCACAGGTGTCCGAAGTATTTCTTGTACTTCCAATGTATTTAATGTGTTTTCAGATATTTCCGATGTGTTTCCAGTGTGGTTTCAATGCGTTTCCAGTGTGTTTTGATGTGTTTCATGATGTTTCCATGCGTTTCCAGTGTGTTCTCATGTGTTTCCAATGCATTTCCATAGTGTTTTCCATGTGGGTCGCTTGCAGATGTGCCGCGGCAGCAGTGGACCAAAGAGTTGGAGTTCGTTCTGGCCGCTATCGGCAATGCCGTCGGCCTGGGCAACCTGTGGCGTTTTCCGTACCTGTGCTACAAGAGCGGCGGAGGTAACGAAAGCCAGTCACCTCATTACCTCAATGCTACGCATTGATCGTGAAGAGCAGAAATGTTTCAGAAAATTCACGAATATATACATATTTATATATTAAAGTAAGTGGAAATAAAAAAAAAAATTATCTTACAGTCAAGGCCTCAAGTGAAAAACGTCGGAGGATTTAATGCGTAATTTAGATATGAGAATGGTGTGACTATGTTTTCTAGGCGCCTTCTTGATCCCGTATTTCATAATGCTGGTCATTTGCGGTATACCACTGCTATACATGGAGCTAGCTGTCGGGCAGTACACGAGGCAGGGTCCTGTAGGTGCTATGCAGAGAATCAGCCCCTTCTTTCAAGGTATATCTAACCCCCCCTCCCCCTTTCATTCTTATGACAGGTGTGGAGGAATGTACATGTACATGTAAAACTTAAAGTCCCCCCTCCCCCAAAATAAAAAACTCTGCCCCCCCCCCTCCCCTCCCTCCGCGTTATCACAATTCCCTTGGTTTACCCGCATCTTTACATATTGGCAGTTTCCAAGGGTTTGAGAAATTAGCATTACTCCATCAACGTGGATTTTATAAAGCACCAATACCCACATGACGCTGTCAAAATCTCATGTTGTAATTTCAACAAATGCTGGCAAATATAATTGCCCGCATAAAATTTTTGTTTGTCTCATTTAATTAAGTGGCTTCTGTTTGACATCTCAAATTGGTTTCTATTTATGTGTGTGAGTAAATTTTTTATGCTTGGTCAAAGAACTGCAAGTGACTTAATTCAAGACGTGACAGAAAAAGTTTTCTTTCATAAAGTTTTATATGTTTTTATTTAACGTGGTTAAGCACAATTCTGATGAACATATTTCACAGTTGCATTTATTATGGATGAGGTCATTTCGCAAAGTGAAAAATTACAGCACGTGGCTGAAGAGGGGGGGGGGGGAGGGGGTAGAGGGGGCGTTGTTTGGTTAATCCTGGTGGAAATAGGGTTTGCCCTCCGACTTTAAGTTTGTCCTCAATATTCTTTTGAATGCGGGTCTGTGATTTTTTATTTTTTATTTTTTTTGAAATCACCCCAAATGTACTTATTTTTTTAGATAATATTGGTGTGCGTGAGATATGCTGTTGTTGACCTCAAACATCCAACAGTATTTATCTTCAGCCTTATTGCAACCCGGCGAGGTTTCGTTAATCTTTACTCCTTTCGACAAACCTATTTCAATACCCAAACCCTGACCTGGACGAAAGTAAAGGTATATAACACAGACAGATTAGCCGAATCATCGTGTACTTGGCAACTAGGTCACTGAAGCCAAAGTGGATTGTGCAAAAAAAAAAAAAAAAGATAGAAAATGGATTGCCAATACAAGTGTCTTTATTGAAGGACCGTTATTCGTGTCCGTAGTTATTATTTTTTTGCTGAGTCACCAACTCGTGTTGACGTCACTGAAGTCCTAGTCATGCTGCATTTGCTGGATTCAGCTTTGGGTGCCATTCCTGTAACATATATGTTCCACACAGGTTTTTCGTAAAATATAAACTGGAGTCATGCCGAGTAACTGGTACATTTTTGTGTTTTTTTTTTTTTTTTGTTTTCTGCAGAAAACCCGGCCTGAAATATTTGAATACTGTAACCTGACCCTTGGCTCATTACTGCAGTTTCATGATAAATATATGCAGACTACAGGAAAAGCAAGTTAATGTAAATATATAAAGGACCTTCCTTCTGAACAGGATGGTTTAATCGAGTACAAACGCGATTTATTCTATCATAAAGTGCGATCGGTCTACGTCAGAATGAGTGACGTCAGAATGTGCGTGACGTCAGGGTGGTGTGATTCTTCTAACGCCTCAGTTCCCTCCCCACCCGTGTGGAAGCTTGAAAAACCCTTCCACTTCCTCCCCCCCCCTCCCCCCAACTTTTTTCCCTCCAAAGACCAACTGCCTGCGCACGTAGACATGAAAACACGTGCACACACACGCAATCTGCAAAACCTTCCATTGTGCTCAGTCACCGTGAGTAGCCATTGATTAGTGTAGCTTTGTAACTGCACGTTACTCTGCTCTATTTATGAGTTATATAACTGTTGTGTACCAGACGAAAGGAGACCAAGTACGGGAGTGCCAATGGGGAGGGGGGGATTTAAATACTTCCTGCTCTGCGGATTTCCGTACCCCCCCCCCCCCCACCCACATACAATATCCATGGGCCTTTTCACAACACAAGTCATTAAAAACAATTTTAGAAGGGCTCGTATCACCCAGTAATTAACACAAAAAAATAAATAAATAAGCAAGTAAACAAATAATTTTTTTTTAAATTACCAATTCGTATTCCCTTGCATCTTCCTATGAACCAACTGACTTGTGATTATTGGTGTCTTTATTTCAGGAGCTGGCATGGGTGCTGTGATGTTAAGCTTCCTCCTCTGTACATATTACAACGTCATACTGACGTGGGCCATGTACTACCTCGGTGCGAGCTTCCAAAACCCGCTGCCCTGGTCAAACTGCAACAACTCGTGGAACACTGAGGCATGCTGGGACGACTACTCGGAGAATGCCTCGCGCTACAAGCCCAATGACACGGTATCGCCTAGTCAGGAGTTTTACGAGTAAGCCTTTTGGTGTTACTTCCTTGTTAACACTTGAAAAGCCTTTGGCTTGCAAGAGTTACATGAATTTGTGCGAGCAGCCGTTCGTCCTTTTTTTTTTCTTCTTGACAGTTTTTCCGATTTTTTGTGTCTTCTTATCCTCTGACACTATGAGCTCTAGGACCATGAAACTTGGGACTTTTGAAGAGCTTGATCTGAACGTGTGCATGTCAATTTTTATTTTCGTCTACGATTTCGTTTTCTTTGTTAAAACGCCATGTGAAAAGAGTGTATTTTTGCAAGTTAAGTGCAGTGCATTTAACGTACATCACAGAACACAGTTGCTGAGCTTTTTGCGAGCTCTCACTGCGTAAATAGATAACACGGCGTATCCCTTCTCAGTCAATAAAACCTTAAGCCAACAAAAACCAAACACTACTCGGCTTATAAGACGTATTCAAGCTGTGTTGTTTGCAATATTATTATTCAAGAAATAACCCATTGAAGGAAGTATTTTTGCGTTTTAATTTCTTGTCAAGTGTTCAACATTTCGCTAGCGAAATAAGGTTCTAGTTTTTAGGTTGTTGTAAGTGGAGTGTGGTAGGTTGAAGCGGTAAGGGGAAGGAGTGTGTGTGTTGCGGGCGGGGGGGGGGGGGGGGAGGGGTAACTGGATGAGTGTGAGTGTTGGTAGTCAAAGGTGAAATGTTTGCTGCTGGTGAATAAGTATTTTGATTGACACATAAATTGTGTTTCAATTTTTTGTTTTTTTGGCAGAGAGCAAGTCTTGAAGCAGTCTGACGGGATAGAGGATTTCGGCAGTATCGTGTGGGAGTTAGCTCTCATACTACTTCTCTCCTGGATTATCGTCTACCTCTGCCTGTTCAGGGGCGTTCAGTGGACGGGTAAGGTACGTGTACCCACCGGACAGTTACCTCTTGCTTCGGGGATAGAGTCAGTGAAGGGTCGGTCGCGGATTCAGGCGACATTCTGAACCTATTATTTCGAGAGGGCCATATTTTCAATCTTTTGTAACCTTTTTAAGGAATATGTTATGAGGCTAGATTCCTGTCGCATGTATAGTGCATGTGATGTATGCTCTGTGTGTCACTGCGTTACATGTCTCAAATTGGGCATTGGGCCACGTGTCGGTATAGATTACTGTCACACGCTTCGAATAGATTACTGTCACACGCTTCGAATAGATTACTGTCACACGCTTCGAATAGATTACTGTCACACGCTTCGAATAGATTACTGTCACACGCTTCGAATAGATTACTGTCACACGCTTCGAATAGATTACTGTCACACGCTTCGAATAGATTAGTTCGTCACACACTTGAAGGAGGTTACCATGTGACACGCTTGAAATAGGTTACCATGTGACACGCTTGAAATAATGTACCATGTGACACGCTTGAAATAGGATACCATGTGACACGCTTGAAATAGGATACCATGTGACACGCTTGAAATAATGTACCATGTGACACGCTTGAAATAGGTTACCATGTGACACGCTTGAAATAGGTTACTATGACACACGCTTGAAATAGTTTGCTACGTCGTGCGTTCGTAATAGATTGCTACGCTCTGTAACTAGTGCAAATGACAATGCTCTGTGATTGCAGATTATCCAAAGACCAGTCTTCCCATCTCTCTCTCTCTCTCTCTCTGTCTCTCCCTCCCTCCGTCCCTCTCTCTCTCTCTCTCTCTCTCTCTCTCTCTCTCTCTCTCTCTCTCTCTCTCTCTCTCTCTCTCTCTCGCTCTCTCGCTCTCTCTCCCCCCCCCCCCCCGCTGTTTCGTTTTTTTGCATCAAAGCAAATTGGAAACTTGATAGTGTTGAAAACATCACTATCAGTTTTCACTTGAAATGCAGCCTGTACTCTTTGTATCACTAGGAAGTTTTATTTTAATTATCCAAAAAGACCTTAAATGGTTCGAAGTTTTACAGTGTTACAAACATTTTCCTCAAGTGTTGTTAGTGAGCCTCGCTTTTTTGCGCACGTGCATTTCCAGATCGTGTATTTCACGGCGACCTTCCCCTATGTCGTCATCATCCTGCTCATCATCCGCGGCGTCACACTTCCGGGTTCCGACATCGGCATACAGTACTACATGAGGCCGGAATGGGAGCTCCTCAAGGACCCCTCCGTGAGCGCATGCGCCTTTTTTCTTCTCGCCGTTTGATTGGTCGGTTTCCTTTGAATATGTCTGTTGAAGGACGTGACATCACTTTCGTTTAAAAAAATGTTTTCTGAAGTTACATAAAGGGTCAAGAAGGATCAAGATAAATGACATTTGATACTATTGTTTTTTTTTTTTTCGTTGGTCTGACTGGCAGGTGTGGGTGAATGCTGCCGCGCAGAATTTCAACTCCATCGGGATTGCTTTTGGCAGCATGATTGCCTTCTCCAGTTACAACCAACGCGATTCAAATATTTTCAGGTGGGTTGGTTACTGGTCTGCTGGGCAGCTATGAGGCAGCACATCCAGGGGCTGGAGGGCGTAGATGAATATGCTTCACAACGACCCGCCCCCCATCCTCACCTTTGCTTTGGCTAAACCATGTGACAGTTTGTTTCGCCCCAGATTTGTAGCGTTACATTTTCCCTCTTAATTTAAACGATTACTTTTATTCACGTGGAATACTTTTTAGCCCCCAGCCAAATTTTGGCTGATGGCTATTGCTATGGGTTAGTCTGTCCGTCTTGCCGTCCGTCCGTTAACATTTGGGGTGCTATAAGTTTCCGTGGTCGGATCGTTTTCAAATTTAACACAGTGAAAGAATATATATCAAAGGTTTGCAATGTCAAGGCTTCAGTTTGAGCGACCAAAAACTGTCGAAAGTATGGCCCTCTGAACGTAGGCAATTTTTCTTGTATTGCACCATCATACAGGCGACTTTGTACGCATCAGCTCGACATGAACGGTTTGATATAAAGCTATGAAACCTTACACAGTGAAAAATATACATTTAAAATGTGCGAAGTCACGGTTTGAGTGTGATCGACCAAAAGTTGTCGAAATTATGGCCCTTTCAACTTAGGCAATTTTTAGGCAATTTTTTTTTGTGTATTGCACTTTTATAGAGGCGACTTTGTACACATCACTTTGACAAGAGCGCTTTCATATAGCTATTAAATAAAATCAATCACTCAATCAATCAATCAAAACCAGGGCTTTTTATCTATCAGGTCTTTCTTTACAACAGATGTCACAAAGAATCGAGTGACGTGCCATTAGAGGTGTGACGGTTCACCTCCGGCTCGGCTCGATTCGGTTCGGTTCAGTTCAACAAAAATTTTTACGTTCGGTTCGGTTTTTTCAGTTCGGTTCAGCAAAACCAACCGGTAGTTTTCTTTTCAAATATATATATATATATCTCAGGGCTGGTAGAAATCATGACTTCTTTTTAAAAAGTCATGATTTTTTACTTTTTTTATTTAAATTGACTTTATTTAAATCACCAAAAAAGTCACAGAACATTTAAAAACATACAGAACTGATTTTTCACTATTTATTAGTCTAATGCCACTGCAGTTCTCAGCAATATCACATCGAATAACTGAACATTTGCAAATAGCTTTTGACGTTTCAACTACTTGTCGCATCTCTGTCGAAATATCTTTATATACGGGAGCTAGACGTCTACCAGTCATTTTTTTTCAGATTTAGTGCACCACAAATTTGCTGGGTTAATTACTCTTTGACTTTAAAATCAACAATGATAGTGATTCATAACGGGAGTACTTCTATTGACAGGACTTATTTGTATAAGACAATAGTCTTGGCGCTGTTATTTATTAAGCAATCTTGCTATCAGCAAGCAACTGTTTGGAAATTAGTACGGGCACCACAATGGAGAAATACCGTTAACTCAGTGTGTACATAAGGCACAAAAGGTGTGGGGGTGACGGTGACTGCGTCGCATGAGCAGCTTAATAACCTAACAATGCATCTTCACTGTGTACACTCAAGGTGCTTGTTCTATCATTTTATTGACAAATATAACTGTAGAACAAAAAAGTCAAAATCGTGACTTTTTTTACTTTTTTATAGTGATTTAAATCGTAGATTAAATCACTGATTTAAATCATACCAGCCCTGATATATATATGCGTGTTTATTTTTTTTATTTACAGTGAAACCCCGCTATTAGGGACAAAAGTGACTGAATAATTTTGTCCCTAATGGCGGGATGTCCCTAATTTCGAGGTCCTGTTCATTTGAGTTCTATCTGAATATTGAAGTTTTAATTATTTTAACTTTATCAGATAGCGAAAGTTCGTTCCGTTTTCATTTCACACTACCCATATTCAGATGTAACACGTATTATACATAGCAGTTTATTTTACTATTAACTGAGTATAAAGACAATGAATTACTTGCTCCTTTATACACATTTTAAAAGACGGAGCAAATGTCAACAGGGATTAGTCGTATAAAGTTTCTCTCTTTAGCACACATCTTTTGTAATATGCCCTATTGTCTTTACAAGCACTGTGTTCAATACTCAATACCCACAAATAACAATAGCGGAAAAAAACAAACACTACCGAGTAACAAGCTGATAGGGGTTGTTTACATAACATACAAAATAAGGACAGCAATTTGACTGTCCACAATAGAGGGGTTGTTTTAAATGTGTAACCGTACTTGCGGGATAAAAAGAGTGTCCCTAATTCTGAATAGAGGGGTGGCCACAATAGAGGGGTCTGGATATAACAGAACTCTATGGCGTTTTAAAACAGACTGATAAATGCTGTCCATAATTCAAGGGTTTCCATAATAGAGGGGTGTCCATATCCGGGGTTTTACTGTATTTATAATTGCCTGCACTTAATCCGATAATCCGATGTTTCTTATTTCCTTAGAACAGATACAAAACCTAACATATAACGGTAATCAGGGTTCGCATTGGCGGGGTTTTTGTCCACTTCGTGGGCATTTTTTCACGGAATGACTCACTTTTTCGGATTCCACCGAGTTTTTCTGGACCCAACTGAGTCACATTTTCCTTTTTTGACTCACTTTCCTGAGAACCCAGCGCGAACCCTGACGGTAATGTTTTATACTTATTACCTCAAAGCTTACTTACACAAGAATTTACATTGTTATTGACTGACAGACTCACATGTAGTCGTAATAAACGCATGGAATTCGTCATAGGTTCCAAAAAAAGTGTGAAATATGTTTGTTTATTTGTCCGATGTGATATATATATATTAAAACTGAACTATACTAAAAGAAGTAAAATAACATTACCAAATTAATGCATTATCTTGTTATAAATAGCAAAAAAAAAAAAAACAAAAAAAAAAAAACGAACCGAAACCGTGATTGGGCTTTTCGGTTTTCGGTTCGAACCGAACCGAAGCCTTTTCTCGGTTTTCGGTACGAACCGTCACACCTCTACGTGCCATCCCATAACTGCATATCACTTTCAATTCCGAATGCTTGAACATAAAGGCGCTGAGTGGGGGCTTTGCATCTCTGATGCCTATGTTTTTATCTGCGGGAACACAATGAATACCGGGATACCGGGAAACCGGGAATGCTTTCTTTGCCCCGCAGAAACACGCTGATTGTTTGCATACTGAATGCAGCTACTTCTGTCCTCGCGGGCTTCGCAGTCTTCAGCATTTTAGGAAACATTGCGTATAATCAGAACACTGATGTAGACGATGTTGTTACTGATGGTGAGAGTTTGACAACATTTTGCCGGCCATTAATTTTTTAATAATAAACAAAGCTTTGTAGACATTGGTTTTTCTCATTTTATATACTAGTAGTAATGCTGGAAAGATTATGAAGTTTGAGCCATGAATCGGTTTAACGGGAGAACGCGTTTGGGGTAGGAAAATATATGCATTGAAAGGAGGTTTTATCTTAATTACATCTTGTTGTGATGTTTCCCTTTTCTTATTGTATCACCGTTGCCGAGTTTAGAGTAGTAAAAGACCCATTAAAAACAAACGATCTAATAAATACATCAACGTTTTATGGGACCAATTCACCGTGATTTTGTTAGAAGTGAGCTACGCTACCCTGTGCTTGCTGCTTTCAGGGCCGGGGTTAGTGTTCATTGTTTATCCAGAGGCTTTCGTCACAATGCCCGTGGGCTGGGCTCAGCTCTTCTCCATCCTATTTTTCTTCATGTTGATTTGTTTAGCTATCGACAGTCAGGTAGGAATTTTTTCCTGGTGGGTTTGAACTTGCTAGTTTTTGAGAGTTTATAGCGCTTGATGCTCCTCCAATTATAAATACGTCTGAATATGAAAATAAACACAATTGAGCATCTTACGTAATTTATTCCCCACAGGGAATATATGCGATCGACCGCGTGTCGGTCTGTCGGTCGGTCTGTCATCAAGAGCGTGTTAACACGATAACTTAAAAACTCCTTCAAGGATTTTAATGAAACTTGGTATGTAGCTTCTATGGGAACAAACACAGATCGGTGTTTTAAATGGGCCAGGTTCGTGTAAGGAAAATGGACCAGCTGGACTTGGAAAATTTCAACTATTGATGGCCGTGTTTAACTGAAGGGGATCTGTGGGGAATATGTGGGCTTGCACACTGCTATAGTTTTAGGGGAATTGGTTCTAGAAATTATAAGGCTTATTTTTCATTCGAGTTAAATATATTCAAGAACTATATGGAAACAGAAAATGCAAAGCAGAGCACCTGCTCTCATAGAAATGCCAAAACCAGTTGTAGCTTTGCACTAATTGGAAAGTAAAAGAAGCACCATTTATTTTGGTGTTGCAGTTTGCGTCAGTAGAGGTGGTGATCACCACGCTCATGGACCACTTCGGCCCGCAGCTCCTCAAACTGTTCAAGAAGAAAGAAATTGTTGTCTTGGCTGTGTGTGTTGTGGCCTACTTCTGCGGATTTCCGAATATATTCAATGTAAATTTATGTTTGTTCTAAGGTTGCCTGATATAAATGATACGGCATGCGAAGAGGGAAAATATGTCACTGTACCCCAGATGTCGTTATAGCCGTTTTTTTAAAGCAAATCTTAGCAGGGACAGTGTAGTTATGTCGTTACTGGCGCTGTGCCGTTCGTAAGAGGTTCTATTGTACATCGCAATAATGGCCTCTTTCCACCTCTGTGCTTTCTTTATACTTTCCACTCTCTTCCATTTGTTCTATTCCTGCATCCTCCCTTTCATCGTGTTTCTTACCCTCTGTTTCTTTTTTCTCATCCCCGCACCCCTGTCCCCTCTCAGCTTACATACTCAGTCCATACTCCTACCTCTGCCCAACCTGGCGCCCCCACCCCACCATGATTTCAGTCTCGTCCTCTCTGTTTCACCCCATCCCTTTCACTACCTTCAGTTTTTCCTAAACCACTGATACATATTGCATCTCGGGAGCTGATTGATTGATTGACATTGATTGATTGACAGGGCGGGATCTATTTCTTCACCATCATAGATTACTACTCGTCAGCCATTTCACTCATGCTCATCGCCTTCTTTGAAGTCGCTGCCATTGCTTGGGTTTACGGTAAGATTTGAAAACACGATCTGAAAAAACTACAAGTCTTGTGTTACGAATTTTTTAAAACAAAAAAAAAAATTTGAAGTAGTAATGGAAAGAAAAAAAGAAAAGAAGTTTTGCGGATCTTATCTTGCCATTGCCAATCACCATTGTATAACTTCGATATCAAGTTTGTTTTAAATATTTACAAACTGAGCTTTTTATAATAAATAAAACGAGAATCAAACGACACACACAAAAAAAAGCACAATTTCTTAAGGAACTGAAGAAAAATGTGTTAAAATTCATTAAAGCTTATTCAGAATCGTTGTTTCGATGACTGCTTTTTGTGTTTTTTTCAGGGGCGAATAGGCTAGCGAGTAACGTGAAAGAAATGACCGGGTCGCCTGTGAATCTGTATTTCCCCATCTGCTGGTATGTCTTGGCGCCGTTGCTCATCTTGGTAAGTTCATCATGTACTTTCTTTATCCCAGTTCCTTCATCTTTCTTATTCGAATCCAAATTTGTTCCGAAAACGTAAACAAAGTCGAAATAGCTCAGGATCTCTTCTTCGCCTGAGATTTCACTATTTATTCGAAAGGAAATGAGAAAATAAATGGTCAGTTTTAAATTGTATTTGAGTGATGATCATGAAAAAATAAATGGTCAGTTTCTCATTTTTTTTTTCGCTGGTGATCATGAGAAAATAAATGAGCAATTTATTATTCTTTTTTGCATTTCATCATGAGAAAATAAATGGTCAGTTTCTCATTCCTTGCGCAGATTATCATGCTGTTCAACTGGATCCAGTACTCCCCTGTGACGTACGGGGATTACGTGTTCCCGAAGTGGGCCGAGGGGCTGGGCTGGTGCCTGGCCTCTCTCTCGCTCGTCTGTCTGCCCATTGGTATGGTTGCCGGCTTCCTACAGTCCCGCGGCGACACCGTCTGGAGGGTAAGCTCATATTCTTCTCATCAACAACAACACTTAAGTAACAAGATTATTCAGCTCTGCTATAATTTATTATAACTTTTATGGAAAACCGACGTCCCACGGGACTGGAAAAAAATTCATTTTATGCCAGTTTGGTATGACGCGTGTTATTCAAGCATTGCCTACCGTAAATAATATCTTAAAAAAGCGTTTGTTGTGTTGTTATAGAGATTCGTGAATTCGCTGAAGACCACACTGGACACGAATTACGACCTAGAGAATGATGATACGCTGGATGACGATAGTGCTGATAAGTACACCCCCTCTGACGTAGCTCTCTACAAGGGGAAACCCCCTGGTTACAAGGATACCCTTGGCACCGGCATCAACGAGGCCTTTCCCATGGAAACTAAACCCCCCATTGTATAAAAGAAAAGGTCAACGACCTAAATGAGCTAACGTTGAATGTACCGAAGACTTCCGAAACTCTCCGAAGTGCAGGCGTCCACTACATTTAGAAAATTACCAATAGCTAGTTTGCATTTGTAGTGCTAAGGTCTCAGTTACTTAATTTCTCTGAGAATTTATCGAGTCTGGACAGAATTTCCTATGGTTGTGCGAGTTGCAAAACATTTTTGCTTTACAAAAATGCGAGAAAACTATGGAAAACTGTGGAGAATTTGTATATATTCAAGTGAAAAATTTCGGAAAATGCAACTGTACTGGAATAGGAACCTGAGTGGTCTCAGGAACTCCGGGTATGAATAACGCGGACTCATTTCTGAGAATAAAAAGTGACCTCTAAATAATGGTAATAAGAGTAACAGGAGTAATAATTGCAATTGAGATATACCCCACTCCTGTCTGGTTTTCAGTAGTGACGTAGCTTATTTCCTCCAGGGTTGATTCTCTCGGGTTTGCTTCGAAAAAAAAAATATTCCAGGTCACAATCTGTAACGTGCACTGGTAACACTAGTTATTTTCAGCGCTTCAAGGGCGTGTGAACGTTTATGAGGCTTCCTCTTGCAGTCAATTGCAGCTGGCAGTCTCTCAGTCACTGATAGTTTGATCAGGGTGTGTATGTGCGAAACTTTTATTTGCAAAACTTTTTTCCTCAAATGCAGGCTGTGAATTTTTATTTTCTTCTTTTATAAAAGATTATATTTTGTAATCCATATTGTGCGCATTATGCAGTGCCTGTATGTGTATGAATAGTATGTTGAACACTTATTTAAGGGATTTCCAGAGAAATTTGCTTTTAGATACTTATTATTTTTTGGCCATGGGGCCCGGGGGGGGGGGGGGGGAGGAGTAGGGCGTCAGTTTAGTGCGTCCACTTTTTGTTGTGTGCAAAATATTGTCCATTGTTGTGTGCAAAATATTGTCCATTTTTTGTTCTACCAATCTGATGTTTCGTGATTGTCAGAGACTTAGAAAGTTATTGCAAACGAAATTTAAAAGAAAAAGCCTGTCGTTATCACAATAGAGAAAGATGCTTTTTATGAGTCATTCCAATGTCTTTAATTTAAGGGTTTGATTTTTGAAGTGGCTGAGGGGGGAGGGGGGAGGGGGTCTTTATGGCTGTGGCAGCTGCTGCGTTATCGTATCAACACTTAGCGTTGTATAACTGTGATAATAAATATTACAGGCTTTTGTTTTACAACAGGTATGTCTTAAATAAATATCAGTTATATCGAAAAGTTGTATCGGAAAAAGCAAAGCAAAATCGGGCTGTCCGATTTCTAGTGTTTTCTTCCTTTTTTTTCGTTTTTTTTTTTTTTTTTTCTTTTTGAAGAGCTTCTAATAGAAAATTCACAGAAAGCTGGACTTACATATTAGTGTGTTATATATTGGTTATATTGTGTACGTTGTTTTGTTAAATTTTTTTTTTGAAAGCTTAGGTGTACCCGCAAAGTCGATACTGTTAACGTTAACAAATACTTAGTCACGTGCGTTAGAAAGTAGTATCTAGATTTGGGCGCGGAAGAGCTGCAAGAAGTGTTCTTTTTATCGCTTGCAAATTAAAAATTATTTGGATATTATATATCCATTATCATATACTGTTATTTTAGATTGTGTTTTTAAAGTATGTAATCAAATAAAAGAATCAGACGTTTATTGATCTCTCGTTTTATTTATTGTTTTTCCTTTCACAAAAATTGAAGAAAAAAAACCTACACAAAAGGATACAGCAAGACTTCAGACATCTTCGACATCTCATTTACTTATATCCAAATCACATTATTCCGGGAACCGATTGGGGTTTCGCATCGATGGATGTGCATAATTATCCAATCATCACGTGTCTTCGAAAAAAAATTGACATTATGGCGTAGCTACTACACTGTAACACAGTACAAGATACTGTTATTCAACCGAACTTCTTTGACAAGTGCCTGATGTTGCTTCGCAACATTCTGTTGCCATGCCAACTTTCTGTTGACAATTCACCACATTGTTGTCACCTTGTAAATCCTCGTTTGTGCGAAATGAACTTTGGCCTACATTTTCCAATATGGCCGATAAATCGGCTGCTGTCACTTGCCCCTGTCCGTTCTTTGAGCCTAGTTTTACATTTTTCTGCACTTTTGAAGACTGATCAAGTGGATGATTTACAGGTCTGGCCTTCCGAGGCCTGACAGGTCTGTGCTGGGCATTGTTCACAGTCCATGGCCCCAAACTGTCATTGGCGTAGTAATCCATTGGGTAGATTTTCTGGTATTGTACCCGATCCAACGCCACGTTTGCCTGCAAGAGGACACAAATGAGACTGATCTTCTCACAAAATCACAGACAAGCCACAGCGAAGTATGATTAATACACCAAAATTAAAAAAATATATATTCCAAGCTAATCCATAGCGGTAATTTCCAGCTTCTATTTGTCTGTTTCTCGCTCCAGCAGTCACAAAACCCTGCTTAATTCATACCCTTAACACAATCTTGTCAGCTCACGAGACGAAGTAGCTTGGTTGCGCTTCTAAACTATTAGTGGAAAAGAAAAACGCATATTACGTGATTTTAACTTCCGCCTGGACATGTCTTTAGAAAGTGAGATATCTTACCTCGTAGGGAGTCAACAATGGTTTTTCAAAGGAGGTGCCCCAGTCTATGGATAAACGAGGGCATGCGACTTGGATCCATCTGAAATTGAGTCCATATAATTTAAGTATTTACAAAGCGAATGCGTTTATACAAAGGAGTATCTACATAGCAAACCGGTTACCATTACCCTTAGCAAAGGACCATTTATATCACACAATATATCTGTAACAGGCTATGATTTACGAAAACTAGCCACACGATTACAAGCAATCACAACGTACTCATACAAGTTGGTATCGCCTTTTTTTGCTACACACTAAATCGCGTAGCGGGTATACAGATGTGACGTACTACACAGCTTCTGAGATGACGTAAGCACTCACGCATCTATGTCGCTGAACAGCGCCAGTCTGGCCGGGAAAATCTCCGACAGCAGTACGGTCACGTGATCTTTTCCCTGTTCCCTCATTTTCCCCTTTATGTGCTGAAAAGTAAACCAGTGAAAGGAAATCAGCTAGATCAAAAAGTTCCCGTTTAAAACTTAAACGGATATTTTTCTATTACTTTGACTATGGGCAGAAAAAATTCAACAAAACGGCCTACGTTCATAAGCATACATAAACAGTCTTACAAATCACTTTAACTATTGAGCTATGTTTTTTTTATTATTTTATTCTTTTATTTTTCAATGTTTTGAAAAACGGACAATGTCAAATTACCAAAAGCGCCAGTTTCAAATTGTTACCTGTAATACTCTAGGCGAGCCCTGTCTTCCTAATGTTCCAAGAATTATACCAAATTTCTTAGCTGTGCTGGCAGCCTCGATGGCCCGCTGCCTGTTGTCATGCATTTGTGCGTGGTCATAGTATTCCCGCGAGAAGACTTTGCTGTACGGGTCGTATCTAAATCAGTTCACATTCGCGACCAACTGTATCACAGAGTACTGGAGGGACAATATCCAAGTTAAACCATAAACTACCTATCATAATAGTGGCATTTATGGCAACTTTCGCAAAAAAAAAAAAAAAAAAAAAAAAAAAAAAAAAAAAAAACAGATTCACGAGACTCCGCATAAATTCCATAGACAAACTATATAAATGTTACTTTTTACTAAATTCCGGACCTAATCTTTCGACGACATCTTGCTCAGTATAAGGACGATAACTTAACACAGCTCTAGTTTTAACCTTGTATCTACAGAAATTTTTAAACATCCCAAACTGTCTCTTACCTGTATGCTTTTATATCAGGATTATGTATCATTATTGATTCTAAATGGAACCGGCCATCACCTAAATAACTGTTACAGAAAGAATATTTATTTTGCTTAATAATAATTTTTTAATTTAATAATTTAATATGATATTTCATTTCATTATTTGAACTTGATAATTTTATCCTCTACAATTTAACCAGATTAACAAAAGTTCACTTTTCTGTGCATATTTTAAAACTTTACTAAGGTTTCTCTAATAATTTCCATCATTAATGAATGCATTTTTTTGGTGTCAAAAGTTGCACACAAAACATACACAGAGACTTAAAGCTTTGACAAGTCGCACCATGGATACTCCTGAACAGTGCGTACGTATGTGCACGACTCACATAAGAGCTTGTATGCTTGGGTCTAGTTTTGGCGATGTACAGCCCAGAATTTCCCCCGGACTGAGAGGTTTACTCTGAGGTAGTGTTAACTTGAAGCTGGTCTTCAGTTCCAAGAAAACTGACTACAAAATAAACAGGAACGAGCCTGCGTGAGTACACAGTTTTATTTTACACATTATCTTGTATAATGAAAGAATGTGTGACTTCAACGATAAGACTATTAGAAGAAAGAAACATGTTCTCCAAAATGCAAAGTCTTATTCTTAACTAATCTTTTCGGTATACAAATCTCAACAAAGCTCCCTTTTGTTTGGTAAGGGATTCTTTATTTTGTTCAAACCTGCAGGGTTGGTACAAACTGGATGGTGGACACGAGAGCAAGGGACGATCCAGGCTCGAAATTGTGCAGCAAAGTGTCAATGAAATGCTGGGAATCTATCTTGATGTCAACAAATACGTACAGCATCTGTATGCCCGAGGTAGTGTCTATGGGAACTGAAGACAAAGGAAAATTCGGTAATATAATATCTGTCATTCAACAAACATAACTTTAAACCTGCTCAGCAAATGGTTATTAATAAACATTTATTAATTTTAAGAAATGATTTTTCAGGTTACTTGAAACAGCATATATAATACATCAAAATAATAAAAAAAATCCTGTTTTTAATAAACTTTACATCAAGCATTCCTTAGCCCCTACACTAACAGTCCCAACGTACTTACTGAGGCAGCTATGTCCATAGTGTACCATGAGGTCACAGCCTAAGGCTCTGGCCGTGAAGTCATCAACACAACAAGCCCCATACGTAACGTCACCCATAATCACAGTCTCCGCGCATGTAAACCTATGCCAAAGAAGTCATACTTCGGCATACATTATTACGTCATTTCTTTCTTTTTTTTATTTATTATAATAATTATTGTAATTATTATTATTTAGAGTGAGCTTTTATCAGTTTGGCCTGATTTGAACTAAAATTTTAGTGCAAAAAGGGGATAAGTCGACTTGCCCCCTTGTTGCACAAAGCACGTGTTTTCAAAAGAAAAAAGTACTTGCTCCCTTCTTGCACCAAACTGGCGATATGCATTTTATTATATTCGTCTGAGAACAGTTCACATATACTGGCGAAACAAAATTTACCTAGAAAAACTGAAAAGCATGTCATGACTGAAGTGTTTGTTAGAACGGTTTACCTGACTAGCACTTTTTATAACTGTAGTTTTGTCAAATTTATTTTTAATTGAGAGTATCAAATGGCGCTTACTGCTCCAGAATATCGGCAATGGTACAGGCGTACAACAGCAGGCCTTCCGGAAACTGCAGGGCCACTAAAAACGCAGCTTGTTATTAATCTAGTATTCTAATACGATCTTTCAAGTAAGCAAAACAAAATAAAATAATAATAATAATAAATAAATGAATAAAACGAAAAACATGCTAAATCGGAGTAACATCGGAATGAAGGCCAATAACCCCAGTATGGTGGCCTCTGACCTTACTCATACTTATATTGCCAAATAACTGTTTATTCACTTACTTAACATCTAAATATAGACTAAGAATTTACCTCGTTTTGCGTTCGTGTGCTGAATTTTCCATACTGTTTTGAATATCTCAAAATTGTAATTTTCTGGAAGCTACAAATAAATAAATGAAAAACACTGTCGAATTTTATACGATAAAAGAACCTGGCATCACTCTGCTAATGCCACTGATTAGCTGCACAAAGCCACATTTATAAAACTCAGTTATTATGAACCGCATGCCCTTTTTATTTCCATGATGACTGGTACACGAGTCACTGTTATATAATAAGTTACTTGCCCTAACAATCAAATTATTTTATTACACATAGTGTGTTTTCCCAAAGAACGGCGTGTCGCATTAAAACAGACAGTTCATGTTGAAGTACTTACCTGTTTCACAGCTTCCTGAAGACTGATGTTCTTCAGAATTTCATCTGGAATCTGGTGCGCCAGTCGTTTCCCTAAAAATTACATGTTAAATATCCGAAACCCTGAATTCAAGTTGTGTTACCAAAGGGTTGTTTACACTGATTTGTCGGTGACATGACTGACAATCGCCATTTTGCTAGCCATATTTATCAATAGAAGATAGCGTAGATAAATGATTAGTATAAATCTACAAAGCGTGTGGTGTCTTCTGGGCTATCGCACATTGACAAAGCATATCGTATACTCATGCATCATAATATCCTGTAATCGGTATACGAGTACGTATACCGATTATAATATAGGCTATTATGATGCATGTTAAATTCTGTCATTGCTTTGTTGTGTATACTCAAAATGTCATGGTAACAGTGCGAGATGAATTCGATTTTAAATTAAGCGAGGCTTCGAAACACTTCTTCAGAAGCAAAGGGACTTTTGAAACTTAATAAGCGAATGCGCACTTTGGAATCCACAGAAAATTTTTATGTTTCAACTGCAACGTGTTGGGTTGAATATGTACAGAAATGATACCAGGCAGAAAAAATGCTGAAAATTAACAAAATTCCACTTTTCCAGAATCATATTCACAGATAGGCTATCCTGAATACAGTAAACAGATTTTCAAAACTCATTCAAAAACTGATCAAGCAGTCGGCCTCTAAATCGGGCCCAAAAATGGCCCCGCCACAGAGGTGACACTGACACAAGAGGACACGTTGTGTGTCCAGGCATCCCCTTGTTGCATTTCGAAGCGCATGTACGCAAAGAAAATTATGATTTTGACATTTTCACCTTATCACTTGTTTATATTTTAACCCAACGAATTGCATTCGAAACGTAGCCTCTATCATAAATTCCCAAAAGTACAAACTGGCGTGTTCTTTCGACACCGAACTTCATATTTATCTCACAAAGTCCTAATATCGCTCAATTACAAACAGTACAATCCTATACCCGTACAAATTTAGCACAAAATGGTGTGAGCGTTTCAAAAGATATATCGCCTTGCATCAACTTTGAGAATTCAACCATAATTACCGAATGTGGTTTTTCTAGCAGATTGGTCAACTTTTTTCAGAGACATGTTTACTTTATTATCGAGTCAAATTATACGAGTTAAACTTGTTATCCACGTCGTTATTATAGAACAGCTGACCTCTGATAGGATCCACCACTTCTTTATAAGCACACAGTAGTTCCGCTCTTTTATGAGTATTATTTTCTTGGAATCCCAAGTGGTTCTGTGGATTAAAGAGGTGTTATGCACAATAGAACGAATCGTCAAAGATGTTAGCTGTTAAATAACAACGAAAAGTACCCCATTGAAAAATTCACTATTGCTTCAATCGGTCGCAGTTGGCTTATTGAACTGCTGCATTGTGTGTGGATTATTGCAGTTACAAACTGTTAATAATGTTCAGCATAGTTACTTATGTTGAATTTCATCGAATAAAATCAAATCAAATAACTTAAATAAGCGGTGGCTAAGTACCCGTGTTAACTCTTACTGCTCTTTTACTATCTAATCCAAAATATTATTCATGCATTTTAAACCGAAATAGAATCAGACATCTCTGCGATAAATCAGGGTCTCTATTGCATGCAAGGGTTTCAATGAGCAATCAACTGTAAAAGTTTGATTTTGCTCCAATAAACGGGCAATCAACTTTTGGAACTGATGCAATTTCAAAGCAACAAACCCAAAAGATTAAAGCCTAAAAAATGGACAATTAACTTCTAAAACTGATGCAACTTCAACGCTACAAATCCAAAAGATTAAAACCCAAAAAGAAAAAATAAGAAATCGTACAGTTATTTACAAACCTCGCCAAAATCTACGAATTCTCACAATGCTTTAACCTTTGACCTCGGTAACATACCAAAATCGAGTATCTCATAAGACAACCAGCAATCGTTTCGATGAATTACCCGTTCTATAGATAAACGCAGTTAGCCAAGTACAAATACTTAGGAAAAGATCACATAAGTCGTATTTTTAGAGACCGATGATATTAAAAAAATTAAATTGTTTCCACTGTGCACTCTTGGCGTATGGCTAATTTGGCCATGAACGCAGGAATATTGTATCGAAGGTCAAGGCTTCTTCTAAGCAAACATATTAAGACCCTTTTGAGATGCTAAATACCTTTGCAAAAATTTTAAATGATTTTGCAACTCTGCATAATGCATCGGTATTTAGCACTTGGCATGAAACATTAATCATGTAGCATTTAGCACTTCATACTAAGTATCATGCTTTGGATAATAAACATTTAACCATGTGGTAGAAATCATATATGCTACCTGTTTAGGCAATTTTGACATGTATTAACTGTTCCGCGTTTGGAGAAGTCCGGTGCACAGGTTAATCCGATATTTTTTATTATTAATTTCCTGAGCGTTCTTACACGTACAGGAATAGTTCAACTAGCCATTTGGTGTTTTGACAAGAGAAGATCTTATTTTTAGTTTTGTGGTTGTACACACAGTCCTCGCGCCATTCACCATGATCTGTAGTGTTTGCACGAAGCAAATCTCAAAGTATAAGTGCCCAAGGTGCCTTGTTAAATAGTAAGTTCAGTTAGAAATGTTGTCCTTGGATCTTTTAATATCGCTCATTCACATGTTACAAGGTCGTAAGCCTTTCGCTTTTCCACGCCCACTCTTCGAGAACCAATTAAAAGATCACCTTGGCCGAGCGATTCGCTTTCAAAGGTATAATTTTTTTGGGCCCAGCAAGCAAAAGAAAAAAAAGATGTGATGTTACGAGTACGAGTAGACGATGTAGGAGTTCCAAAGTTAGGGAGATGTTTTCAGCAAACCACCTGAGGCACATACCGTATTGTGTCAAAATGCAAACGACCTGACGCACACATTAATATATTGCTTAACAACAAATTTATAATTGAAGTTAGGGTTAGTGGTTAGGGTTGGGAAATAAAATGTGAAAGTATATTTCTTACTAGTGTCCTAGGATGTTAAACTGTCTAAAAAACTACGTGTTAACCAGGTCGTTTACATAGTAACTCATAGATATTGCGCCCAACTTCAATTTTCGCCATGCCTTAGGTCGTCTGCAGACACACGTCCTCCGAGTTAGTCCCAGTGGACTCTTTCTGTCTTACTAGGTCGGAAATGGTCACAGTTCCTTTAATAGACTGGCCATTGATCTCAGCTTTCGACGCTCTGGATCTTTCGACGCATAGTATGAGTAATAGAAATGGCAAGTGATTTTGATTTTCGAGCCTCTGAATCTTCTAGCGCACGTTCCAGGACCAAGAGGTTTGGACCAGGAAGCTTTTTATAACAAGCACACTGAGAAGTATCCTGGCGCATTATTTCGACCACAGCGAAACTACCAAACATGAGTAAAGATTGGTTTTGCTATTGTAGAATCATTGTTGTTGTGGGTTACAATGGGGGATTCTGTATCCTTATCTCAAGAAAACATCTATTTTTCTCGGTAAAAAATTGTTTTTTGAAAATAGAAATTGTGCGCCGTAATTTATAACTGGGCAATTTATTTGATGCATTCTTTCTAAAATAGCGCCTCTGGCCCGAGTTGTGCGCCGACATTAGGAAAATTGACATCAATGAGTCATTGGCAATGACAAGTTTTATTATAGGAACTGTGACTCTTGCTGTCATGAGAAGACCACAAAAGTCATATAGGACTACCTGGCGCATTATTTTCGACCTCGGTCAAACTGTCAAACTTGAGTAAACATTGGTTTTGCAACTGTGGATTCGTTGTGTTCTGGGCGATAATGGGGACCCTATATTCTGATCTCAAGAAAACATATATTTTTTTCAGTACAAAATTGTTGTTTGACCATAACAATTGTGCGCCATATGGACCATTTATGTGATGCATCCTTTTTAAAATAACGCCATTGGTCCCAGTCGTGCGTCGAGATTTGCAAAATTAAGATAGTGACATGTTCTATTATAGGAACTATGAATCTTGCTGTCTAGGACTAGCTCCGAGTCATCTCAGACTTAAACAACTTCGTATATCTCTCTATGAAGCCTTTCATTGTTCCGCTAATAGGGGTGAACTTCATATGTTCTGAGGCACGAATCCTGCATACCAGTCACTGCTATTCAAATATTTACAGAAAGTTCATGCCCAGTATACCCGTTTTGTAAAACAGGCACAATTTGTAATAGACTGTACATCTTTTATTACTTCATTAAAGTGCAGAAAAGTTTGCTTGCGCAGTCGTGACTAAAGTCAAGTGATCAATTTCACAAATTTCAATCTATTGTAACCATTCGTTCTTCCCCCTCATAAGTTTTAAACAGCCATTATTCAGCACACCCAAAACAGTAAACTTAGCTGTAAGGAGCTGATTCATATTTCTGACTCTCTGTCAGTTGTAATGTTCTTTTGCCCATAAAACCATACTTAAAAATAAATCAAATTTGAGACGCGGAAACGAGAATGATGACGAATTGAGAAGCTTAACCTAGCGAAATCGAAATGTGGGTGTTTTCACTTGGTATCGTTTTTAATAAGTAACGGAGCATTACCATTTAAGATGCCGAAATAAATTTGAAACTGAAACGATGTTATGAAGTCTGGCCAAAGTTAACGCTGATGCAAGGTATGGAAAGAATTCAGCAGAAAATTTGTGCAAGATATATTTTTTTTAAAAACTTTTAATTCGATTAACACACCTGTTGATTTAGAGTAGCAAATAATGTCTTACCTTTAGTTTTAAGCTGATGTTTTAGTGAGTAGTGGAATGCAGTGAAGCAATTAACACAAGGTGTGTTTTCTTGTAAGTCATTATTTTGTCAAGAGCGCTTTTCTTTTCTCGTTGCAGCTGTTCTGTATTCTGCTACAAGAATCATAAAGGTACGTGAAGATTAGTCATAACTGACAGGGTCAGAATGGAGTAACTTCTCATGTCAAAATAATGTTTGAATAAAAACGCTTGCGATGCATTTGCCAAATGATGCTTATGGCCAGGGTTTTCGTCAAGATGTGATAATGTGTGTTACTAATTCATGAGAATTCTGACGAGTTTTGCAAAAAAAAAAAAAAAAATGACAGATTTCAATTTGATCGACTTTGTGATCTGTTTAGGGAGGGCGGGGGGGAGGGGAGGTAAGGTTTTAGAAAAGCCGAGTTCGTCGGACTTGTCTTATCAGTAGAGGCATCCGTCATCTGTATGTACGTATGTAAATATGTAAATTTTTGCTTAAAATGCTTCGTCTCCTTCAGTTTTGATCGGATTCCTTTCAAATTTTGAAAAATTCCTTTTTTTTAGCGATCCTCCAAAAATTGTTAAAATGTGGGGCATTTAACATTTTTTGGTTGCCAATTTTCAAAATGCCTTTTCTCCCACAAATTTGATCAGACTTTCTTTAAATTTTGCACGAATATTCTCCAGGCAGGCCTCTGTTGAAAGTTTTTTGGCGATCTGCCAAAATTGGTTAAATTAGAGCATTTTTATTATAGGCGTCCATTTTTTAAAATGCTTCTCCCACAATTTTGGTTGGATTCCTTTCCAAATTTATACGATTGTTCTTGATGATGTTTCTTGATGGTTCTGTCTTTCAAAATTTTTTTTTTTTGGTGATCCGCCGAAAATTGGCCAAATGGGGGGGAATTTATAATTTTTCAGTTGCCAATTTTCACAATTGTTTTCTTTCACAGTTTAAATCGGATTCCTTTTCAATTTTGTGTGATTGTTCTCTAGATTGTTGTCTTTTGACTAAGTTTTTTTTTTTTTGCTGATACGCCAAAAATTGGCTAAATGGAGGACATTTTAAAGTTTTTTGGTAGCCAATTTTCAAAATGCTTCACTTCACGATTTTCATCGGATTCCTTTCAAATTTTGAAGAAATGTTTATTGACTAGACCTCTCTTGAAAATTTTTGGCGATGCGCCAAAAATTTGCCAAAAGGGGTGGGGGGCATTTTTAAAGTTTATTGGTAGCCAGTTTTCCAAAGGCCTTCTCTTCCACAATTTTGATCGAATTGCCTCCAGATTTTGCATAAATGGTCACAAAGCGGTCCTCTTTTGAAAAGTTTTCTTTCTTTTTTTTGCGATTCGCAAAAAATTGGCTAATTTGAGGACATTTTAAAACTTTTTGGTAGCCAGTTTTTCAAGGGTTTTTTCCGAACAATTTTGATCGGATTGCCTTCAATTTTTTCGTAAATGTTCATTAGTCTGTCCTGTCTTTGAGAAGTGACTTTTTTGGCGATTCACCAAAAATTGGCTTAATTAGGGGCCTTTTTCGGTAGGCAATTTTCGAAATTCTTCTTTTCCTACAATTTTGATCGGATGTCCTTCAAATTTTGCATGAATATTCAATAGGCGGTCCTCTTTCAAAACGGTTTTTTGGCGATGTACTGAAAGAATTGGCTAAATAGAGGGCATTTAAAAATTTTTAGTAGCAAATTTTCAGAACGATTCTTCTACAATTTAGATCGGATTCCCTTAAAATTTTGTACAAATGTTCCCTGGATGTTGTCCTTTCGAAAAATTACTTTTTTGTGGCGGTCCTCCAAAAATTGGCCAATTGTCGGCATTTTAAATCTTTTTGTTTTCAAAAATGCGTTGCCTGCTGAAGTTTAATTGAATTTATTCGCTCTTTTAGCATGTTGCTCTTAATGTAATGTTCTGTTTAGAAGTTCTTTTTTTTGCGCACATCTTAAAGTTTAACTTATGCACCGTTTTAATGTTTTGGGATCAAGTTTTTTAAAATAGTTCTTCTGCTGGTAATTTTAGTAAGATTTCTTTTATATTTTTTAGGCGTAGTCCAACGTTTGGGCTCTTTGAAATTTACTTTTTTGAGATAAGCCAGACATTAAGCAACTGTTGGCCTTTGAAAAATTTTCAGTGACCTGTTTTTAAACTACGACTGCCACTTTTTGGTTTTTATACAAGCCTTTTGATACTTGATTGACTAGATTTCGGCTGGTCACAATGTCCCTAGACATTCTTCATTTCCTTCTTCAGCATTTGACTTGCAAAAGGATTAACATAAAATCAAAGCTTGAAGTTACGAATAATAAAGAAAGCAAACGCTACAGTTTTCGTATAAAACGTGAAACACTTTTTGTAGAGAATTGTGAGATTGTGTCAGTTGATGGCGATAAGAGACGCGATGAACGAATTGCAGACGTCGGCAAAGAATCTGACGGTAAGTTTTGAAGTTGGCATTAAATCTTACTGTACGTTTTATTTGGTTGTCATTTGATGGTGAATCGATATCGGAACGAATGATTCAGATTGAAAGATTTTGCGTTTTAGTATTTTTTCATACATGTCCAAAAGACATAATTAAAATAAATCGATTTATGCTGAAAAGCTGCTCCCGTTACTTAACGTTGAAGTGCGCCATCAGGCATCAAACTGCTAGCTTTTAAGGTGTTGGAGATCTGTTCATTGAAAGCACATGTGATTTATTTGTTATCGCGTATATAGTAAAAGACCTCACATTCCAGCCCTTGAAGACATTCTACCTCGTTGTGGAAAAACATAGTGAAACGTTTCAGTAATATTACGATTCGAGTGACGTGGGGACTAAATCCATTACTAAATCAAACGTTTTCTTGAAGTGTTGTTATCCTGCGTGAAACGGAGGGATATAGTTATGAGCTGGTCCGTCCGTCTGTCTGTCCGGCCGACTTCTCATAGACGTGATTGTCGTAGGAACCTGAAACCTTGCATGGTGAAAAAATATATATAGAAGATGTGCAACGTGGCATTATTGTCAAAATCGGCCAAAAATTGACGTCGTGGGAAATTGTCAAAAATGGTGAATTTTTGGCTTGAACTTAGCCGTGAGACGATGTTTTGTCCGGCCCACTTCTCATAGAAGTGATTGACGTAGCAACTTGAAAACTTGCATGGTGAAAATATGTATATTGAAGATGTGCAACGTAGCATTGTCAAAATCGGCCAGAAATTGGCGTCGTGGGAAATACTCAAAAATGGTGAATTTTTGGCTTGAAGTTGGTCGTGACACGACGTTTTGTCCGGCCGACTTCTCATAGAAGGGGTTGTCGTAGGAACCTGAAACCTTGCAGCGTGACTGGACCACATTTTACTTTTACTGCTTCACGGGGTATCCTGCTTTACTGAGGCTCTAGTTTACAAATGCTTTGATTGACAGGTGAACGTTTAGTGGACGAAAGCGAAGACCGTGTTAGCCAGGAGGCACTAGATAGACTAGGTATGCTGACTACACGCTTGTGGTTTGTAAAATGTGTTTGCAGAAAAAAGCATTACATCTTGTAAACATTTGTATTTGAATTCCGGGCAGCTGTAACATTTTAATGCTTGTTGCTTGAGTGACATTATTTGACTAGAATAGATCATTACACGGAATTGTGTAGTTACTGGAGTTTTAACTCTGATGTATATAGCACCAATATATTTGGCAGGGGACACGGAAGAATTGAAGCAGTTACTACGCAACCGCCACCTACGAGACATGCTGAGAAATCTCGACGCGTCGACTTGTGCAGAGAAGGACTTAGAACGTGCCATGCGGGAGCCTATATTCACGGAGTTTGTTGACCAGTGTCTCGACATTGTTGAACCCAAGCAGTCGGCAGAGACCTGACATTTCTTTTTTAAAAAACGTATTCATAAAATAGTCATTAAGAAGATTCATCTAGTACTGTCATTTTTTACTGGTTGAAAGAACTGGTTGTTCTTTATGTACAAGTGGCATCGTTGTCACGTGACCAAGAATGCCCTAGTTCAATCCCAGTTGGAAAGGAGCAGCAATGTAATAAAACTGAGTCGTAAAATTTTTCTACTATGCCATGAACATTGAGATATCGCTTAGAATTTGTTGAATTATGTTCGGTTCTTAAAAAAAAATCACATGTGTGTTCTAGATTTACATATTAAATGAAACATTTTGGATTTCCAGAGAATATGCGAACAATTCTTTGTATACGATATTGGCGTTACGTAAAGGGAACAGCAATTTAATACAAACTAATAATACACTGCACAGCTGTATATGTGTACCTTTTGATGGGGTTATAAAGTACACATATAAACGCCCCGATTCACCAATTAGTAAAAATGCGCAAGTCGGACTGGGAGAGGGAGAGCCATCTTACCAGACCGATTTAACCGTCCTAGTTGGTTTAAATATTTATGGAACTTGAATAAATTTAATAAATTTTGTAATTGAAATACATCTTGTCGTGCGTTTTAAACCAATGCATTCATGCGCTGTTTCATAAACTGGTTGCACTGACAACAGGTGACCGGCATGGGATGACGTGTTTATGCCAAGATAAAAAAGGAGTGATGATTGAAGTCGGTATTCTGTGGCAGCCTCACTAAAAACCAGACTCGAGTTGTCATTAATTTGTTTCTGCGTGCCCTGCAAGTAGGGATATAATTTTTTTTACTGCAACAGCACTTGTAAATAAAACAATGTAACTCTTTTCTTTGTTTATTCCCAACCACATCATTCAAACAACAATAGAACTTGAATGCTGACACAGAGAACATTCGCCGTCTTCCAAGCGCATGTCTGAACCGGGCGGACGACCTAAGAATATCCTGCTCCGTATGAGTCGCTCTGACACAGAATTGTAGTACACTGTAGTTAATAAAGAAGACAACAAGAGAACGAATAAATTAACAGAAATAACTATTAAGTGCCAGTAGTATTTTACAACACGTTTGTACCTTTGTTTCTCTACGGCAGTCGGTCGCACCATAGTGCTTACATAAATATAACACGAGAGAGTTTATAACATCTCCCTTTCTGCTGCAGTTCATTTCCATATGCGAACAACAAAAGCCGTGTCGTTGCATTTTACATGTTCATGGCAAATTTCCACTGCAGTACTCGGTTTTTTATTCTGCAGAAAAAGCAACTTCCACTTCAGGGGGATTCTTTGTTGCGTTTAAAACGCGGCACAAACTTCAGTTGTCGATTTCTTGTCCACAGAGTGGGCGTACGAGTACACAACTATGACGTTTTCAAAGTCAATCTAAATAATCAAAATCTTCAGGAATATCAAACTGTTTATTCAGTATATTTTCATCAATGCAGAATTTCTTTTTAATCCACGACTTGATGGCAAAGACATTATCTGAAAAAAAGAAAGGAAAATTGTGATGTATTTTAATTACATTTCCCCTCTTCTACGAAATCAGAGCACTAACATACCCTATATCACGAAAACGACCAATCAGAACACTAACATACCCTATATCACTAAAACGACAAAACAGAGCACTAACATACTCTATATCACTAAAACAACAAATCAGAGCACTAACATTCCCTATATCACTAAAACGACCAATCAGAGCACTAACATACCCTTTTTCACTAAAACAACAAATCAGAGCACTAACATACCCTATATCACTAAAACGACCAATCAGAGCACTAACATACCCTATATCACTAAAATGACCAATCAGAGCACTAACATACCCTATATCACTAAAACGACCAGAGCACTAACATACCCTATATCACTAAAACAACAAATCAGAGCTTTAACATACCCTATACCACTAAAACAACAAATCAGAGCACTAACATACCCTATATCACTAAAACGACCAATAAGAGCACTAACATACCCTATATCACTAAAACGACAAAACACAGCACTAACATACCCTATATCACTTAAACGACAAAAAATGTACAGCGGAGCTCCTTCATTATAGGGACATCATATTGACAACCGTTTCATTTCAGCTCAAGATAATATGTTTAAATGTGAACAAACATCGAAAATTAAGCCCATTCTGCTGAATAAAAAACAGTTGATTTTGTATTTTTAGAACAGATGAATCGCTACCACTTATAGGCTATTTCACCGGCAGATGCTGCTTTTGCTACTCAACAGCACAGAGCTGTAACCACGCGTTCTCACACCCACCTGTCCAGCGGTTAGCGGCGTCTTTCGCTGTAGCGGCATCTTGCTTCATCTCCTGCATGACCTCTGGGTCACACTCTCTATATTTATCCAGCTCCTCTACAAGCGCATTTTGCTCTTGTTGTGCTTTGGCTAACGCTGCGAGCAGCTGCTCCCGTTCTTCCTGTCGAAAACCAGTTATAACTAACTGCTGTGACGAGGTGCATTAAGAATCTCAGGAAGTTCATAGATACATCACTGGTTTGCCTGCTCCGGCAAATATCGTGCATACACAAATAGATACTAGTTTTTAGACCAGCCGACTCTGTCAGGCGGTCTGTGCAATCACTTTTGAAAGAAGTGTGTGTGTTAAACATTTTTTCGAAATTCTTTCTCAGTAGCGGATCCAGGGCGGTTCAGGAGTCGCGACTCCCCCCCCCCCGGCTAAATTAAAAAAAAAATAACTGTTAAGCTTTGCGTTTTCGAAAACTTTTAGCCAACGCAGAAGACTACTACCCGAAGGTAGATGTCATTGTGCATTTCGCACTTACAGAGCCGCTCCTAGAGACGTACGGAGAGACCCAAGGGCTGCGTTACCCGTAAAAAGAGCATTGGCTCCGATGACTACGGCTTGAACTCTATTTACTTTCCTCCTCGTTTCTTCACGGGTCAGCACAACAGGCTCAAGGTGTCAGAAGTTGAAACCGCCCCCCCCCCCCTTCATTGTTTAGTAAATTTGATCTATAAACATATGACAGTTGCTTTGATAAAATTCCAGCCTAGTGATTAAATTAACTAGTTTTTGACCGATTTTGTTGTTGGGGGATGGGAGGGAGGGTAATGTATTCAGATAGGAGTCCATCTTACCGAAAAATATCTTTGGTGCAGTTATATTTTATTTTTACAACAGCTGAATGTATGATTTTGTAAGCAACAATGAGATGGTAAAGTGGTTTACTCTCCTTGCGTTGGGCTCGGCTGGTTGCAATGACCCTGGACATTCTTGTTTTATATTTAATACATTTCTATATCAGGACTTCGACAATTTTTCATTTACGCTGCGCTTTACGAATACTGCCAATTCAGCAGCGTTGCAATACCGTGCTCTCCCGACCGATCTTGGCTTTCTTGAGGAGCTGCCTAGTGGTGTCTGCTTTTCTTTCAGCGTCGTTGCATTTCGTCTCTAAGTCACCGATTTTACGCTTCCTCTAAGAAAAAAAAGCAGAGTTTAGTAATGGAAATTTATTTTTATGACGTCACACTGTTAAGAACAGATTAATGAAGGTGAAAATTAGGCACATTGTGGCACGTTATTAGGTTCTTTTTTTATTATTTCTTTTTTTTTTTTCTGGCATGTCGACTGAAAATTAGGCTGCTCTCATCCCTGACAGCATATGAATTTTCAGCAGTTACCAGGTGATAGGCAAACTGAAGGTCGTTAATTTAATTGCCGTGTGGCAATTAAAACTACTCACATTCTGGCTGGCCTTGCTAGGAAATGCCCAGAAGTATACGGATGTGCCTATTTTCTCTGTATCTACCATGCCATCATCCACCAAGCTCTGTAGAATATCTTTCACCGACATGGACGTGATTCCTTTCTCCTTCTGACATTGTTTCTCCAATTCTTTCAACATGAAGAAGTCTTTCTGTGGTTCACATCCAACAAATCAAACAACAGAAGCAAGTACGAGAAAGTAAGTGTTGTGCAACTTGTTCCAAAAAATTTATATGGCGCATTGACAATCGATGTTGTGATGTCGTTTTAGCGTGAATTCATTTATTTTAACATTATCCTTTTTTTATTTATTTTTCATTTATTTATTATCATTATTTTTATTTATTATTATTTATCTGTTTTTTTTTTTAATTACTGTTATTTTTTGGGGATTGGTCATCAGGGGTTTTAACAGATAAACAGGGGTTTGTAGCAGATAAACTGTGACGTAATACAACCATTCAGTAACACTTTACAAGTCAAAGACTTGCAAAGAGTATATTGAAGTTGTGCAAGGCCTTTGTTTCGGACCTTTTTTCTCTCTCTTTACTAGCCCATCATTTTGTCTTAATTGGTCATACTTGCCCTAGAGCCACCAAATTTCGCACATACGCAGTATCTGATCTGAAGTTGTGACCTTACTTTTTGTTTGCGCCTATGTTTTTATTATCATGATCGAAAAGTGAAGCAAAAACTGTTATTTTCATCACCAAAGGCAACTCGTAAGGGCTCCAAAAGCATTTGTGCAAGCATGTGCCAGCCGCTACATGGGTGCATTAAGTAAATGATGTGTGCTTTATTTGTATATGCTAAATGCGCTGAGCATAGTGACTTAGCTGAGTATAGTGCTTGTGTTGGTTTTTTTTTTAAGAACAATGCCTGCATGCAAAGTCGTCCAGATCATTTTAAATAAACTGAATGTTAATATGAATAAGGGGCGGGATGCTGTTTCATACAGTAAATAGCAAAGCTTTTTTCTGAAAAGATTTCGAATTGGCAAACAGGTTTCTGAAAAAATGGCTTGTCTGCAAAGGAACCTAAAACCTAAAATCAGACAGAAAATTTCTAAAATTCTATTTGAAAGGATAAAGTGATTTTCAAAATATTGTTTTGGCCAAGTGTTTAATATTTCGTCTTTGAGAAAAACGTTCTCGTTACCTTCTCAAAAAAGAACTCCATCATCCTTGTTCTCTTCTCCTCTACACTCAAGCCTTTCTTCTTCGACTGAAATAGTATAAGAGCCGTAGTAATTAATATCGGGGTGCACCGTTATTTATAACAGTGTCACTTATGTGAGACATCATTTCCGAAAGATGCCATTCCCTCTGTTGTGCACCAAGTTTAAGCAATTTGATACCTACAGCAATATCCATCGTCTGAAATATCACTGTCTGTTGTACAGAGACAAAAGAACTCCGTGTTTTGGGATCGTTTTGAAAATTCATGGACATGCATGATTATTAATAGCCGATTTATATGTGACTGGGTCCCCGGGTCTAACAGTATATCCTGCAGGTCTAACAGTATATCCTTGTACAGCTCCCCCCCCCTCCCTCCCCCGGGGGAAAGACAGACTGTGGGTCGTTGAAAAATAAAGAACTTCCTGATCAAAGATACCTTTTCATATTTTGTTTGAATTATGTTGAATTTAGCCAACAAATTAGTTCAAGAGTTTTATACAGTTTAATTGAGTCCATTTATTCACATGAACACATATTATCAAAATATATTTACACGCGAAAAATTTCGTGAGTGGGGGGGGGGGGGGGGGTTAGAGCTAAATATTCTGGAGGGGGGAGATAGCCTAGTTTATCTCCCCCCCCCCCCCCGGGGGGAGAAGCTGTACAAGGGGAGGTAAGAAAGCCAGTTACACGGGCCTTTTCAACTATGAGACTTGTTCGCTGCGGTCCATATTGAACTTCAACGCGCGGTTTGCTATCACAGAACCTAACTTAGTCCGATGCTTGTTAAAGATTCGCCGAATCCCAAGCGTTTGCCGTAAGACAAATAGCCTTGTTTGCCACCACACAGGGTAAAAACATGCTTGACCCGACACTGGAGTAGTGCACCTACCGGTGTAGATGTTGAATTGACCCCCATGGAGATCTGACCCCCCGCTCAAATCTACACAGCTATCAGCCATGTAATATTGACCTCCTCTATGTAATATTGACCACCCCCCCCCCCCTAGATTTTTGTCTGTGAATATGTGCATTATCTTATTATTGCTTGTCGTATGGTTTTCTCCCTTTTAATGCCTTTTGATTATTATTAGTGACTTTGAATTACTTGTCAATAACAATTTTCAGATGCTAAAACCAGCAATTGAACTGCTTTATACAGGGCAAAACGAGTAATTGCTTAACATACACGGGTCAATAAAAATGCAATCAACACTTGAAAACCAATCAAAATTAATTTCCTCGCATATTGAATAAATAATTGCAATTCCAAAACCAATGAAAGCCAATCAAATTTAATTTCCTTCAGTTCTTAGTAAGTAATTGCAATTCGAAGCATAACATATAAATTGCAATTGCAGCACGGCATGATCGACTCTGGGTATAAAAGCACAATGCATGAAAGATGTATAGAAGTCAAAGTATTCACACGGGCCCATTTTAAAAAAAAGGCAATTGCAATTTTAATGCGACGTGTTCTGCTCTGGCTATATAATATAATGGATAAAAGAATTGTTCCCGTTCCCTTTGATTCAAAGGATTCACATGGGCCCAACTGAAGATGTGGCAATTGCAGTTTCAATGCGTATAATACATAAAATAAGTGTTCCGGTTCCCTTTGATTCAATGGATTCTACATATAATTGAAAAACTTAGAAATTACAGGGCGGTCAAAATTCCAGAGAGGGGGTCGATATTACATGCCCAGAATTGTGACCCCCCGGTAACATCCACATATCTAGATCTGACCGGGGGGCCAACATTTAGGGGGGGGGGGATCAAATCTACATGTCACACCGGCACTGGCCCTCTGGCCCGAGTCAGCTCTTCCCTACACTTATTCGGAACACTTCTCTCATAACTACGACGCCTTCCATTCGTCCGCTAATAGGAGTCAACGCCATTTGATCTGAGGCACCAGTCCTGCATACTTGTCCCTATTATTCGATTGTTGACAGAAAGTTCATGTCCAATATACCCTTTTTGTAAAACAGGCACAATTTTTAATGGGCTGTATATTTTTTATTTCTTCATTTAAGTGCAGAAAAGTGTGGTTCCGCACTCACCTTTCTAATGTTTACGTGGGATTTGTGGTTATTGTCGTATTCTTTTCTGTTAAAGAAAACGTAACACAGAAGTTGTGTACCATTACCGTTGTGCGTACTTGGACAGCCTCTAGCAAATGCCAGTAAATACTTTTGGATCGTTGAATCTCACACAAAGTAGCTACAGAAATGCCTCAAATCGAGCGCAGTTGACCTGCATAATGGTTATATAGCGAGGAACTAAAGCGGTGGGTGGAAACCCTGCAGCATTCCGCTTCTAAGAACTACCCACTTCTAACCGACTCACTCTGAAGCTCATGTGCACTGGTAAGCGTACGATATGAAATGCCTTGTTTAAACAAAAGGATCGCAAAAGACTGCCTAATGCCTTTATTGCACAAAAAGGCTTAATGACAAACGATTAATATATATGTATATATATATATATATATATATATATATATATATAATATATATATATACCAGTAACCTAGGATTGTCCGCCACTTTTCAATGGCTTTGGGTTTGCGCAATAACTCTCGAGTTTTGGATGCGATCCAGCAATGCTTTTTATGTAGCAAATACAGGATTTTACACATGTTTTCTGTTATGCGCGAAGTAAAATATCGTGATTTACGAAAATTCCAGGCCGGTATATTTTTTCGGGCAGGATTTTCGAGCTGTAACTCGCCACTTTATTCTAGCATCATGAAATATAAATTTTAAGTGCAAACTGTAAAACTATCAGCTCGCTTTTCAAAATGACTGCTAAGAGCTATAATGATTACATGTGAGCATAAACCTGAATTTATATGTGTATACCAACAGATTACTTACAGCAGCTCAGTATTTTGAATTCGAAAACCATTTGCAGTTGTCGGGAGGTTCGGAGAAAAATGTCATTTCCGGGATAATTCTTGTTTTCGGGAGGTTGCGACACTACAGACACAGGCGGGTTTAACCTAAGTTACTGGTATATATATATATATATATATATATATATATATATATATATATATATATATATATATATATAAAGTCCTCTTGCAGACACCTTCATGCAATGCATTGTGGGTAACTGGGGGCATAATGAGCGATACCCCTAAAAGAAAGAAGACTCCGACCATGCAAGAAGTTCTTTATACAAATGCAGAACCTTTAATTTAATCTACAGGATTAAACCAAGAGAAACTACCAACAATTGGAATACAATAATAAACTGAAAGAGGCAATGAAACTTGTAAATTTTATAATTTTAAAACTTGTAACGAACCTTCTTCATTACTTTATCTCTAAATGTTATTTTTTCATACAAGATGATAACAAGTAATGATTTTTCAACCTGAAGGCTGTAATGAGTTTTAATAAATCTGGTTCTGATATTTGGAGTTTATCGCAGTTTTATACAAATTCTTCGATATTCAAGTTAAGAACTAAAATTTTTCTAAACGGTAAAAATTATTTAAAGAACTAACTTTCTGGCATATGACAAATAGGCAAAAATGTATTCATCGGCCCAGAACAAGAAAAATAGTGATATTTGGTATGAAAACAACGAGAAACTATGCGTTTTGCGACCACGCAAGCACTGGCACTTTTTGATCACGTGATGAAATGGTAATTCTTATTGGTGGATGTACGGGGGAACTTGTCTTCAAGAATATATATATATATACTTGTACATATATATACGGTATATTATTAACACTTGACAACCCTTTGGGGGTTATATAAATTTGTGCGAGCAAAATTTGTCCTTTTTTTCTTCTTGACAGTTTTTCCGATTTTTTGTGTCTTCTTCTCTGACACTATGGGCCCTACGACCACGAAACTTGGGACTTATGAAGAGCTTGATCTGAACATGTGCATGTCACTTTTTATTTTTGTCTTTGATTTCGTTTTCTTTATTAAAACGCCATATGAAAATAGTGTATTTTTCTGCAAATAAATGCGTAGCATTTAACGACAGCACAAAATACACATTTGCTCAGTGAGCTTTGTGCGAGCTCTCACTGCGTAAATAGATAACAAGGCGTATGCCTGATCAGTCAATAAAACTTCAAGTCAACAACAACCAAACACTACTAGGCTTATAAGACGTATTCAAGCTGTGTTGTTTGCAATATATTATTCAAGAAATAACCAATTGAAGGAAGTACCTTTTCGTTTTAATTTTGTCAAGTGTTTAACAGTTCGCTAGCGGAATGAGCTTTTAGTTATATATTTCGTTTACTTTGAATTAAAATACTGTTTTAATTCAATTTGATTTAAATCATACCAATCACGATCATTTCTTAACACCTTTATACCAATCGTATTCAGTTGAAACGCAAACACTTTTCGGCAAAAGTCGAAGTATGAATCCGCTTTAGTAAAATATTGTATTATCGCCCATATTTACTCTTTGCACTTCATGTCTCTCTAAAATTCTAAAAAAAATCTTGCTGAAGTATGTTAATCGTACCATCGTATATGTATATGCTCTGTAAAAATTCTACTGAAACTAAGTCAAACCTAATAAACTATTTAAACAAATTTTCGCGCCCACTTTCCTTTGTTATGATTTCCAAGGCCACATTCTTTTGGACCTCTCAGAAAACTGAGAATCCACTCTCCAAACAGACCAGAGAAGCTCCAGATACACCGTCCAAAAGAACACCTCTCAAAAAATCGAGAAATAAAAAACACAAATCTAGTTATTTTATGCTTATTTCAGATAAATATGTAGTTCATATGCCCAGAAATATATCCTGTGACAATTGTTTGTTGGGGCATTGATTTAAATGTGACCTGTTTTACCCAATAACATCTCTACCACTTCAGCAGTACCAACGGTGTTACAGATTCGACCTCAACGTATAGTAATTGAGGTTAAACCTTTGGGTCCTCTTGTATTTCACTATACCTAGTGCAATCACGTCTAAAATCTTCCTTGGAATAAATTTCTACTATTAAATGTTTATAATTTAAATACATTTTTGCAAATAAGTTGTTGAAATGCCTTTGTTTACATTTCCGCCATCTTGTATCTGACCTTCTCGAGAGAAATTTTCCGAGACAAAAACTGTCTCTAGATAACGAGAAATTATCCAAAAGAACACCTATCGATTTTTCGAGAGCCTCTTGATTTTTCGAGACGGTCCAAGAGAATGTGGCCAAAGACTCCAAGCCAAATTGTTTGCATTGCCGTCGTCTTTAGGGTTGTATAAATTTGGATACCGTTCGAGAAATTTTCTGCCTGCTTTCTGAACAAATCAAACGGCCAGTTTATTTCTGCAAATTGAAATTAAGTGGTCAATTATACAATTATGAAAGATAGGCCCGAATCCTCAGAAAGATTTAAGCAAGTAATTAAGCTTACACCGTAGCATGGCCTTTTGACATAAGTACGTTGTCTCTGACTAATACCACTTAACCCCAACAATTATTTTACTTTCAATATCTGACAACCAGTAACAAACTACATTTACAAGAATTCAAATATTAATAATAACTTTCCCAAGTGGTAAAAACAATTAATAAATTTCCTTTAATTCCGTGGCCAGCTGTCTAAAATGGCAAAAAAAATATAAAAAAAAAAAAAAAAAAAAAAAAAAAAAAAAGAAAAGAAAGACATAACCCGGTAGTATCTAAAATACATTCGAGGAAAAAACCAAACAAATAGACCGGTCTGTCAGGTGTACAAAATTTAAAGTTAAAAGTTGCCAAAATGGTAGAAAAAGTATTCAAAATGAATGTAGAGATGAGAAATTTAGCCACATTCTGCGACTTTTCGTAAAAGAAACACTTCGAATGAATAACAAATGTCAAGTTATCACATTTCGCCATAAAGCTTTTTTTTCTTTTTTCTTCTTTAAAAATATGAACGGTCTTGTCTCCGTCTTTTTATAAGTGATTAAAACAAAACTTTTTCTTCCTAAACTAAATCCTGTGGTCCACGATAGCTTCGTCCAGCCAAGGAATTTTTTGTACCAGAGTGTGCGAACAGTAGGGGGAAAACGAAACTTTCAGATCACCTGTGACGTCATAATGCCGTCACAAAGTGATCCAGCACTCTCATGAGAGTTCTGGACCAGATAGTTATAGGGCTGAGCCCGCGCCCGTTATAATGACGTCATAATTCCGTCATGATGTCATGATGACATCATAATGAAGTCATGATGACGTCACAATGACGTCACAACCCTAAACGGCATTACCCTAACCCCAGACCATAGAGTGCATTATGAATGTGTATTATGAATGAGTACGTGATGAATGTGTGCGTGATGAATGTATGCGTTATAAGGTTATATGGCATGCTTTCACAAACATTCTGCTTAAGTCCGGAATAGCTCCGTCGGTAGAGCGTAGGACTCATGGTCGGAAGGTTGGTGGTTTGAGCCAACCTATGGGCGGCATAACCCTAGACCATGGTATGTGACTATGTGACCAAATCACATGACTACGTCAGGTGACCAAGTCACGTAACCACTCTCCCCCGGACAAAATATCATCGACCACCCTGGAAAAAATATCATGGACAACCCCCCTGAAAAAAATATCATGGACCCCTCCCCTGGAAAAAAATATCATGGACCCCCACCCCCCGGAAAAATATCATGGACCCCTCCCGCCCCCCCCCCCCCCCCGCAGACATACCATGGACCCCCTACCAGGGCAGAAAAAATTAAGCCAAATCAGCATAAAAGTAGTATAAATGCGCTGTTTCGTATTGGGGAAACGGCCAGAACATCATCAGAACTTCTTGAACACATCGCTCAACATAGGAATTGTAGATAACTTTCGTTCTGTTCAACCGATTTGACCGAAAATTTTACCGTTTGATTATTTTATATCTAGTTTTGACATAAGATGTTCACAGGCTATTTGCGTATGTGGCTGTAAGCATAATTTGTATTTTAATCACTTTTTAAAAAAAATATAGATAATTTTGGTCATGTTTAACCGATTTAAATCAAAATTTTACCGTTTTATCCAGTTTTATTTCTAGTTTTGGCATGAAGTTGTCACAGGCTATTGGCATATCTGACTATAAGCTGTTTCATCCCAATTTTTTGTGGGGAGAGCACACCTTTCAAACAGGTGTTCGAATGACAAGCTTATTCAAAGACATGTTCGAATGGAAAGCCCATTTAAATTTCGAATTATGTTCGAATTATTTTTGGAACATATTACGTCATGCTATTGTTCAGCAAGTTCTTTTCAACAAGTTTTTTAACAATTGTTCAACAAATTGATTGACAAGTTGTTCAACAAGTTCAACAAGTTCAACATGTTTAACATATTGAGCATGTTCAACATGTTGTTCAACATGTTCAACATTTTTCCGGCGGGGGGGGGGATATTTTTTCAGGGGGGAGTTGTCCATGATATTTTTTCCAGGGGGGTCGATGATATTTGTTCCGGGGGAGGAAGGCCACATGACCTGTGACTTGGTCACGTGACTTAGTCATGTGATTTAGTCACATAGTCACATACCATGATCTAGGGTTATGCCGCCCATAGGTGGGCTCGAACCACCAACCTTCCGACCATGAATCGTACGCTCTACCGACTGAGCTACTGCGGCCAGAATGTTTGTGAAAATATGCCATATAACTTTATAGCGCATACATTCATCACGCACACATTCATCACGTACTCATTCATAATAGACATTCGTCACGCACTCATCACGTACTCAATCCTAATACAAATTCATAATGGTCTAGGGTTAGGGTTATGCCGCTTAGGGTTATGACATCATTACGACGTCATCATGACGTCATAACGTCATTATGGCGTCAATATAACGGGCGCGCGCTCAGCCCTATAACCATCTGATCCAGAACTCTCATGAGAGTTTTTTCCAAGGGGGGGGGGGTCACATTATGACTGGCACTGTGTCTGACAATCACTCCTATTATTATATTAATGCTGAAGTAGTTATGTAATGGTCTCAAGTCAACCAGACGTCGAGACCGACGCTACTCGCGTTATAATGACCCTATTTGGTACGCGGTGGGCTTAATCTGGAGGGGGATTGGGGAGGGGTCTCACGTATTTGTAACCATGCCTGTCCGTGACCATTCATGTCTGAAACTTTTCAGACAGTGCAGCTAAGATTGCAGCGTGTAATTACAGTGATATAATTTATGTACAAACCCATACATCTAGTTTATAAATTTGCTTTTTTGCCATTTACTCCTGGAGTAAGGCGTCCAAAAGGAGCCTGGTAGTAGGGGAAATGGGTGTTCTGCGTCAATCAATCATCGTGACGTAATCAATCACGTGACGTCATCAAGTCCCGTTCACTAATACCATCTATCTATCATCAGAAACTAGGACATACTATGTCAGAACCTCCTCGAACCCTAACCCTAACCCTAATATGTCAGATCCCCCCTAGGACATACTATGTCAGACCCTACCCCACCGAGCTATAACCCTAACCCTAACTCTAATAACACCTGTCAATCATCGTGACGTCATCAATTATCATGACGTCAGACCCCCTAACTCTAATCCTAACTGTAACCCTAATAACACCTGTCAATCATCGTGACGTCATCGTGACCCCCCATCCCTCGCCCAAAAACCCGAAAAATACTCATAAAAGTGCCATTTTGTCTCGGAAAAGGCAATTGCGTCATCAAGACATCATCGAAACGCCACTAAATACACCTCCAGCTATCGACAAAGACATTGATGATCTGTTTCGCTTTAGTACTAACGATACGGTTGTTTTTGATGACACATTATCAACAGTGGAAGGGAATGATGCGTTCCTGGCTGCAATGACAGACGCTGAAAAAACCTGAGAGGAAGCGTTGGGCGCTCCGTCAGACTTTCTTACAGTACAGCAAAGCATGTCAGATCCTGCGGGACCTGACTCCCTCTTCCGGGTTGCAAATGCGCTTGTAAATGGTAACACCAAGCAACCCAGCGCAAAGTTAGAGGCACATATGAAGCATCTTGCTGAAGAAGTGGTCATGTCAAGCGATGATGCTGATGATGATGACGAAGGAAACAGTGAAGGCGGGCATCTCAAGAGGGTCAAGTCTAAATTTGAATCTAACAAGACCATACCTGTTAGCGGCGAAACGGAACTTTCGGGCAATGCTTCCTCTAACCTATACTGACATTTTATGGTGCTTATGTGAAGAAGGCCTTTTCTGAAGGAAAAACACAGCATAATCACGCGTCAGAGCCAAAGTTCTGGGAGGCCATGACCAGACGTGAGGAACATTTTAAGACCTGGTGTCTACCGGCGCCAAAACGGGTTGATGAGGATCCCGATTTCAAATGTGCGAAGGTCATGCTACATGGTTTCAAATACTTTGAAGAGAGCATTAAGCCACATGATATGATGGCATGCCTCTATGAAAAAGGACATTTCACAATGCCAATGCTCTTTGCATGGCTAATGAGCAGTTGCAAACGAGGAGACTTTTAAGTAATCGTCATGAGACAATCTCTAACAGTCAACAGTCTTTCTTGATGCTTTCAACGAGCTGACTCCACGATTTTACAACCGTCTCGTGAAAACATACATATGATGACATATAAAAAGAGCGGGTGAAGAGCACCAAGTCAGCATTCAATGCATAGCCATGGAGAAGACAAGTAGCTGTAAAATTAGTGTGAACTTAAACATTACTGTGGAGCATGGGGAATTTTGGGCCATTTCTTCGAATCAAACGTGGAAAGAAATGGCATGCTTTAGCACCATGCTTGTGGAAGATTGTGTGTCAGAACTTGAGACATTTACACACATTGGCTTCAAACTGTACTTAACGCAAGCGAAGTGGCTTGACGTTATTCCATACCAAAGCATGCGCTATTTGAGTTTTGTGCACATCGCTGTTTGAAGGGACAGTATACAAGTCTTACCTCAACATGAATGACGGTGAATGGGAGACAATGCATCAGGAAATGGATAACATCAACTCAGTCTTATCCCCAAACCTGAACCATGTACGGAATGTCATGGCAAGAAAACTGTCATCGAATTCAAAAGGATAATCGGATGAAGGTGTCAAAGCTATTCAAGAAAAGACTGGCTGAAGTTCAATTGGAGAATATGAACGTACAAAATCAGCTTGGACTTACCTGTGAATAGTTTGGTGCTTACGAATATGCCCGTGATTATGATTGTCACTGCCACGTACAATTGCAGGATGTATGAACCAGACAACTTCTGCAACAAGTGTGGCTCGCTAACAGTATCTGGAGAGTAAGACTTTTCAAATCATTTGCTCACCAGCCGTCATAGTGTACAGACGTGTTATATTATTATTCAACCACCATACGGAGATGTGAAGCAGTGATGGATGTTTCAAGGAGAAGTGGACTACATGATAAGTAAACTGGCACGTTCCGATTCTGTTGAAGAACAACTGCAACACTTTAACTTTAACTAATCTATATTGCAGTATAATGGCAGACATTACATTGAGACAATATATTGTGCAAAACGCATATTGTGAAGAAATGTTATTAGTTGTAAAGCAATTTGCATGTTTAGTATGTCCTGCTTGTCAAAATGAAGAGTTTAAAGAACACACTTGTTATTTCACACGTGTCTACACATATTGAAATGAAGCTAAATATTATATCCATTTAGATAAAGTGTTGGACAAGGAAAATAAACGTTGTGAGAAATATGGTGTAAATACTGTAACATTTGATGAATTAAGTAGCTGGTTAGCGTACACTTAAGATCAATGGACTCCAATTATTCACACCATTGTGTCTATACTTGATTTGTAAAAAGAATAAAACTGTAAGATATGTTGATTGAGTTATGAGGCGAATAAAAATGTAAGATATGGTTACAAGTGGTGTTCATTTAGCGTTAACATGTTGACGAGGAAAGACTACTTAACCAATATTTACTTTAAACCTGGCCAAATCGGAGCACTTCCTGGCGCTTATAAACTTTATCACATATTAAAAAACAAATCATTCCAAAGTAAAGAAATGGCTGCAGGATCAAGATGCATTCAGTTTACTGCAACCTGAATAATACAGGTTTAAAAGGTAGCGTGTCATTACACGTGGTATTGATGACATGTAGGATATTGATTTGGCTGTCATGGGTAACATAGCCTCCAATAATGATGACACCCGCTTTTTATTAGTTGCTATTGGTGTGTTTTCCAAATATTTGTGGGTGCAGCCAATACCCAACAAATTACATACCAGCGTCATACAAGCCTTCCAGAAGTTTTTCCATGAAACACATTGAAGACCACCAACTCTAAGGTCAGATAAAGGAACTGAATTTAAAGACAGATGGGTAAAAGCATTTTTGAAGAAGGAGGGAATTCATGCCTATACGACAAAGAATGAAACAAAGACCAACTTTGCTGAGAGTGTCATTCATACTCTAAAGGAAATGATATATCGGAATATCCTACACAACCAAACTTATCGCTATGTAGACATCCTTCCAGACTTGGTGTACAATTACAACCATAGACCTCTTAGTTCCCTCCCTAATAAGTATGCTCCTGCAGATATTCGAAAGGAAGATGAATCTAAAGTGTGGAAGTATACATATGTGGACAAATTTTGAAATTAACATGAAAGAAGAAAAAGAAAAACCCCTACAAATTTAAAATTGGTGAACATGTTCGGATTTTCCACATGAAATACATGTTTCAATGAGATTATCATATAAGGTGGACGCAAGAAGTCTTCATTATCACACATCGTTGTAAGAAGCGAGGAATACACTTATATCTTGTGAAAGATTTTTTTGGACGAAGATATTGATGGACATTTCTGTGAGGAAGAACTGCAGAAAGTGACAAAAGCTATTGAATCCGTCTACAGAATTGAAAAGGCTTTGAAAATTAAAAAAGGACAAGAATTATTTGTCAAGTGGTTAGGCTAGCCAAATAAGTTTAACAGTTGGGTGAAAGAAACAGACATTGAAAAATGAAGCAGCCTTCACAACCTCTCTGGTAAATTAAATTCTAGAACATAAATTGATAAATCCCTCTCTAAAAACCATTTTATGGCTCTATGCAGTAGATCATCCTTTGTAGAAGGGAATGAAAAGTGTGGAATTTTATCAAGGCATTCCAGACGACATTGCAGAGCGCTTTAATTTGACCAACTGTCATAGTGATGAGCATATGACACGCCTCTTTAGTGTCGGCAGCAGTCATCAAAATCTGAGAATTATTTTTATTGTACATAATTTGTTCATCATGGTAGAGAAATGCGAAATATTACTTTGAATACACATTACATCTTTTTGTTTAAAAATCCTAGAGACAGCCAACAAATAAAAACATTAACGCGACAAATGTATCCTGGAAAATCTCAATTTCTCATAGAAGCCTATCAAGATGTTACCAGCAAACCTCATGCTGCGTATTCGTACAGGCATTTTACCAGAAGATACACATTATGTATATTGATATTTTTGTATGTTGATAAAGTAGAGTATGAACAAGAATCTCCATGAACAAGAACCAAGTCACTTAACCATTCGCAACCAAGTGGTCTAAACGTATTCAAGCTAACCGACGTGAATCCTTGCTACAGCAAGCTACCAAGGAGGAATTAACTAGCTTGTTTGAAATTTGTTTGAATATATTGTGAGGACATTTACCCTTAAGCTCAAAAAGGTTTAAGGAATTCAAGCGTGAGCGTCATACCCTACGCACACTGACAAATAGGAAGATATCATTTCGAAGAAAAAAGAAGTTGGTCAATCAGAAAGGAGGATTCATTGGAGCTATTGCTAAATTTGCATTACCATTGTTGCTAAAATGAAACATATTTTGAAAATGGTCCATATTCCTGAATACGAATATAAAATGTTGTTAGAAAATAATGGAAACTACGGTGGAATCAAAGCGAATGTGAATAAACTTTTATATGGGAAACGAACTCGTGAAAAGACAACTGAAATCACACAACTGGTTGGACGCTATTTACGAATGCAACCTCAAAGACAGCCTGAGAAAGATGGAAAAGAAGCAAATGCTGCTACTGTGAAAGCTGCTAGAGCAAACATACCATCCTACTTTCAATCTTTGTACCATGCAAAAGTTATCACAGTCATGTCACAACTAAATAAATATGGTTCACCATTGACAGATAAAAATGAACTTGTTTTAAAAACGGGTGATGTCATCACGAATTCCAATATTGTAGATTTGCTTAAAGAAGCATTGGTTTATACAAGGAGAAAAGAACGTAAAATACCACATGGCTGGAAGCACTTTATTCAAGAAATTGTTAATGCTAACATTTCACAGACTATATTTAGTAAAAAAAATCTACACGTGACGACATACGGGACGAACTAAGGTGGCGCTAAGAGCAACAACAACAAGAATGGGAAAAATTTTAAATGCCTTGAAACAACTGCATTATTGTGTAGGAGGAAGAGGTAGTGGAACTATTAGGGAAAAAATACGATGTGTTAGTGGATGTTGTGATGGTCAGATTGTCCAAGTACACATTATATCTAACGAACCTCTTAGACGTCAACGCTCATATACCATTTAGCTATCATGGAGTCGACAAGTTTCTACATTACTTTACCCAGTAATGCAAGCATGAACTATTATCCTACTAATAAGGCCTCTAATGATCAAATTCGTTTACCTCGTACATTATATTTGAAAGGAAAATATGAAGTGACCTTAGCTGAAATTCAATACCCACACACATGGGCGACATTGTGGCAAGAAATAGACTATTATCTTGCTTATCGATCATCATTAGGTGCGGTTTATGATGTTACTGTTCCACATGGTTACTATAGATCCATACCTGAAATATGCAGTGCAATAAATAAAGAATTACAAAAATCTATTAATGCAAACCCCATTCGGTTAAAGTATGATAAAATAAGTCGAAGAGTTTCTTATTTTGAGAAATCAGCCTCGGTGGCCTAGTGGTTAGAGTGTCCGTCTCGAGACTGGAAGATCGTGGGTTCAAACCCCGGTCGGGTCATACCTAAGATTTTAAAATTGGGACTCCTCCTTGCTACCTGTGAGGCACTCCACATGTAAGGGTTAGAAGAAGGGCTGGAATGCCCCATTTCAGTATACTGTGGCAGTGGGATCCCGATATGACCATAGCAGTTGAAAGGCATCTAAAGAACAATACAATACAATCTTATTTTGAGAAATAATTATGATATTTTCTGTTCTACTGGACTAGCTGAGATTTTAGGATTTATACAAAATAAAGGGTATACAGAATCTGGTCTTGCTGAACATCAAGCAGATGTGAAACATGGATTTTATACACTTTATGTGTACTACAGTATTTGTGAACCACAGATTGTAGGAGATTATTATGGGCCTCTAATACGTTCTGTTGCCATTGAAGGTGATGATGGCGATATTATTATGAAAACTTATGAAGAACTTCATTATATCCCTGTTAACACATCAACATTTGATATAATAGAAATGAATATTAAGGATGATACAGATCATAATGTTTCATTTCAAACTGGAAAAGTGATCTGTAAATTTCATTTTCGACCAAAAAGAATTATGAATCCATATATACATAGTCCAGACACTTACCGTAATCATTTCCGACGTCAAGTTGGTCGAGATTCAAAGGAGCGCGAATGCAATTTGGAGATGGTATTGGTTCAATACTGGGATCATTGGCTCGCAAAGCTATTCCACTGCTTAAGGTAGGGGCTAATAACGTTGCACCACATCTTAAAAAGGCTACAAGAGATGTCGCGAAAGATGTTGCGGGCCGTGTAGCTCAAGAAGTGCTATTGATAAACGAAGTACACCAACGAAAGTTGTTAGAAGGCGAAAGCGAGTGAAACGAGCAACATCAAAAGATATATTTCGGAAATACTGGAAAAAATGTCATTCAGCCATAATCATTCTTGTGAATGTAGTCTTTCTCCATTGGAATTGTTTCACTTTCCCCCAACGCAAACCGCTGTAGAAAAAAGTTATGATGTAGACGATCAACCACTCACTGCCATTAGAGAGGATGCTCCAATAGAATTTTATATTCCTGCGAGTACAGAAGAATATTTAGATTTAAAGAGAATTGTAAAGCGTGCTGGGACACTTTGTGGTGCAGATGATAACGTAACATCCATCCATGATTTGTTTAATGGGTTATGGTCCAATATTGAATTATTTCTGAATGATCGATTGATTTCACATGGTAACAATACCCATGGTTATACCAGCATCATTTCTCACCAAATTCATGACTAGGGAGCGCTCTATGCGTCTCATCTATAAAGATACTGCTGGATGAATGAATGCTCATGAGGTGAAAAGACCCAGTCATGAAAAGTAAATAGCAGGTTTTCATGTAAATATTGATGGTGGTGAAATACCTGAAGCAGGAAATAATGGTTTACATAATTGTTATTTGTATACGCGTCTAAGCCGTGAGTTTATGCTTACAGGTGCCTTAAGAGGGAATAAGTGTGTAATTGCGTTTACATAGACAAAAAGATGAATATGTATTAATGGCTGTAAATAATACTATTAAGGTAGAAGTGAGAGATGCGTTTTTAACCATTCGCAAAGTGAGGGCTAGCCCAGGTATTCCGGTAGGACATACCGATGCAGTTATGAAAACTCCTGCCAAGTTTCCTATTACCAGAAAAGAATGTATAATTTCAATCTTTTGAGAAAGATAACATCTTTATTCCTCAATACCCAAAACGTATTGTCATTGAAATGGTTCATAATGAATCCTTTGCTGGAACAGTGTTGAGAAATCCATACAATTTCGAACATTTTAGTCTTAACTGAATGCTTTTTACCATGACTTTTACCTATAGACAGTCGTTTGAATAAGTTTTTAAAGTTTTATTTCATTTATAATTCAGTTCCATTACAAATGCCAATATCATCTACATGTGGATTTTATTGTGTGTATTGTATTATTCAAAGAGCTCGAGGACATAGTCCTTTTGAAATCATTGATGTATTGAGAAGAAGTAATGGTGATTTTATGGTAAAGGATTTTGTATATAGACATTATAAGCCATTATTTTATTGATGTCATTTGTATATAGAGTTGTATTAGTTATGCTGATAATTGTTAATTTGGTTTTATTATAATAAAACAAGAAGGTTTTTCATGCAACTTTTTTATTTTGTTACAAAAAAAAACAATTATTTACATTTCAACAAAAACTTTCTTTTTTATTGTGTTAGAAAGAGTGCAGAATCCGATAAAAAGTCTTCCATCTCGTTCAACAGTCGCAACAACTATGAGCTGTCTCCTTGTCTTCGAATGCATTTTTATGTTTAGATGATGGTAAAGACCTCTAGGAATTGTAAGACTGCGCCCCATTTCTTTATATCAAAGCCAATTAATGCTGTAAATGGCGCATCTGGCATAATTCCATTATAATCCTCTGGATAATCCTGTATAACAGTTTTCCAGAATTTGACACGTATGTTTGGTGTATCATGTGCAATCACTAGCACTTCAACATTATGTTCAAGTTTGCGTTTAACCCCAGGTACTGTCAACGGTATGTTTTTAAAGTCTTTCCACAATTCAGGTTTAAACCGATAGGGAGAATTTATAATAACTTCATTCAAGTCATTCACGGTGAAGTAAACACCATTGTCAAACACTATTGCTTTCATGATGGCAGTACGTACACTTTATGAGGTGTCTCCTTGTCTTCGAAGCCTTTTATCCACTTTTTACACCTGCTTCTTCAATATTTTCCATTCAGGCGGTGTCAGCAAAATACCCTTTTTCGTAGGACGGTTTCTTCCAAATCCTTCATCTCTGAGGTACTTGCGAATGTTTACCACTCCTTCATTGCTTTGTTTCATAATTTTAATGCACTTTCCATTTCCCAGAGAAAGCATTCCTTCCCACGGCTGTGGTGGTGACGCCGTCTCCACTTTCAATTTCTAGGAGGTGATGGTGGTGGTGGGATTTCTGACTTTTAAGTCCTTGATTGTATCAGCAAGAGTACCCATATCAGTTGCAGATCTCTTACGGCTTGATTTAACTTCCATCTTAACGCTTCAGTGTACGCACCTGAAATAACTCATACTTTGGAGAGCTTTCCCTATTTATAGTGTCGTCTTGTAATGCCCATGCGCCAAGGTAGAATAGCCATCATTCAACAAGTACCGCTTGTCGTCATATGGAGAGAGGGCTACTTTCCTAAACTTCTCCGAGAAAGGCTGGTGGTCGTGACTTCGAATAGCATGTGCTGTAGCCCTCGTTAGAGTTTGGTTGAACAAACTCTCTCTATACTGCACATGTTTAATGCGTCATTGACAAGCTCGGGTGATGCCTTTAGCCATATGCTTTTCTTTCCCACCATACATTAAACTGTACATTTTTGGTTAAAGTCCAACAAACTCTTCAATGGGGATGCCTGCCGTCTCATCCTTCATTTTCCCAAGCACTTTTTTGTTTGCTTTGGAATGCAGGAAATGATCTGACGGATAGTCACTTGTGTCGTACAAGTCGCCATCCTGCTTCATATCCTTGTAGATATCTATGTCATAACATAGGCTGTAGGTGTGGCTGAACAACAACTTGGCATTGGGATACTTGGTCATGATGTAATTGTAATGAAAGTCAAATATAAGCACTTTGCTGGGGTCGAGAATGGTGCAGCCGACTTGAATGGGTTTATCCAGGGGCAAATCCACTTTGAGTAAATGTACGGCGGTTAAATCTTTGTTGAAAATTTTGAAATTTTGGAAAGAAGGATTGACTACGAGTTTCTTGAAACGCTTTTCCTTGTGAACAAGTTCAACATTGATTCGCTTTCTCACATTTTCCATGGTTTTGGCAAACGCAGAGTTGTTCATCAGTTTGAAGAAGTCTTTATCAAACGGGTGCTTGGCCAATTTTCTCTTTACCGTGTTCAAAGTAATCTATTTCTCCGACCATTTACTCTGTTCAAACATGATAGCAGGATGCACTTTGGTGACTTTCAACCCAGTGAGACGTACTGCTGCAAATTGCTATAATGAAGCACATATTTCTTCTTGTTGAATAAGTTAGGAATGAGCTTTTCACTAGGTTTGCCTTTCATGTAGATCTTTCCGTAGCTTCTGGCCGTACTCTGATGACAATTCTCCAACTTTGACACATTTACGTTCTGAAGCCACTTGGTAGTGAATATGACGATCATGGATTAAATGTGGGTATTCTAAATTCACTCCCAAAATGTATTCAATGACGTCATCTTCAGTCACATCCATGAAGTCGAGGGATTCTGGCTCACTCACCCACATAAATCTACTTCGAGGCATTCTTTGCGACATGGCCCAGCCATACAGGTTGTTTGCGTCCAGGTACATTAGGTAGTCGTTTGGCATCTCAGAATTGTAATCTGCTACATAGGGTTTATTTGCTTTCCCATACTTGTGCGTGATCACAGATATTCCTCCACGTATGCCTTGTTCAACGATTTGGTACATACCAATGTCAGTAATTAATTCCAACTTCACCTTTGTTGCTTTTAACATAGCATCCCACGACAGTCCTGGCACTGTATAATAATGATCAGGATCCAATTCATACGTGTTGAGGCATACTTCACGTCGGCTAGCAGCAACACATCGGATTTCAGGTACAGGTCGTGGTACAGTTGAATGTATCCCACACCTTCTGCGCATGAGCATAATCCTCATCGCTAATGCCCTCTTCGCTGAGCTGATTGTAAAAGTTGTCCTTTGACGGTGGCTGCGTTTCAGCAAACTTGGATGGTTCGTCCACGTAATCATAGGGGTACATTGCCTTTCTCAGCAGGAAATCTTGTTGGTCACTATCGTGGATGTGAGAAGTCATAATGTAGAAATTATCTTTCCCTTCTGCATCGAGGTTGGATACCAACCTCTGTAGAGAGGTACTCATAAACTGAAAGCTGTCTGTAAATTTCAGATTGCTCATGGTGAATGCAATGTATTTCTCAATGGTGTTGGAAATGACCGTAATCGTTTCATCTTTGAATTTCCCAATTTCCTCCATGTCATAGCCTCGCAAATTGTGGAAAAACACAGGAATGATAAAAGAATCTTTATCGCCCTGTCGATGCTTTCGAAGTCGAAATTGTAATTTGCATTCATGTATTCATTATGCGCTGCTCCGCGGTATCTGCCATTAATGTGGTCATGAACTCTCACACGATCAGCTCTTACAGGCTCGTGGCAAATGTAGCAATCGACGGCGTTCTTAAAATTCTCATGGTCCTCGCGAGTCATCACCATGTCCTTTGGCTGCTCTAAACAATGCACAATGCGATCACGTTCGTAGACCATACGGTCTAAAAAGACCTTCACGGCATTGTCTCCTCGATACACGACTGGCGCATGTGTGTCTTACTGGCTAACAACCATATAAACAAAGCTGTTTGGACGATGATGCTGATACCTCTCCCCTTCATGCTTTTGCGTGAAACATTCAAAGTCGGCATAAATCATAAAAGGTGCTCGCTGTTGTTTGACTACATTCTTGAACTTGATGACAGATTCCTTGGGGAACGATATACGTTGCGCTCCGTGCTTTCCATACACTTCACGATACTTATCTAAAAGATCTAGTCGTAGAAATCCGTGAAGACAGTTGAAACAACAAAAGTTGTAGCCTTATGCTTTGATCGATACGACATAAGTCTGCTGAAATTCTTGATCAAACAGTAATATCTTCTGTTGTCACTGCTAATGAGAAGTAAGTTCATTTCTCTCGCACTGACGTTTCGGCTGAGTTGTATCGGAACAACCACATCTTGTTCATATCGAAACACGTTGATGGACACATCGTTCTCTTTTTAAAACATTGGAATGTGGGTAATCGGCGTGGAAAAAATGTCATGCCCTCTACCTTTAATTCCTACTCAAATGGCTTGTATTGATTCACACGCCCTGTGTTGGTGTTTGTTGTAGGGTGAAGGTGAGCAAAACGGACCACATAAAACACTTGTTGTCTTTATTCTTAATGTTTAACACACACTTCGTATTCTTCACTTTCTTCGGCAGCGGCGGGATAAAACTGCTTGCTTTCAGAGGCACAGATGTAGCTGGATGTTCTTCAATATGCAGTATTTCATCTAGAAGTCAGCCAGAGCCTTGTTGCTCACATTTCATATTGCATAGGCATAGGACTGGTGTGTCTGAACTGACTGCCATTGTTGTTGCATCAATTGCTTCAACTGGTATGTTGAAATGTGTTCTCAGACGTTCCTTTCATACACCCAAGGTTTTCCCGCCTATTTGATTTCTCAAGTTCCTAATTTCGTAGGGAAATGTATGACATACTATGTCCTGGGGGGTCTGACGTCATGATGATTAATGACGTCACAATGATTGACAGGTGTTATTTGGGTTAGGGTTAGGGTTAGGGCTCTGGGGGTCTGACGTCAAGATGATTGATGACGTCACGATGATTGACAGGTGTTATTAGGGTTAGGGTTAGGGGCCTGACGTCATGATGATTGATGACGTCACGATGATTGACAGGTGTTATTAGGGTTAGGGTTAGGTTAAGAGCCCGAGGGAAGTCTGACATAGTATGTTCTAGGGGGTCTGACATAGTATGTCCTTGGGGGGTCTGATGATAGACAGATGGTATTAGTGGGCGGATCTTGATGACGTAACGTGATTGATGACATCGTGATGATTGATTGACGCAGAACACCCATTTTCCCTCTGCTGCTGCTTGATATCGATGGCTATCAATGGAATTCGTCGTCATCCTTCCATCGACGGGGCGGAATGGGGGCGGGGGCAATCAATTAGTGCGAGCTGGATTGACGAATTGTTTAGAGAGTGGTGTGACAAATGAGCGATTCAATTTGATTGCATGGACCTGTAAGAGTGACAAAAGCTAAACTTATTTTGCTGTTCATCAACGATGTTGATACCTATACTACGTCTCTTGTTATTTAAATTTAGTGATCTCTCTTGAGCCCCCTTTCAAGTTTTGAGCGATATCTTGAGCAACCAGTTTATGTACTTTGTCACTTGTTCCACTTTTGATGGACCTCTTTGGGGTTTTGCGGGATATACCTATTAGTATGTTGGATCAAGTAGCTTCCTACCTCTGTTATGTCTTTTATTATGTCCTTTTAACGATCTCTCTGACTGTTTTTCTGCTAAGTGCAGTAGACTGACCCTCCACCTTGTAGGCCTTGAATCTTGAGATAAAATACTGTGCATAAAGCAACTATTAAAAGCAAACACATAATTAGGACAATTTTTAAAAGGCAACCTTGTTTACGCTTTGAAAGTAAAATAAAAACAAAATAGCAAACCATGGATACAAACTAAAATTCCTGCATAAGCTTCGATATGTCTGAGCATGAATATGTCATTACTTGGTGCACTTACATGATTTCTTTGCTGGTAAAGGAGCTAATAAGTATTTATAAGTTGACATTCTACATTTAAAAAACTGTGACTATGACCATAGATGATTTATACTTCGTTCTCTTTTTAAAACATTGGAATGTGGGTAATCGGCGTGGAAAAAATGTCATGCCCTCTACCTTTAATTCCTACTCAAATGGCTTGTATTGATTCACACGCCCTGTGTTGGTGTTTGTTGTAGGGTGAAGGTGAGCAAAACGGACCACATAAAACACTTGTTGTCTTCATTCTTAATGTTTAACACACACTTCGTATTCTTCACTTTCTTCGGCAGCGGCGGGATAAAACTGCTTGCTTTCAGAGGCACAGATGTAGCTGGATGTTCTTCAATATGCAGTATTTCATCTAGAAGTCAGCCAGAGCCTTGTTGCTCACATTTCATATTGCATAGGCATAGGACTGGTGTGTCTGAACTGACTGCCATTGTTGTTGCATCAATTGCTTCAACTGGTATGTTGAAATGTGTTCTCAGACGTTCCTTTCATACACCCAAGGTTTTCCCGCCTATTTGATTTCTCAAGTTCCTAATTTCGTAGGGAAATGTATGACATACTATGTCCTGGGGGGTCTGACGTCATGATGATTAATGACGTCACAATGATTGACAGGTGTTATTTGGGTTAGGGTTAGGGTTAGGGCTCTGGGGGTCTGACGTCAAGATGATTGATGACGTCACGATGATTGACAGGTGTTATTAGGGTTAGGGTTAGGGGCCTGACGTCATGATGATTGATGACGTCACGATGATTGACAGGTGTTATTAGGGTTAGGGTTAGGTTAAGAGCCCGAGGGAAGTCTGACATAGTATGTTCTAGGGGGTCTGACATAGTATGTCCTTGGGGGGTCTGATGATAGACAGATGGTATTAGTGGGCGGATCTTGATGACGTAACGTGATTGATGACATCGTGATGATTGATTGACGCAGAACACCCATTTTCCCTCTGCTGCTGCTTGATATCGATGGCTATCAATGGAATTCGTCGTCATCCTTCCATCGACGGGGCGGAATGGGGGCGGGGGCAATCAATTAGTGCGAGCTGGATTGACGAATTGTTTAGAGAGTGGTGTGACAAATGAGCGATTCAATTTGATTGCATGGACCTGTAAGAGTGACAAAAGCTAAACTTATTTTGCTGTTCATCAACGATGTTGATACCTATACTACGTCTCTTGTTATTTAAATTTAGTGATCTCTCTTGAGCCCCCTTTCAAGTTTTGAGCGATATCTTGAGCAACCAGTTTATGTACTTTGTCACTTGTTCCACTTTTGATGGACCTCTTTGGGGTTTTGCGGGATATACCTATTAGTATGTTGGATCAAGTAGCTTCCTACCTCTGTTATGTCTTTTATTATGTCCTTTTAACGATCTCTCTGACTGTTTTTCTGCTAAGTGCAGTAGACTGACCCTCCACCTTGTAGGCCTTGAATCTTGAGATAAAATACTGTGCATAAAGCAACTATTAAAAGCAAACACATAATTAGGACAATTTTTAAAAGGCAACCTTGTTTACGCTTTGAAAGTAAAATAAAAACAAAATAGCAAACCATGGATACAAACTAAAATTCCTGCATAAGCTTCGATATGTCTGAGCATGAATATGTCATTACTTGGTGCACTTACATGATTTCTTTGCTGGTAAAGGAGCTAATAAGTATTTATAAGTTGACATTCTACATTTAAAAAACTGTGACTATGACCATAGATGATTTATACTTATGTGTATTTCAGAAAGGGATTGAAAACTAAAAAGTTCAAAATGCAATTTGAGCCCTATAATATACCTTTGTTCGAGTAAATATTGCCCTTATAGTTTTTAAGCATAATTTACTTAAAATATTTACTTGTATGTTGAGATGCAGAATATTGAGCATTTTTTTCAATATTAATTAACCTGCCATCCTACGAGTAGGCTGAGTAAGCGTTGTTATTTATTCTTTCCTTATCATGTGTTTTAAGCTGTATAATTCGTAGTATTGCTGAGTTCTGAAATTGTTATGCATTTTGAAAACAACTAAACTTGTTTACGCTCTTTTTGTTGAATAAATAAACGAACAGATCATAAACTTCATTGTTTGGTTTAATACAAATAAATTTATAACGAACAATTAAAAAGCGTAATAAATGTTGTTGAGTCAAAAATGAAGTGTATATATCATGTTTAACAGTTTTTATGTGTATTCAGTGTGATGTATTTGTGTTGTTTTGAATTGATGTAACTATTTAAAGAAAACTTTCACAAATTGGAAACCTAATGTGCTTTTCAGAACGTAATTTAAAAAAATATTTGCAGCAGTTCTGAAAAAGAAATGCAAAAGCATACCACTGCAAGTAATAGACAACGTGTTGAATATTGTGATTTGTATTAAGAATTAGCGAAAAAAAATCACCTGAATACTTTCTTCACTACAGTAAAATGAATGGGGTAGCATTGAACGATTGCCCATGCACATTCTTGAAGCTGTTTTTATAAAAACATTTTAATATCTAAACCAATACATTTTCTTACAAGCCCAGGATAAAAGGAGTTGGTTAAAAGATTTTAAATAACAAAATTGTTTTAATGTGAAACTCAGAACGATTCATACTATATTTTCTCAAAGTTGATTATTACTTTTGTTAATTGTTCTCCTTATATATGTGACAAAAAATTTTACCTGATATATTTTAATAATTTATGAAGTCGCATAAATCAGTTTTGAGGCATTTGTAATGCAATTTGTTGGTAAGTTTTAACTCAGTACTCATATCATTGAACCATTTCGTAGATCAATGTGTTTCAGTGTAAATCAATTGGGAACGATCTGGTCTAGTTTATAATATATTTATTGATTTGAAAATTGAATATCTCGATCATATATTAACCGACTGTACACCTCCTTGTTAAATATATCTCGATGAAATTTTTGCTCCTTTTACTCATTCGAGAGTTTATCCTTTTCCAACAGCCAGATTCCTGAAAATTTTAAAGAAGCATTAATATTTCCTCTTCTCAAAAAATTCTTTTGATTCCAATATCTTAAAAAAGATTCGGCCCGTATGCAAAAAGACTATTTGATTGTAGTCCCAACAGAGTGCATATAGAATGTTTCTTTAAACTGAAACAGCCTTTCTCAGTGTTCACAGTGATATGCTATGTGTCTCAGTGTGGTAGTATGGTAATTCTTGTCATGTTAGTTTTGAGCGCTGCGTTCGATAGTCTTGATATCATTACGGTATTTTAGAGTTGAACAGTTAACATCATAGATTCACTGTCACAGGTAAAACGTTGACCAAAGAAATCGTATCTGAGTAACAGATTCTAAAGGAGCATCATAAACAACACTATCTCTGAACCTAAATCACTGAACTATGAGGTACGAAGGGATCAGTGCTTTGTTTCACTTCTACGTTCGTTTCTCCGTCATCGAATTTAGTTTCCAAGCATAATGCATCTTACCAGTTTTACACTGATGGCAGCCAACTACATATAGCCTTCAATCCACGTTATGACTGGATAACATAAATTTCTAAATTAGAAGAATGCGTATGTAAAATTCGACATTGGCTTGCAGTGAATTTCCTGAAACATAACGATGATAGGCTAATTTTAGTTGAATGTTCTCACAACTTTTCAAAGCATAAAAATGGCTCTCTTACATTCGTCGACAGCATTATCACCTCTTTCTGCCATTTCCGTAATTTGGGAGCCAATATCGACTCAACTAGAAACATGGAGTGCTTTGTAAATGAGAAGTTAAAATCATATTTATTTCAGAATGACAGGATATATAACACAAGAAAACAGTATATGGATCGCCCACGTATATGTAATATGTTGACCATGGTAATAGCCTACTAACCTGTCTTAATTTAAAGTGAATTCCGAAGGATAGAAATAAGCTCGGAGACAGAGCCTTTGTGATAGCGGTAATAGTAAACCGATGAATCTACTGCCATTGGTGACTTTTGTCAAATCTATAAAAATTTGAAAACTTCTTTTTAGAAATCGTTTTGATTGTTAATTATTTTTGGATAGTTTTGCATCGTCGTTCTAGTCTGAACGTATATTATTCTTGTAATTACCCCTTGCTTAATTTTTCGTATTTTCACAAGCCAGTATGGCAGAATTTAATTTCTGATTTACATGTTTAGAGCCACTCTAGATAAAACACTCTAGATAAAATGTGGATTTGCTGCTCCAAAGTCGATTTTCTGCCAACCTTAATCTCAAAAAGGATGTGTATTAAATTTCTGTAACTGTGCAAAATATGCTGTAAATATATGATAAGATAAGATTTATTTTGTTCTTGCAACATTGCTGATGAATTGCATTACTTTTCGGCATGATAACATATGTATAAATACATTCTAAAAACAGAGCTAATTGTAATACTGACTTTAATACCGATGGCAAACTTGGTTAGAAAAGCTGATTTCAGTCATTGAAAATTTCGTTATTGCATATGGAACAACGGAGTTCTTACATCTTTCAGTTCTTGCCTTTGAAATATCATATTTTGTACGTTTTCTAAAATCATACTTTTTTCGTAAAATATCATGAATTTTATCAGATTCATTTTGGATTTTACTACAGAAAGACTTGTTAAGATCGTTTCTTCTTTCAACCAAAGTTTAAATACATTCTAAAAACAGAGCTAATTGTAATACTGACTTTAATACTGATAGGAAACTGGGTTAGAAAAGCTGATTTCAGTCTTCAAAATTTCATTTTTCTGCTTTCACAAGTATATTGTTTGTATGAATGCCCCACTTAGGGTTGCTCTGGAGGGTCACACCCATTATTTTAGCACTTTCTACAGCCTAAATTGCTTGGTTTTCAATTGTTATAGGGTCAAGATTGAGTGGACTTTAATCCTGATAGGAAACTTGGCTAGAAAAGCTGATTTCAGTCTTGAAAATTTCGTTTTTCTGCTTTTGTAAGTATATTGTCTGTATGAATGCCCCACTGTAGAACGCAATAAACAATAAACAAAAACATAATTTTATGATACTTACACCCCTTAAAATATTCAAGAATATCTTCCCAGCGCGAGAATTGTCCAGTCCAGTCCAGTCCGTCATATGCAGTAACATCATTCCCCACATGATATATTCACAATCAGCTGTTGTAGGTTTCTCAGGTTTTATTATCAATTATCTTTTCGATCCAATGTAAACTAAGTTACAATGTTTGCACTTTGACTTCTTTAGTTATCGTCAAAAGCCTAGTATTTTCTAAAACTAGGTTTTAAAATTGTTTAATATTCTAATATTAATGTTGTTTGAATCATTCACTTGAATCATGTGCATGTGAATGTTTCGTTCAAGTACTGGATCGTGGCTGTCTGAATTTAATTTTGAATTTGTCTGATATGTGGTTTCTTATGAATAGTTGTATTATAATGCACTATGTAATTGTGATATAGCTAGGAGGTAGACACGTACTTTTGTTTCACCCAATGAGTGGAGTGTTACAACCCGGTGGTGAACAAAAAAGGTTTACTGGTAAATTCAAAGAGCCTTGGAACTAACTTTCCACTCAGTTTGCCATAAAAATTATGGGACACTGGACCATGCACATTCGTGTTTGTTAAACACATTTTGATCAATTTAGTCCGGAAAAATGCATGTGTAAAATTATTACTCAATAAAAACACAGAATAGCCTTTTCATGTGCTCTGTGTACTATGCATTGGCCGCAGATCCCCTTTTCACAACACATAGGCAGAGGAAAATAGCTCCACTATCGGTAATCAATACAACTATAGTAAATATGCAGTGATAATCCATTTGGCCAAGTGGAATATAAAAGAGCAATACATAACACTGCTTCGTTTTAGTATTATGCATATCAACATTATTGGATATTACCTAGAAAACTGCACCTGTTTGTTCAGACTTCAAATAAGTTTGACTTCGAAAATATGTTTAGGTATCAGGATGATCTTCACAAAAAAGGGTTGATTATAAAAAGCGCCTTTTTAATTGATATGATATGTGTAGCACAATTCACATATATTCATTTATATAAAGCTTGAAAAGCTAATTCAATTGAATAGTACAATCAACGATGTCATCTTTTAATGTGGGTAGCTGTTCAAGAGAATTGATGAATTTTTTTACTGTTTAGCTGTTTACCAGTTATCTTTTTATCCTCTTATGATATAATATAGAATATACTTCACAGTTCTACTTGTGTAATTCTGGGTTTTTTTTATTTTTTCAGTGTAATAAACAATTCACTGTGCTATAAAATAATTAAAAACTCTTTCTAAATGAAAAGAAAATTGTTGCCACAAAATAAATTTACAATTATTTGCGTCTAATTAAGATATAATCTACAGTGAATTTTAAGCCATAGACAATTTTAAGGCCTATCGACAAAAATGAAGAGAACAAATTAATCAACCCAGGTATGTAAAATGGGACTTTCTCGGCCAACTCATATTTTGCTCATAATCGATCATTTACGTACTGATGAGGCTGGATTATATGCATTGGCCAGATGGTTAATACGTCTTTTAAGGCGATGTGCTGGTGATAATCACCAACTATCAATTACATGTACATCTGTCAAACGAAGAAAAGATGCCACTGCAGACAGTCATTTTGTTGAATTTATTGAAGATAACGACATTGATATATTATACCCGGATCGATTCGGATACAACTGTTCTGCAAATCAGTCGGAGTTGTCAATACAAGATTTAGTAGACCATGATAAACAATATTATCGGAAACTTAGAAGAGTTAATGGCGTCACTCACATTTTATTGTTTGCTCCACTGTCACAGAAAGCATGTTTGTCTGATGGATTTGTAAAACGAGTTATAAACACTGTCAAAGAGAGGAATGCACCGAATCGCAAATCGCAAACAAAAGACTGTAAAGATATAAAAGTTATAATTTTTAATCAGTGGTCATTGTCCCAACGAAACAGTGACTATGTGTCAGAAGTGCTGCAAAATGTTGATATTATAGTATCAGTCGGTGTTAAGTTGTACGCGGAATGGAATCAGCATATAAAGGACCAAAACAGGCTAAGACACATTTGTTTATATCCAACTTTTGACGAGTTTTCCTGTGGTAAGCCTCGTTTTCAGTCGGCAACACATTTCATTATTCTAACTTTGCACTCCAGTTCTTTGTACGAGATTAATGAAAGTGGAACGGCAGAATGTGAAAAACCGAATAAATTTCTGAAATTATTATCGCGCTGTATTTCAAAAGTAGCACAGTATATCAAAGCCAATAGCCAATCAGGTTCAGCCTTGACATGGTGCATTCATTGCCCAGGTTTAGATACTTATACTAAAGAACGACTGGTTGATGAACTCAAGGGGGATGTGGATTGCCCAGATTTGTCTATTGACATTGAAACCAAACGCACGCCAGTTCAAGACCTGATTAATAAATGCTCCCTTTGCATACAGGCAGGAAATCTTGATCACGAAGGTTTTAGTGGAATCGAAACATTGCTGTGTGGGACTCCTACATTGGTACTTTCGGATTCAGATGTTGGTCAAATGATGAAGGATGTAGATGACATGTTTGCCGAATACTTTACGCTAGAAAATGAGACGTACAAGAACTTAGAAGAAAACTTACCCGCTTGGGAAAAAAGAATTTTAAAACTATTAAGCGAGAAAGAAAATACATTCGAGCGCACTTCACATTTACTGCACAAATACCTGCAACATAGAAACCGGGCCGGAGAAGTTTCAACGTTTATGGGTATTTCCTCACTGACAAAAGACATATTTGGTAAGCAGTTAACTTGTTGCTTGTTAAATATTTAACTTTGGTAAAACTCAGAATTAACTGAGAATGTAAATTGGAATTTAATTTAAATGGCACCTTGCAACAGCATTGTCCGTTGAGCCCTGAAATCAACTAAAATAATTTCTCAGTATTCCATTTTGGGATTTACTCACTAAAAAACCACAATTTATTCCTTTACTTGTATATAATAAGCCCAAATTATTTCACATTAAGAAAAAAATTGAGATGATGGAAAACTGAAGAAAAAGCGAAAAGATCTGGCGCTACAACGTAGGGTAGAAGTAATGAAATTAAGTTAGGTAAGAAGTCAGAAGCAATTTGGAAAAGAATTGTGAGTAAAATTTTAATTATTTTCAATAAGGTTTAAAGCAGATTATGATTAAACAGTTGTCGAATCATATGTATTTTTCTATGTGCAGTAATACCGGTCGAAAAAAGAAGTAAAAATTCAAAACATGCCTTTTTATCGACTGTCATATCGACTGTCTATAAACTCAAACCTCGAAAATTGGACCACTTTTACTTAATACCAATGGTGGTCCGTTTTCTGGCGTTTATATATATATATATATATATATATATATATATATATATATATATATATATATATATATATATATATATATATATATATATATATATATATATATATATATATATATATATATTGGTCTAGTTTTGTTTTAAGAATGTTGACACATTTGCTATAATGGAATTTTACTTCGTTACAGATATTAAAAATCTGGATGATGAATGTCTGAAGAGAGCCATGAAACCGAACTGGAAACATTCATTGATAAAAGACAGTTATTTGCAGGATACAAGTGCAACGCGACAACAGAAGCGACACAAGGATAAAAGAAGAGAGAATCCGATTATGGCATCTGATCGACACAATCCAGTAGCAAAATACTCAAGTAGTGAAAGTGACAGTGACACTGAACTGAAATCGCCGCATCATTCCCAGGCTATTAGCGACATAAATATAGAGAATATCGGAACAAATATGGCGGATAACGCCACAGATAGCGACGACATAGGTAATCACTCTACTGACGATCATGCTGAGGGTCAAGCATGTGGTGGTGTCAAGCCTAAAGATCCGGAGAGAATAATCACAATACCTAACATCGAATTTGAAGGACTTATATCATCTGACGAAGACCCGGATATAACATTCAACCCGATCACAACAAAGCCGAAATTTTTGAAAAATGTTCGGACGTTTAAGAGAAAATAAACATAAACATGTTAACTTAAATATAGCAAGGACAGATTACTATGAGAAATTTTATTTTCCAGCCTATTGCTGACACTAAGTTCTATAGCAGAAGAGCTTAGGCCGGGGGAAAATTTATATTGTTTTATACCATTTTTTGTAAATTAGATGCGCCCAAAAAAATTAGCCAATGACGGTTCACCTACATTATGAAAAAAATAATGTTCGGTATCGACCTGGTCTATAGTTTTCGATCAAAAAAATTATTTTTTTTCAATGGAATGAGAAACAAGTCTATTTTTCTTCCTGGCCTTAGAAGGAACTTTGAATGACGACTGAGATCGTGATAAGAATGACAAGGAACTGATTTAGTAGAATTACTGCTATAAAAATCTGCAAAGGTGCTTTGTCTGACAGCGAACAACAGATAATTTAAACAGATCCGTAGGTGAAGTGTTTCCTTTTTACGGTTAAACTAATTTAATTTAAAAAAAACTCTATGTGAAATAAGGCTATTTTTCTTCTTGGCCTGACTGTTATGTCGTATAAACGTTTTATTAAACCTTCAAACAATAGTTTTCGAGAAAAAACGAAACGAATTTTCTCCAATGTCGACTCACCTAAATTTAAAAAAATTAAAAGTCCCGCCTCTGCCGGATCTAAATTTTAAATGGGATGAGAAACAGGTCGATTTTTCTTCCTGGTCTAGGAAGAAACTTTGAATGAGGACAGATGTAATGAAAAAACGTATCAAGACAAATATGGTATCGCAAGGTACTCATTTAATACAGTCATAAAAATTAATACAGTCATAAAAATTTGTGAAGTTGCTTTGGATGATAGCAAGCAACAAATATTTAAAAAATGTCGTTGTAAAGTGTTTCCATTTTGTTTGGTTAAGGTAACTGTGCCTTAATATTTCAGAACTTTATCTATGTGTTTTACTTTGATCACATATAGATTTTGCTTCGATAGCAGGTACAAGAAAATTAAATATCTTGTTTTGAGTTCAAGGAAAATGCACTTGAATGTAAAATAAAAAGAATGGATAAGTTTAGACTGAATCAAATTATTGACGTTAGAGTTGATATGTCTATGTGTCGCATTTTTAATATATATATATATATCTTTATATACATATATATATATATATATATATATATATATATATATATATATATATATATATATATATATATATATATATATATATATATATATATATAACCTCTATCAATATCGGGCATCAATATGGCCACATTCTATCTTATAACGCGCTTATGCGTAAGCACAAGAATCGAGCAGGATTAACACTTAAAATGTGCTTTACTAACAAGATGAGTCTTTCACATTCGCTTAAATACATTAAAGTTCTTTGCAGTTTTTCTGATCCCTGGTAATGCGTTCCATAATGTAGGACTCGCATGACTAAAACTTCTTAGTCCATACTTCAGATTATACGTTGGTACAACTAAAACGTCCTGTTCTGCAGAATTAAGTGTGTGTCGCGGTTAATATTTGACTATCATATCTGAAATGTATTCCGGGGCAAGTCCATGCAGAGCCTTATATGTCAATGATATAACTTTGTAGTGGATTAGCTATTCGATCGGTCACCAATGTAAAGACGCTTGTACAGGTGTTATAGAGGCGTGTTTCAGATTGAGTTTAACCAAAGAATATTAATGAACAAGAAAGCTCACTCCCATTGATTGCTATGTTTATCCAGATGACACAGCGCCGCCTGGTAGTCACTGGTGTTATCACTATGAGAATGCACATCTATTGTGTACTTGGGGCATCCTCAAAGGCATTTTGTTGCTTTTGTATGTGTATTCTTTTGTGTGTGCTCTTTCATACACAATTTGCTATTTTCGTCAGACTTGAAACAATAAATTAACAACACAATTAACATTCTTAACACATTTTATTTCCTCAGATCAATCGGTTAAATATTATTTCACATGTAAATTTACAAGTGCTTCAGTTTCATTATTTTTCTATTTCGAGAAGCGCCCCTTGTTGGCAAATCTCTGTTCTGCATTTTTAGGGAATGTGTTATTCTGACAGGGAGATATAAATCTACCATGAAGTGTGCTATTTTATCACATTCCCTTTTATCACAGGAGATATCTGTTGCGCAGCCCGCTTCTATGACTCGCCGAAAAAGCTTACCCCGAACTTTATCACAATACATGACGCATTCAGACAATTTCATGAAAAGGTTTTCGCATTCCGAAACAAACTTAATAACATTTTTGGAAGGAACCACTAATTTTGAAGTTTCTGTCAATTTTTTTTCGCTCATAAAAACAAATATTTTTTCATTTTCTGTTCGTTTATTATTTTCAGAACTGATCCATTTAGATAGACATTCATCACATTATTCTTCTTTTGACTCGGCAATGTTCTGTTACGGGGGGGGGGATCAAACGATTCCTGAAAAAATCGAAGCAATATTTGTGGTTAAATCTGTCAGAAAAGTATGTCGAATTTGAGGTTGGGGTGCGGTGGGGTGGGAGGAGTTCCGTGATGTTCGTGTAATCTAGTATCACCCACCAGAATGTACCTTACCGCCCCTTGACCGGTGATTGCATAGTGCATTAGAACTTGAATAAAAACATAGTTGTTTACAAGGGTAATTCAATGCATTTTACAAAATCTGGCCTGCACTAAAACTTATTTTTAAGATGAAATACTTACCTTGTTTTTAAAAAGTTTTTTGAAGGTGAAAACTTACCTTTGGTTTGCATTCATTAATTGATTCTCCTCAAAATGTTCGACACAAACATGTCTATATTTTAGATCCTGTGGCGATTTTCCTTTCAAATCATTACGTCGGAGATTTTGTATCCATTTACTGCATCATTCACGCGGAAAAGAAAAAAATGATATGTCCTTTCTTGTTTGTCTGTAATTATTACACCCCCATGCAGCACAAATTGTCGTAAGATGAGTTTTCTGCAGCACTTTTTGTAGTGCTTCCTTCCATGTTTTCCATGTTTACATGTGGAAACACCAGCGTCCGCCAGAGGACCAGCTATCTCTGTTGTTACACAAAATAGCAGGAGTGAGCATTCTTGGTCATTTATATTCTTTGGTTTAACTAAACGAGCGGCTGCATTCATGTCATGACATATTGTAATTTTGATACCGTGATCTTTGGTAGGTCAACAAGAATACAGTTCACATAGTCCAAACGGCAAATCACTAACGCATGAACAAGGCCTTTGGTCGCATTTTCGGTAAAGGAATTTCCTAATACTCTAAATCTATCGAATTTAACAGTAACACTTTCTACATATGTCGTTTATGTGCTTTTGCATGTCCAGGTTTGTATCCATGATTACACCTAAATTGGGTGCCTCATGTGTCCTCTCTACTATAGCGTCCTTAAGGTGAAGCTGGTGAACTGGAATATTATCCATATTGTTTAAGCTTGCAACCACAAGGACCTCAGTTTTATCTTGGTTCAGCTTTAATTTATTACGGAACATCCAATCACTGATGAAATTGATGCTGTTCATGAGACTATCACAAGCTATGCGTTGGTCAAAGACTGACTTAGGGTTAGCTGACTTTTTAATCTGTGTGTCATCTGCATAGCAGTGGAACCAGAAGAGCAAACATAAGATGTACAAGTAGACCAGTGTAATCAATGTAAGTGGGACCAATTTTCAAACCCTGTGGTGCAGAGCAATTTAGTTCATTAATGTCAGATAACACATCATCAATCATAACTTGGATTTCACGGCCGACAAGATAAGAGCGAAACCACTCAAGAGCCTGTCCCTTCATTCCAAAAGTTTGTTCCAGGCGTTTGATCATGATATTGTAATCCAGTGTATCGAATGTTGCACAGAGGTCAAGGAGGTTGAGGTAAACTACTTGTCGATTATCTAGGTGTAGAAAATGTAATTAAACACCTTCGTTAATGCCGTTTCAGTAGATTTATATGCTGATTGATATTTTTCGGACAGATTGCAGCGTGAGATATGAGTGTTTATTTGTTGACTAAGTACTTCTTCAATCACTTTAGAGACAAAGGGGAGGTTGGACACGGGGCGATAATTCTTTGGTTTTTTATGTAGAGGCTTTATCACCACGGTTTTGTAGGGTTTAGGAAACACTCCGGAACTAAGAGAAAGGTTAACTATTCGAGTAATAACTGGCGCTAGCTCGTCTGAACACGATTTCAATAGAGATGTGGGAATTGGATCCAGTATGGATGTTTCATTCGGCAGCGATTTAAGAATTTTTGCGATTTCAGGACAGGTAAAGTTGTAAAAATGTTCCAATGTCTCAAAATTAGAGCCTAAATGTCCATCAAAATCAAACGCGGAATTGGTATCCGTATCAAAGCTTGCGCGAATTTTGCTGATCTTTTAAGAAAAATAGTAATTTAAGTCATTTGCCATATCTTTGGAGGAGGTGTATACCGGGAGCGGGTTATTAGTCTCCCGTCGGGGGACTATAGTTTTCGGGTTTTTCTGTCCGCCCGTCTGTCCGCCTGTTTGACACCTTTTTTGTTAACACAGTCAAGCCTACATTTTTCGACCGATTATTAAGATATTCTATACATGGGTAGTACTGGAACGAAGAAGGATCGGTATTGTAAATGAGCCATGTCGGCCATGATTTTGTTAACACACCCCATCCTACATTTCTGGATCGATTGTGGAAATCTTTTACATATAGGAAGTATTGGAACCAACAAAGGTCGGTATTGTAAATGAGCTCTATTGGCCCAAGGGCATTGGCCCAGCTGAACTTCTGAATTTTTCAAAACCATTAAATACTGGAATGATTTTTCTTACACACTCAAGCCTATATTTCTGCATCGATTGACAAGATATCTTTAACTATAAGTAGTATTGGAGCCAACAAGGCTTGGTATTGTAAATGAGCCATGTCGACCCAAGGACATTGACCCAGCTGAACTTCACAAATTTTCCCAATCCTTACTCATTTGAATGAGTTTGTTAACATACTCAAGCCTACATTTCTGAAAATCTTTTACATATAGGAAGTATTGGGACAAACAAAGGTCGGTATTGTAAATGAGCCATGTCGGCTCGAGGATTTTGGCCGAGCTGGACTTTGAAAATTCACACAGTCTTTGAGCATTTGAGTGAGTTTGTTATCATATATTCCTGATTATGATACGAATTGCTTGAGGGTTGTAGTCCAACCTAACAAAATCAAATACAGCGATTGTACGCCGGCTTCGGACATAGTCGGTTTTACTGACTTACCTGCTTTTAGTTCTGTGGGTGATCATATTCATTTTCCGAAAAAGTGCACCCTGATCTTTTTTCATTTTCCGAGATGATTTTACAATAATATATTCTTTGTGCTTGCTCAAGAATCACACCAAAATTATGTTTCTCCTCTCTAAATTCAATTTCAGACGTTTGGGATGTGTTTTCTACTATTTGCACTCTTTAGCTCTGAGTCTTTTTCGAGCATTTTGAATATCTTCGTTATGGGTTCGCGTTTGTGGTTTCGGTTTTTCCGTACAATAAACGGCCTGAGTTTGTCTAATATGGTTTGGAATTCAATGTCGTAAGCCTGTACTAGGGAATCTAGATTCATCGCAGAATTATTTTTAACCAAGTTTGAGTTTCTAATATCTTTCCTAAAAGCGTCGAGATCAATTGACTTGAGTTTCCTGTACCGTTTGCCATTTTTTTAATAGGGGATCTGATGAAATCAAGCACGAAATGTATTGCGTGATGATCAGTAAGAAGGTCGCCCTCCAGGACGTCGCCTTAACTGAGTGTCAATACAACGTGAAATAATCAAATCCAATCTATGCCCATTTTATGGGTAGGAAAATTTCCATGCTGATTGAGACGGAATGCATGAAGAATATGCTTAAAGTTTTTTCGTGAAACTATCACTTGGTGCATCCCGAAGTCCCCTGTGATGAAAACTGGGCTTCCAGCGAGACAGTACTCCTCCATAAAAGCCGAAAACTCTTGAATAAAAATAGACTGGGACGACTGTGGTGGTCGACAAATGCATGCAATCCGTATGGTTTTGTTTTGGACATTCATTGACACCAGGATATGCTCAAAATATTCATATTTTGATATTTGGATCCTAACTTAGCTCACTATTGCATAATATAGCGACCCCCAACACCTGGCCGATGGTCACGATCAGACCGCAAAATTGTGAAACCATCGCTGTATAATGCGGATTCCTCATATGTATCATCTGACCTGAACCACGTTTCAGTGATCGAAACAATATCCCTATTTTTCATGTAGGTAATATGCTCGATGTTTTGTAGGTTCTTTTTTAGAGAGCGCTAGTTCAGTGTCACTTGCCGAAATAAGTGGTGCTGAGGAGGGAACTTGCACCTAATTATTGCGATTGACCCCACTGGAATATTTTCGTGAAACGACGCGGTCCGATGTTATAACTTGTATAGGCGAGATTTTTGTGAGAGACGTCCTATTTCTTGACCTTGGCCCATATATCCCACTTGCACGATCTGTTGTTATCCGTTTTATCTGTTGACCTTTTGGTTGTGTTTACAAATTCATAAGTGTAAAGCACATGACGAATGTAATAAGCATATCGATTCTATTAAATAACCCTATTAAGAATAGCTCAATAGGCTTTATCCAAATACTGACACGTCTCAGCAATTTACGAATTTCCAAACACTAATTCAAATATTTTCAGTGCATTTAACTACAAAGTTTCTTGTTTAACTAAAATTCCATATCGGCTACAATATTCCTTGAAACATAGCGTTTGATATAAAATTTATCCTGAGCGATCAGAAGTTCAAATACAATATTACATAAACAAGCAATTCACAAAAACACGTCTTGTCACTTTCGACAATACACACGTACACACGTTAATCAACATTTTGGCGACATTTTTGCGCTTTTTACAATGCTATGCAATAAGTCGACAGATTTTGTGTCGACTTATTATTTGGCATAGAATAAAATTAGACATTAAGGTAATCTGAAGTCAAAGTGAATGGTAATACATATGTACTAATATGTTCTATCACTATTATAATCCCTGACTTGAATGATTTTACCAGCACAAAGTTTTGCCGGTTGTCTTATACCAATTTATACCAATCCTAGCTGATTGATGTGTGTGTGTTAAATTAAATTTAGAAAGTTTTCTAACAAATTAAAACTGTTGGAGCAATGCCTAGCACTTTTCTTGTGATGAATCCGGTTTCTACCATACTGGAATTTTAAAGTTTACATTCAAATAAAGAAATAAAACAGGTATGAATTTTATTTTTAAGCAGTTCTACACAACACTATTGTTTGTCAGTTGGCGTATATCGTAATGGATTTTCTGGAGGTGTAACTGTTAGTTTATATTTTCTTTCCTTTCTCCTAGCTGCTTGATCTCCTGATGGCTTTTTATAAGACGTTTTTAGAAATTCACTCAGTGACATTTTAGGCCGCACTTTTTGTTTCGCACCAATTCCGCAAGCTCCTTTATTTGCTTCGCTTGTTCTTTCTTTGTCTGAAGACAAATTTTGATCATTGACTGCTTCGACTGTCCCATGACTAATTTGCCCTTTGCATGCATTTGATAAATAAAAACCGGTATCTTGAACTTCACCGCGCCTTTCCTCCCTTTTCTCAAAACTGTGCGTTGGATAGGAAGACGCTTTGTTACCACTGTCAGAATTTGATTTTAATTTCAATATGAGTTCTGTATCCGTTGCTTTGAGTTGCTGTGTAACTATTCTGGGTTCATCGTACTCTAGTTTGCCTATGTCCTGTACAGCTAAAGGTTCTTCTAAAGATGGGAGTGGAATTCTTTCCTTTATAAAAGTTCCTTCTTCATTGGGCCGATCCTGTTAAAGGGCATAATATCGAGTCAACCATATACACAAATTAATAGCTGAAAATATCTGTAATTATAATGTCAAGACATGTGCTTGTCGTCGCTTTTATCAAAACAGTCTTTTGATAATTTTTTAAATATATTGCCTGCACCTCATATTGTTATGCATGATATACATGCAAAAAACGTATCAATATTTAAATTTGAGGTGAAATGACTTTTTGTTGCTTTTCTTGTAACATGTAGTAACTTGGCTTCGACATTTTAATAGTAGTTTATATATGAAAACTCTTATGTGGTTTGAAAGAGCATGTATGTATTAGTTCAAATGAAATTTAGCAATTAATTTAGATTTTTCCGAGATGGAAATTTTTTAACTGTACAGATTATGTTTGTGCGTTTACAATGAGGCAACTTATAGCCCGTTTTATTTATAATCTACAAATAGTTGTTTCGCTGTAGTCAATGTATTTTTCAGAGAAATTGAAGAACAGAACTTTTATAAGGAACAGATGTGCACTTACTATATTTTCGGATGCTATCGAAGAAACGACATCAGTTGGACGAACTGAGCGGTTTTGCATTGGAACGTCATAATAATGTTTTTCTTGACTCCATATCTCTATCGGTTCGGTAGGAGGAAGTAAGCGAATATAGTTGTCTTTTAGCTCCGTTTCTTGCACAATTAGATGTTCACCTATTTCAGAAAGTATACAAACTGTTTAGAATAGCAATCCCATCCGGTACAGTAAGAAATAAAACTTGATAATAACACTTAATAATAATAATAATAATAATAATAATAATAAGTAATAATAAGAATTAATAAGTATTAATAATAATAAGTATTAATAAGTATTAATAATAATAATAATAATAATAACAATAAATTCAAAGTTCCAAAGAGTGTCGTAAGCTAATTGGTCTAAAATAAAACGCTGTATATTTTTAAGCTAGTATTATCTTTTTCGTTTTTAAAAGGTGGTCAACTTTTCAATTAATTCTGCAATAAATTTGTGCATAATTATTTTTTGCAGTGAAAATACATATTTATTACAGGCATTTACACGGGGTGCTTTTATTTTGATACACAACTTAGAAGAACGTCATATACGCATGTTCCCTTTAATTTCGTTTATAGAAAAGATTACTTATATTTTAGAAAAATAAGCTTGAAGTTTTTATGAAACCAATCCACAAACCTGTTAAAGCTATGAGGAAATCTTGAATTCCTTTGACAGTTGATGTATTCTGCTCGGCATGCTTATATTTGCAGTACTTGTGTTGAAATATGGTTGTCTTTTCAAAAGCCACCTTTCTATTGAAAAGCAGACCAGATATTTTTTCACTAGTTCTTTCCGAGTGAAGACGAAAGGAAAAGTACTCAGCATCCCCTTCGACATTTCTTACAATTTCCCATACATCAGATTCCATTAAGACCAGGGTTGGCACACCAGACAACAATGTTTCTAATCCACTATATCCGTCGTGATCCAGATATCCTGGTTGAAGGCATAATGAGCATGCGTTCAGTTTTGTGTATATCTCCTCACCACATAGCTTTATTTTTAACCTTTTACAGTTTGCCAAAAGTGTTAAATTATTCACGATATCTTGTTCGTTCTTTAGAGGTACCTCGTAGGAATACTGTATAAACCATTCAACAGTGCATCCAGTTTTCAAACTATTGCCTGCTGTGCCTAAATATATAGATACTGTTTCAAGAAAATTCAGTTTTTTACAGTGTAATAAACTCGAGTAAAGTGTGATAATTAAGTAATAATTTTCACAATTTCTAATTTGTTCTGCGTAAGAACAATTCGAAAGTTCATCGAGTGTTGGATACAGAATAATGTTTGATATAATGTGTCTCGGTGCAGCATTTCTTTGTTTATCAGTTGTGTTCTGTGTTTGATATTTTGAAGTAAAAGATGTCCACTTGTTAAAAATTCTATCTCCTATAGAAACCACTGTATCTATATTCTCACAAAATTTGTCTAAGAAATCACCATGAACAATATTTTCTACATCGTACATTGTATTTAACATAATTACTTTTATCTTTCGTTTAATGTTTATTCTACTAACAATGCCCTTTTCGAAGCACGATTCGACAGTTAAAGGTGCTACAAAAACAACATGTGTTATATTTTGAAGTGGCGAACCATCACAGTCCTTAAATTGACGATAATATTGCATATCATGCCTGTTAAGGTCTTTAACTGTTAAATCGTTTTCATTTGCTCTAAGCGGGTAGGAAGCTTTATCAGGGCATAAAGTTTTGACAGAGTATTCAGAGGTAAATTCGACGTAATCGTCGTCACATCTGATTTGTTTTCTTGATCTGCATGACGAGCAAGTTATTTGGATTAATTTTGTTTTTTGACATTGTCTCAATAATTTAATCGTCCATCTGACTAAAGCATAAATGCCACCTCTCTTGATATGGAGGTGATCCAATAGAAACAAAATATGAGGTATTTCGTATTTCATGATTCATCTTTCTTCAAGGACTATTCAAGCTAAGCTCATCTATTGATAATATGAGCATCGGATTGATTTTTCCTTGCATTTTAAAGAACACTGTGCAAGCAAAGCCTCTTTTTGTGGCTATCCCAGCTGCGTTTATAAAAGTGTCGGTCCGCGTCTTGCCGATTTGATCCAGTTTTATCTCTCATCGTTCTCTGTGAAATGATATTTTAATAAATTATCAAAATATGCAGGAAAAAACAAAAACAATATCTTGATGAATTTTATTTTCAGTTTCTTCATGCTAGAGTTAAACTTTAATTGTCACTGCTTGTTGTATCATCGTTTAAAAACGACAAAAAATTTTGAATTTTTGTAAGATGTATATTTTCATGCACCTCATAATACAGAAACTTTTTCATTATTTACTTGACGTGAATAAAAAAATAACTTTGTTTTCTCATTCCCGGTGATTTGCAATTGCAAATTATAACAAAATTAGTGACCCGGCTTGGTTATAATAAATTCGAGTAAAAATAAGAAATCGAACGTCCACTTGTGCAGTCTTAAAGTGGATACTACTTACCTGTAAAGCAAAAAAAAAAGGTACTGAAAATGACCTTTCACTGGAGAAATTTTTACCAAAATGTTTGCGCATGTGCCTTTGACTCTTGCATTTTGGTACAAGAAAAAAACATCAAAGTAGCAACTTATAAAAAACGGAGCAGAATTTTGCCAATGTCGAGTCACCTGTATTTTGAAACATAAAAGAAAGTGTTACAGTAGGGTGTATTTTTTTAAGGTAAAAGAATGCCAACTGACCTTTCTAATTTTATCAATAATTGTGATGAGAAACTCTGTTTCCTCCTGGTTTTACCATGCTAATAGAAAGTTAGTGTTTTCCAAAAAGTAATGTACCTAAATCAAATATCTAACTTGAATCTGACTGACACTTATCAATTTAAACGATACATTTTTCTCACTATGGTTACTTTGTTGGAAATCAAAGCGCCTTTATAGGTTTAAATATGAAATTTATGAACTCCACATGTTAAAATGCAAAATATATTATCCAAACTATGCTGCAAATCACTTGACAATGTATTAGTTTAAATGACGCGCACCTCTGGTATATAGCACACCAGCTTAGAGCCCTACAACGATCGACAACATATGTGTTTGCACCTCTAAGTAAATGTTTTCTACATATGGAACGCACAATTAATCAATGAACCCAGTGTGTGGACTTACTAGACTATTATTATGCTGCAACATTGAATGTGGCATAAGCTGAGAGTAATATTAGGTTTTCTTACTGCTTTTCTGAACTGCATTCTCACAGTAATCATTTGATCTTTGAAGAGTTTATGACATAAAAACCCAATTGACCTAACTCCTTTGTCACGCTAATAAAATATAAATTTCAAAATGTGGAGAGACCCTCAGGCCGTAGTCATTATTAAAGCTAAAAGTGAATATTTAGAGCATAAAGATAAATAAAAGAAAAGAAAAATGTGTGAGGCATTTAAATCAAACGTAGTTGATTATGACGGAAAATTGTTAAATTATGCTCGGAATACAAATGCTTGTAACCAACAGGTTGCTGCTGTGGAAATAATACAACGGAAGAACGTTTTGTATTTTGGCTTGGGTTGGGGCTTTGTAGTTTCCCTGTTTTTGGTATTGGCCGATGACGAATGGCAGTCTCGATTCCACTGAAATCGATACATGGAAGGGTTCGGCCTAAATTTGTTTGACTGGTTACACTTGACGTATTTCAATCCCTATAGCTTTTTTATTCTATAGTGTTTCGTATAATTCCTTTTTTCTGCCATCATTTTGTCACGTGAACTATTCTGAGACGGTGAGGACTAGGACGGCCAAATGTAGCAGTGGTGTATTATGTCATATCTGGTTGGTCCACCTTAATGTTTTTCAAGAATTCATTCACATTATACATGCAAAAACGAAAATTGAAATTTTCCAATTGAAGCCTTATATAAGGACTAAGGACGTTAAGGTAGCTCACGGTAAAGCTTGTTTACTATTGCCAATAAATGAGCAAATATTGCGCGTGTGTGCTTTAGCTTGCTGTGAGGTGAAACAGGAAATATTTTAACTTCCATGTCTGAATGTAATTATACTTGCTATTGAGTTGTATAAATGAGTGAAAGCTATGAATGTTTTTCGGTCATCTTCTTTTTGTGATTTATTTATTTTTACCCTCACTTTTAAAAGAGGACTAAACGCGAATTCTATACTTCTTTTGTTTCTTTCTTAACTGTCTTCTTTAGCTGTCAAAAAAATTAAACGTTTCTATACGCGAAGAGCGAATCGCTTATTTGTTGCCACACTGTTGCGATATGACATCACACTAATACTTATGACGCTGTTTATAATTTATTCATCCCAGTAAAGATGATGACATTCCATTAACAACGGGTTTTCGTTTGACTATGGAAGTCTGAAAGGCAAAAATCCGGCCATGGCAGAAATTGATGGGAGGGATGTCTTTCTTTCTTACGCTGCCTAGACATGGGGAGGGTTTTGGAGAGTTCCGCCATCAACTTCACAATGCATATATTTTTTAAAGCGATCATTGATAGGTTGCATTTCCTGTTAACATGATTAAATTAGTAGTTGAGAAACAAGAGTTCTGGCACAGGAAGTGACGTCATAATAACGTCATAGGGTGTGCCAGAATGCCCATGAGAGTTCTGGCACAGATGGTGATCGATAGAGCGCGCGGCCGTGTCAATGATGTCATCATGACGTTAAAATGATGTCATCATGACGGTATAATGACCCCATCATGACGTTACCATGACGTCATAATGACGTTGTGACGTCATAACATCATACTAAGACTCTCCTAAGCAGTATAACCCTAAGTTACCTGTCAATCATCATGACGTCATCTGTAACATGACCTGTCAATCATCATCAGTCACGTGACCTGTCAATCATCAGTCATCTGACCCTAACCCTATATGAGGAATGTTTTCCCGAACATTAACCTTACGTCCCGCGTGGCTCACTTGGTAGAGCATGGGACTCGTAAGCGGACCCAAGGTCGGAAGGTTGCTGGTTCGATCCCACCCTCGGGCACGACTTTCACCTTCTGTCTATCATACCGTCATATCATGGGGTTTTCAATGTGAGGACCTCCCCCCCCCCCCGGGGTCCTCAATGTGAGGACTTCCACCATCTGTCTATCATACCGAACGACCCCTCCCCCCGGGGGTCCTCCATGTGAGGACCTCCCAACGGGTTCCTCAATGTGAGGACTTCCACAATCTGTCTATCATACCATGGGAACCCCCCCAGGGACCTCCATGTGAGGACCTCCCCCACAGGACGTGATTCAGCAGCTCTTGAAGAGCACATTATGTGTGCACAAGTGTTCAATTCTTGCTGTGGCTGTTGTTTGATGCACATGGAAAAAATGAAGTGAAAACATTTGTTCTTGCTGTTGTTGAATATACATGGAGAACAAGTGAAGGATTGACTGGAATACACATAGGAGACGAAGCGAAAGATTGGCTATTCTTTGGAAAGGAAGTGGAAGATTGGTTGGAATACACATGGAGACGAATTGGCATATGAGTCGTGGTAAGTGACTTTTTAAAAAATTTTATTTGACTATGTAACATTATGTGATATTATGTGACTCTGTGACATTATGTGACATTATGTGACTCTGTGACATCATGTGACTCTGTAACATTATGTGACATTATGTGACTCTGTGACATTATGTGACATTATGTGATTCTGTGACACTATGTGACATTATGTGATTCTGTGACATCCTGTGACACCATATGGCTATATGACTATGTGAGGACTATATAATTGCTATCAGAGCATAATTAGTCTAACTATGTATCTAATTATCAGATCGTTCAATAGACCAGCCCTGTTAGCTCACTTCGTAGAGCAGAGAACTCATAAGCTGAAGACTGGTGGTTCGATCCCACCTAGGGGCAAACATAACTTTTTGTTTTTCGTTTTTTGTTGTTGTTGTTGTTGTTGTTGTTGTTGTTGTTGTTTTTTTAACATAGTAGCCATGTTTCTGTGTCTATTTTCACTGATAATATTTAATTAGTCATCTTTCAATGGTTCTACGAGAACTTACGAGTTCTATGCTCTACGAAGTGAGCTAACAGGGCTGGTCTATTGAACGATCTGATAATTACATAAATAGTTAGACTAATTATGCTCACATAGCAATTACATAGTCCTCACATAGTCATATAGCCATATGATGTCACATAATGTCATATAATGTCACAGAGTCACATAATGTCACAGAGTCACATAATGTCACATAATGTTACAGAGAAACATGGTGTCACAGAGTCACATAATGTCACATGATGTCACAGAGTCACATAATGTCACATAGTGTCACAGAGTCACATACTGTCACATAATGTTACATAGTCACAAAAGTAAAAAAAAGTCATTTACCACGACTCATTTGTCAATTGGTTTCCGTGTGTATTCCAACCAATCTTTAACTTCCTTTCCAAAGAATAGCCTATCTTTCACTTCGTCTCCTATGTGTATTCCAGTCAATCCTCCACTTGTTCTCTATGTATATTCAACAACAGCGAGAGACAATGTTTTCACTTCATTTTTTCCATGTGCATCCAACAACAGCCACAGCAAGAATGGAACACTTGTGCGCACACAATGGGCTGCTGAATCCGTCCTGGGGGTTCCTCACATGGAGGACCCCGGGGGTTCCTATGGTATGATAGACAGATTGTGGAAGTCCTCACATTGAGGACCCCGGGGGGTTGTCTTGATGTTTGATACTTGATTATATTTACACGAATTATATCAAGGCTATTATTCTGTTGCTCAGACACCATGCATTAATCTCCGAATCTATTTACGTGAAACACGTTCAGTTCTGCACACAGCTCATGTATGAGTAGCTGTTTCGCGGTGAAATCTCGGACGTTTAACAATTTTGTTTGTGAATATAAACATAAACAGTCCATTGAGTAACCAGCTTTTCACTTTTGATTGTTATTTCCTCAATTGCTTTTTGGTTAATGTTTTGATGTCTTTCTCTCTGTGGTTTGGTATTTCTAGGGCTTCAACCGAACGATAATATAAGGTTTGAAAAGCTGGAGCCACCTGACCCCAGACTGAAAAGTTCTAGGACGGCTTGTGGTCTTCCCCTGAGAGCAAGAGGTATTTTTCCAATACATGTCAATGACTTTCGTGAAATACCAAACAGGAACTGCTCCCAGTGGACCCTTTCTGTCTTCCTAGGTCAGAAAGGGTCACAGTTCTTGTAATAGAAATGGCCATTGATTTCAATTTTCGAGGCTCTGGATATTTCGGTACACGAACCAGGGCACAGAAGTTCGGGCTAGCAGGCTTTTTCTTAAAAAACACACCGAGAAGTATCCTGGCGCACCATTTCCGACCGGCCAAATTACCAAACTTGAGTAAAGAGTGGTTTTGCAGGAAAACTGAAGCTATCAGAAAATAAGCTATCAGAAAATAAGAGACTGAAGTTATCAGAAAATAAGAATTTTGGAGTAAAAATTCATGAACACTTTCATATTTGATTTTAAACAAGAAAGCAATGGGTGATAATACAAGTTTATAAAACTTCGTACTTAAAAAAAATGCAAATAGCACAAAAGAATGAGTGATAATACAGTTTCAAAACTACGCATTTGGGAAAAGAAATATATCTATATCTCGCTGCAAAACAGATGGGGCAAAGTAAAGTAAATTCATACGAGTACAAGGCAAGGAACATTCAAATTGACCAGCACATCGTAATTGGTTATTTTACAAACTCGTCCGTTGGCTGATAAACATGGAGCAACCGCCGCAAACGCTGTTGTAGCTTTAAAAGAACACATTTTCAGTTTTGCCAATTACGATGTACGATGTGCTGTTCAATTTTATGTTTCTCTCCTTGTACTCACACCCTCTTAAATGTGAAACACCTGATATTAACACCGTATATTGAAATGAACTGATTGAAAATAAAATCCTGTTAAACAATATAAGGCAAATATCTTCTCGAACAGAACGAGATTCACGGATATCGGAAGTAAATAAAACAAGCCATAATACCTACATGTTGAAAGATAATATATAGAGGGATATATGAGATACCTGAAGCAACATGTTCAGAAAGAGTGCATACCCGTTTATTGCAAGCGAATTGCCAGTGTTCAAATCATTATGGGGTTCGTTTGCGGTAGACAGGCAGCCATGGCGTCACGAGAGTCCTGCTCATTTTAGAAAAGAGAAAAGAAGAGATGTCATCATGGATGATATGCCAGTTTGTTGCCAGCGAATAGTCATTAAATATATTTATTTGGCGTTCGTTTTCGGCAGACAGGCAGAAAAAAGATCATCATACAACTACCAGAATTAAGATGAATGAGACACAATGTTAGCCTTACTTGCAATTAGTTACCGAGACGACAGGTTTGAAAATTAATTACAATCATTGAATGTTTCGTTTAAGTGCAATTTGTGAGTTTTGATTATCCGTGTCACTCACCTGAAAACGGATTGCAATCAAGTCACGGCGTATATAATTGCATTCCGTGTTGCCTGAGTACTCGTGTCACGGTGAACTGTTTGCACTCACCTGAAAACGGATTGCAATCAAGTCACGGCGTATATAATTGCGTTCCGTGTTGCCTGAGTACTCGTGTCACGGTGAGCTGTTTGCGATTGCAGTTTATGAGAACCAATCGGTACATCGACTCCAGAGAGTAATTAAATTCGGCACAACCTATCAGAATGTTTCAGGGGAAAATGCAATTAAGAATTTCAGTATAAAAACCATGTAAAACGAGAACTTATTAAATCTTATGATATTGCAAAAGGAATACAACAGAGCAAATTGGATATCCAGGCGAGTCGTATTGAATACTGATATTCTGCTATAGTGTTGATAGCACATTTGTTATGTAGTGTGGATAGTGTATCATATAGTGTTAATAGTTAAAAAAAGTAAATACCTGTAATTTTTATTAACAAGTGAAAATTAAATGTTTTTATTTTGATTTTTTTTTTTGTTTTTTTGTTTTTTGGTTTTTTTTTGGGTTTTGTTTTTTTTTTCACATCCAACTGTTGTTCGCTATGGTAGTGATCGGAGATAGCATTGTTGCACCCTTTCTGAACCTGGGTTTTGTAGACTACCCAGTTCTTGCATCAAGAGGGTGTACCATTTTCTTCCCGGGAAAGCGACAATGGAATCATCTGTGGACGATGGTGAACAAGACATTCGGGAAGTGCAACAGCAACGCCAAGATCGCGGTGATTCATCTGGGCACGAATGACATCAGTAGCTGCCCCACGATCCCCACGCATGTGCTGCTTCGGTGAGTAAATGAATACTAATAAGAAATATAGTATATTTTTGTCTCCCCCACATTCACCTGACCGATTTCAAAACTGATATTTGGCAGAAAGTTGCAACCCATAGGTACGCTAAATATGCCGCAAAAATTTGGGCGGCACACTTCTTCCCTGGGGTGGGAGGACCCCAGGCCCCACCCCCGGGCCAGCATATTTTACTAAAAACAGTCGAAAATCGAGTCCAGTAGATTTATTTGACCGATTTCCCATTTCAAATTTGCTACATAGATGCAGTAATAACATGCAAATCAATATCCGTTGCCAAAAGTGCGGCACAGTTACCCCCCTGGACGTGGGTGACCGATTTCAAAACTGTTATTTGGTGTCCCCCGATCCCCAGCAGAAAATATGAAATAAAATATATTTTTGTCTTTTTTGAAAGCACAACATTGTGTACTATATACAGCGGTTTTGAAGTTTTGTTCAAGTTATTCTTATTGTTATAATTGTTATCTCTAGCATGCCATCACCAGAAAGCGTTAAATCACCGCATAAGAAATCGTTATGCTACCGCCCTGTAGGAATCGAACCTACAATGGCAAATGCGAGAAAATATTAATTTTCATGAGGTGCGAAGTAAGTAATTTCGCTTGTGTTTGATAAATGTTATCGCCAATATGCCATCACCGAAGAGCGTTAAATCACCGCATAAGAAATCGTTATGCTACCGCCCTGTAGGAGTCAAACCTACAATGACAAGTGCGAGAAAATATTAATTTTTGTCAGGTGCGAAGTAAATAAAGAGATGAAATGTAATCTACGTAAGCGGTGTCTATGGGGAGAGCAACATGGAACTGAACAGTATAATGCAACTCTAAAATAAAGAGCGTCTGATATTCAATATTTTGAAACATTTTGTATCTATCGTTTTACTGTTTGTAGACAAAATTTTGTGAGTGCAGATCTACGCAATAATGTCAGACCATTAGGCAGGTGTATTGTGTTTCATGTACTTCACCTAGCAGACTTGTTATCTGAACTTTCCGTAAATGGAATAAATTTTTATGTATCCACCATACTTGTTTGTCTTATGAACCAATTTGCGGCAGGGAGATGAAAGGGTAGTTACAATTTTTCCCCACGTGCGAAGTAACTAATTTCGCTTGTGTTTGACAAATGTTATCGCCAATATGCCATCACCGAAGAGCGTTAAATCACCGCATAAGAAATCGCTATGCTACCGCCCTGTAGGAGTCGAACCTACAATGACAAGTGCGAGAAAATATTAATTTTTGTCAGGTGCGAAGTAACTATAGAGATGAAATATAATCCACGTAAGCGGTGTCTATGGGGAGAGCAACATGGAACTGAACAGAATAATGCAACTCCAAAATAAAGAGCGCCTGATATTCAACATTTTGAAACATTTTGTATCTATCGTTGTACTGTTTTTAGACAACATTTTGTGAGTTTAGATCCATGCAATAATGTCAAACCATTAGGCAGGTGTATTGTGTTTCATGTACTTCCACTAGCAGACTTGTTATCTGAATTTTTCTTTAATGGTATAAATTTTTTATGTATCCGCCATACTTGTTTGCCTTATGAACCGATTTGCGGCAGGGAGATGAAAGGCTATTTACTAGTTAGATAGTTTTTTGTGGCTTTTAATAAAAACTCCTTTTATTATTATTATTATTATTATTATTATTATTATTATTATTATTATTATTATTATTATTATAAAAACTGCAGTGAAAATAAGAGAAACATTTGGTGAATGTTGTCATTGATTTTTGCCGTAGACTGTTATAAAATTAAGAGAAACATTTGGAATGTACTCATTGGTTTTTGCAGGAGACTTCAGTGCTTGTTGAAAGAAATCTGGTTCTTCAACCCGAAACTGAAGCTGGTGTTGTCTGGTGTTTTGCCGAGGCTTCCGTCGAGCTACGGCAGATACGTTTCGCGCACTCTGCTGAATCAGCTCAACGATAAGATCGCTGAGTACAACGACCGATTAAAGCGACTGGCAGATGGGGATGAAAGGCTGTCCTTCTTGGACAATTCTTGGTTAGGTGCTTACCCCGCTGCGTACAGGCCTGATGGCCTGCACTTAAATAACCATGGCGCAGCGCAGCTAGCTTCTGCAATGAAAGAAGCAATGATACGGGAAACGTCACAACCAAGTTACAGAGTCTCCGCTCCTGAACGCGTCGAAGTCACACCAACACGTCCGTCTTACAGCCAAGTAGTGGCCGAAACTCAACGAGTGCCCACAATGCCACCACCCAAACCGCAGCGAATCAAACAAAGAAAAAGACGAAGCTACAGTGCCGTGGTTGCTGCAGGAATACCAGCCAAGGAGGTCCGGTTGGAAGCGTTCGATGAGGCGTTTCCACGACTAGATGTTACAGACGAAGAAACAGCCGCTCAGGAAGGTGTCCGAGAGCCCTACAGAAGTACTGTAGGGTCTAGGCATATGTCGGAACAGAGTAAGGGAATGCCAGCTGTTCAGAAAATCACAACACAACGAAATCCAACACGTACGACGTCGACACAAGCATCTCACTCGGTTACAAGGCGAAACGCTTCGACGCAGACGGATACAACCACGACCACAGAAAGTAGACGCAACGTAACTCCATCTCAAGCCACCTTGCCAAAAGCAAATACGACACGTGAAAAAGAAGCACCACTCAAGTCTCAAATTCAACCTGCGACGCAGACGCATACAACCACGACCACAGAAAGCACAAGCAACGTAACTCCTTCTAAAGCCACTTTACCAAAAGCAACTACAACACATACAAAAGAAGCACCACTCAAGTCTCAAATTCAACCTGCGACGCAGACACATACAACCACGACACCTGAACGCACAATCAAAGGGCCTCAAGATCCTTTAAGTAATTTTTACCCCTGCATTATTCAGTATCAAGGAAGAACTTTCAAGAGTACAGAGCATCTCTATCAATACTCAAAAGCCATGTATTTTCGGCGTTTTGTTGCAGCAGAGAAAATTTTTGAGAGTGATACTGCTTACCGAGCCAAAATGTATGCAAATCAAAATGTACCTCGGTATAGCCAGAGTTGGAATCGCGAAAAGCTACATGTAATGAAAATTATATTTCGACTAAAGTGGGAACAATGCACGGCTTTTCGGACCAGTTTAATTAACAGCCAAGGTTGTATCCTTACACATCCTGTGCAGGATCGCTTCTGGGGAAGCAATGGAAAGAATATGTTTGCCAATTTGCTGGATGAATTTCGTCAGGGAACGACAGCTGCTGCGGCAACTACAACGCAGACACAGACACGGAACACAACTCCATCTCAAGCCACTTTGCCAAAAGCAAGTACAACAAGTAAAAAAGAAGCACCACTCAAGTCTCAAATTCAACCTGCGACGCAGACGCATACAACCACGACCACGGAAAGCACACGGAACGTAACTCCATCTCAAGCCACTTTGCTAAAAGCAACTGCTACACGTAAAGAACAAGCACCACTCAAGTCTCAAATTCAACCTGCAAAACATAAAGTAAATGCAGCACAGAGTCGGGGAACGCCAGCTGTTGCGCCAAGTACAACACAACCAAACCCGACTCGTACGACGTCGACACAAACATCTCACTTGGCTAACGTATCGGTTACAGTGCGAAACGCTTCGACGCAGACGCATACATTCACGACCACAGAAAGTACACGGAACACAGCTCCATCTCAAGCCACTTTGCTAAAAGCAACTGCTACACGTAAAAAACAAGCACCACGCAAATCTCAAATTCAACCTGCGAAACATAAAGTCAATGCAGTACAGAGTCGGGGAACGCCAGCTGTTGCGCCAAGTACAACACAACCAAACCCGATTCGTACGACGTCGACACAAACATCTCACTTGGCTAACGTATCGGTTACAGTGAGAAACGCTTCGACGCAGACGCATACATTCACGACCACAGAAAGTACACGGAACACAGCTCCATCTCAAGCCACTTTGCTAAAAGCAACTGCTACACGTAAAAAACAAGCACCACGCAAATCTCAAATTCAACCTGCGAAACATAAAGTTAATGCAGTACAGAGTCGGGGAACGCCAGCTGTTGCGCCAAGTACAACACAACCAAACCCGACTCGTACGACGTCGACACAAACATCTCACTTGGCTAACGTATCGGTTACAGTGCGAAACGCTTCGACGCAGACGCATACATTCACGACCACAGAAAGTACACGGAACACAGCTCCATCTCAAGCCACTTTGCTAAAAGCAACTGCTACACGTAAAAAACAAGCACCACGCAAATCTCAAATTCAACCTGCGAAACATAAAGTTAATGCAGTACAGAGTCGGGGAACGCCAGCTGTTGCGCCAAGTACAACACAACCAAACCCGACTCGTACGACGTCGACACAAACATCTCACTTGGCTCACGTATCGGTTACAATGCGAAACGCTTCGACGCAGACGCACACAATCACGAAAGACGTTGATGTAAATTGCACAAATAAAGGGTTTAGGTACAACAGGAAAGTAAGCCTATCTCACGGGGGTGGTCCACGGTACAAGCGTTCTAAGCAACTGAGTACAGAAGTAAATGAGTTTGTCTTGTCAAAAGTTAAAGAGATTGTAAAATCGCGTCAGTGGAAGTCTCTATCGTGGAGAAGTGATGAAGCACCATGGGTTACAATATTGAATGAATTAGGTTGGTCGAGTAATGATACAAATAAAAAAAAGTTATACGCTGCTTATAACCGGATGCCACGCGTTGACGAGTCGCCTGAAGATAAAAATTATAGGGTTGTTTCCGTAGAAAATTATGAGAGTAAATCTGGTAATGATGAACACGAAACAAATGGTTTAGAACAAAGAGTTTCCCGTAAGCGCAAAATAAATGAACACGATTTAGAGGTAGAAAAGCCAATAAGCAAAGATGTGAAACATTTCGAAACGTCAACACCACAAAAAAAGGCAAGCGAACCGGAAATCTCTTTGAATATTTCACCTATTGAATTAAATAATGAAAGAGAAAAAGAAAACATGTCTTCAAATCCATCTGAAATTGGTACTGTAAAAATTAAGCAAGATATTTTGTCTCATCCTGAAAATCCTGTGATACAAAAAAGTTCAAAATATTCAGATAATGTACCAACGCAACAGAGACCCAAACGTCAAAAACGTAAAAGGCATTCATCTATTTGGGTACTTGACTCTTTTGATAAAGAAACAGATAATCCAAAACCTAAATCCTTGCAGCCAAAGTTTGTTTCCTATTGCATTTGCAAGGGGGGCTCCAGAGAACCGATGATTCAGTGCGACTCGTGCGACGAATGGTATCATTGGGAATGTATAAGCATACCCAGGAATTTATATATTCCAAACAAAGCATCCGAATCATCTTTTAGGTGTGGATTGGGTGCTTGTAATGATGGTAGAGGATATTTAAAAATTCGAAATCATACTGTTATAGAGTATAATGCTACGAATGAACCCAAACTAGAAAGCAAAAAATTGGAAATTCCCTCTGTTAAAAACAATTTTTGTGAACCTGACTTTTTACCAAGCAGCCCAGAAGCGTCTTTTAATGTGCGCACCCTTGTTTCTGAACAACAAAAGCACACACTGTCCAAAAACAAGGAAAATTTGATTGACAATTCTTCGAAATTGCCATGCCATAGTTCCAAAGATTCAAAAACAGTTGATATGAAACATAACACTCGGGATATTGATTCACCGAAGGAAATTATGTCGAAGTCTAAATCTAAGCAAATGGCTCAGAGACCTCGGAGAAAACCACTTTCTTTAGTTGAGCAATTGAATAACATTCGTGAAGATGAAAAACTCGAAATTTTTGAAATTGACCCAGTTATTGGAAAGGGCATTCGATCCAAAACGGATATTGCGAAGGGAGAGGTACTGCTCGAGTACAAAGGAGAAATCCTTTCTTTAGATTTTGCGGAAAAACTAGAAAACACAACAAGAGTAATGTTTTTGCCAAACTGCGCCATTGACGCCACAAACACAGAATGTTTCGCGAAATATATAAACCATGGACGAGGTGAAAAACAGGGTGAAAATGTAATTTTAAAACTTTTACGATATGATATGTTACCTAGGGTTGCAATGGTGGCAGCTAAAGACATTCCGGTGGGTATGGAATTGAGGTACGACTATGGAGATAGAAGAAGTGAAGTGTTGAAACAAAACACTTGGCTTTATAAAAATGCCCCACGAAACAACGCACAAAACTGTCCAATTGAGCCAGAAACTGTGGAGGTTTGCACTAGTAAACAATTTACAGAAGTCGCAAGTCCCATTGGTGTAAATAAAAATCCCGCAGAAAATGTTAGCAGTATCAAATCTTGTCATGAAACGAAAAAAGAGCCAAATACAGAACTTCATTCTAAATTGATTGAAACTGATACTAGAACTTGCGAAAATAATTTTGATTTGGATTTCGATTTTCCCCTAGATGAGTCTGATATTGCAAAAACTGAACCTCACCCAAAGCAACTAGCCTTGGAGAAGTCAAATGGTAGTTCCGTTTATATTGATAGTGAGGACCTAAAAGGAGATATTGGTCCTTTTACAAAGAATCTTGTTGAAGAAATTCTTGATACGACAATCCCTGATGAATTTGTTACTAGTAGCGTTGAACCCGCTAACTATGAATTTTCTATTGAGAATAAAAAATGGACTTCAGTTTACAATCAGCGAAAAGGACAATCTTTACCCAGAAATGAATGGCAGCACCTTTTCGTGGATGGCTTAAAAATTCACAACAAAAAATGTGTTTTTCGGTTTCTGTTTCACAAATTATCCATAGCTAGTAAGCGTAGTACCCGCGCACCAGTCTTTAGTGCAAAAGCTGGGTGTAGTTTTAAAGACTGTCCCATGGTTGTTTCACTGAAAATGTTCGATCATCAAGACGTAAAGGTGGCGTACGAAAATAACAACATAAAACATAGTATTACTGAAAATCGCGCAAGACCAATCGTTGGTCTTGAAAGGCGGCAACTGCAAGAACTCTTTTTGGCCGGAAAAAAACCGATGAAACATTTTAATGAAAAAATGAATGAAAAATCTGGGTCTGAAATAGTGGCTGGCAACCGGGATGGTATTGGTGGCTCGTTGAATACCTTTCAGAAAATTTCGAGCGAGAGTAGGCAGAAACACAGACTTTTACCCGACACCTTTCAAAGTCTGATGGCATTAAAAAAAGAACTAGATGATAAGATAGCAAACAAAAAATCTATTCAAGGTTTTATTCAAGGAATCAGTTTATTTCCCCGCTATGTTTTCCTGTGGTCATACTCAAGCATAGTGATATGGCATGAACTTTGTAAAAGAGATGCCGCCTTTTTGGATGCAACAGGAAGCGTTGTAAGAAAAAGTGAGGATGGCAAAAGCTTTCTTTATTATGAAATATCGTTTCGAAATCCCATTCCTAAGAAAAGTTCGATCCCAATAGCTGCAATGATCAGCGACTCACAGTCTTGGTCAACCATTGAACATTTTTTAACAGCATTTAGGGCAGCTGAACAAAAAGTATTTGGCTATAATAAATTATCACTTCCTATTCAAATTAATATTGATTGGTCAATGGCAAGTATGAAAGCAATTTTGCACAGCTTAAACAAAGAAGATCTTTTAAATTATGTTAATAGGGCATGGGAAATTGTAGTTGGGAATGCTAAGGAAGAGGCCTTTCAAAAAACAGTTGTAAGGGTTTGCCTCAGCCACTTCATGCACCGTATCGCCAAAAAATGTATGGAAGTGTATGGAAAGAAAAACTCTCAGTTCGGAATGAGAGTTGTTGCTCTATTGGCAAATTGCAAAACGTTAGCTGAAGCAACAGAAATGGTCTTTGATGCCGCCATTGTTATGTGTAGTAGGTATGCAACTGAGACTTGTCACGAAGCTAGTTCACGCTTAGTTGAGAAAATAAATGGCTACTCGACAGATGTTTTGAGCATAGATCAGTTAGACAAATATAATACTGATGATTGCGCTTCACCCACAAAAATAGCTTTCGGTTTCTACGATGAAGGAGAAGTCATGTCAAGATTACCAAATTCTAAATTTGATAAATGGACTAAATCGATACTGGCATCTGTGCAAGCTAAAATTAAAGAAAGTGAGTTCAGTGTTGAAAAAAACATTGAAAATTTTTCGCTCAATGCTCGGTATAAGCCTGAATTTATGACAATTTTGGCTAAGCAATATTTAACTTGTATTCCAATTTGGGGCGATCTACTACTGGGGGATTTAAAAAGACATTCTGGTAACTATTCAGAAATGGCTCTCCCATTAGACGAAGTACCTTACAATGACATGTATCGTTCTGCACATACACCAGCAAAATTAACATCAATAGCAGAAGCCCGATTTAATGTTGTCAAGCGCGTAGATTTAAATGGACAGTCTCAGTTGCGTCTAGATGATTTTGTCGGTACGATGTGCGAAAGCTGGCAGGCAATTCATAAAACTATAGGTGAGGCTGCTTTGAAAACAGATAAATTACGTACTGAAAAGTTCAAAAAAGATTCGGCCGCTAAGCCTAAAGCAGAGTTAAAAGAAGAATGGGATAAACGCAAACCTGAACCTATTCAGCTTAAAAAAAATAAAGGCAAATTTCAACAGCCACCAAAGAAACCTTTCCCGGTTTTTGAAATACCTAAAAATACACTTTCATCTAAAGCAAACTTGGAAGAAAAATTGTCACCCCAGAAATCTAAAGTATCTTTGAAACTAGCCACAACAAAAGTAAATTTAGAAAAAACTTTGGAAAGTCAAAAATCGAAATGCAGAGAAAATCCGAATGCACGGTCAATGACACCGTCTTTTGAGGAGTCAATTTTGGAAAATTTTTGCAAAATACCTAATTTTCAAAACAATTGCTGGTTTAATGCTTTAAGTCAAGCACTAGTACCAACAAATTTGGTAACAAGCATTCTCTGTAAGATAAACTTGCGAACGTTATCTCAGCCTTTGAGGTACCTTTTAAAGATATGGTATTTCCTGAGAACAAATAGCAGGGCTATTGTACCAGAGGAATTTCTTCGTGATCTATTTGCCTCCCGCTCTACTTCATGGGAAACCTTACCTGAAATTTTTAGTAGTGGTTTGCCAAATGACCCTCATGAATTCTATTTCAGTGTCGTTGCATCTTTGATAAGAGAAATTGGTTATTTCACATCCACCGAAAGATTGAGTAGATGTGACAGCTGCGGTGATACCACAATTTTAAAAGTTCCCGAGCATTTGATCGAGTTTGTACCAGAGGGAAAAAATGTCTCAGTCCAAAGTCTCCTTGATTCTCACTGTGATGAGGAAAAAGTTAGCGCAAACTGCAAAACCTGTAATAAGACATCAATTAGTTTTAAAACAAGATTTACTAATTTACAAAATACTATTTTGATAACAGTGAGAAGAATAATTCATGTAAATGGGATAACACGCAAGGATACCAGACCAATTGGTATTGATGAATATATTAATTTTAGTGAAAAACATTCTTCTGAAAATGCCACATATGCTCTAAAATCGATTGTTTTGCACACTGGAAGTGCAAATAGTGGACATTATACAGCCTCGGTACTAACTCGATCAGCCGGTGAAGTTTCAATTACTTATCTAAATGATTTATGCGAACCGCACTGTGAATTGTTGAAAGAAAATTTCAAAATTGCGCTACAAAAAGCAGCCTATCTTTTAATTTATGAAAAATGCGATGCTAGCCTTTCGATTCCAAATTTTGTTATTCCTGTACTGCAATCTTTCTCAAACAGCAAGTCTGTAAAGGAGTTGAACGTGAAGCATCCCCTTGATTTGATTGAAAATATAGAATTAGAAATGAGAAACATACGCCAAATGGAAATTGAAAAGGGACTAAAAAATTCAAGAAATGCCCATGATTTTGACATTTTATCTCAAAAGGTACATTTGGCATTATCAGAAACATTTGGCAAATCATTAGCGACAGATCCATATACATATATGAATCAATTAGTAGAATTCCAGGCTATAAGGGGGTATGAGCCTGACATGCCTAAAAGCACACTTTTTGGATTTCACACTTGGAATGGTTTGGCATGTGTCTGCGAAAAGACCTTTGAGTGGGGGGAGGCAATACAGTCGGTGAAAGTGGATGCTTTCACACAGCACTCCATTAAGGAAGCTGTAGAGGAACAATTAGCCTTATCAAAGATTTCTGTCAGGTGTGATCATTGCAATAATCTAATGGATAGAAATTACCCGTACATTAGAACTGTACAAAATAGCCTTTTGATTTATCTTACAGAGAATGTGACCATTGAATCAATAAATACCAGAATTGATATAAATGGATTGATAGAACCCTGCTACCCTTTCACTTCTGATATTTTTGGAGTATCTATCCTACTGTGCTTATTTGATAATGGCTCGTACGCCCTGCTGAAAAGAACCTGCGGGTCCACAGAAACAGTCATCTTTGACGAAATAGATTCCTCAGCAATCTCAAGGCCGGTTAACCAAAATGTTCTTAATCGTTATTTGAGAGATTGCAAATCTGTTATGCTGGTACTAGACAGATTTCAACATTCAATAAAGAATAATATAGAGAAAGCAAAATTTCAGAATATAAACTGTCTTCCTACAACTCCCCTTAAAATGTTTAACAGCAATTATAATGGATTTTCAAGCAAAATAGGAGGCTATCACATTCACGAAGGGATATTGCGAGATATTCTCAGCTTTGAAACGTGGTTCTCATCCGACAGTCTGAGTATTTACTTTGAATTGTTATCGAAATGCTCACCAAAGAAAGCAATAGCAGCTCCTGCAGGGTGGTTCAATCAATTTTTCTTTGTCAACAGCGATCCTAATCAACCAAAATTGTATAAATTTTACACGTTTTCACCCAAACCCCTTTTCGATTTTAGGACTATCTACTTTCCCATCAATATAGATAACTTACATTGGATCGTACTCGTGGTTCATGTCAAAGAAAAACTAATAAGTGTGTGCGATTCAACAGGTTCTAAGCATGATAAAGTTCTCAGCATCTTAATACAATATTTATGTCAAACAAGTTTAATTCAAAAATCTAGGCCCGAAAATTTCAAAAGATGGAAAGTTAGATATTTTAGTGATAGAGAAGATTTTATTCCTCAAACAGATAATGTAAGTTGTGGTCCTTTCACCTGTTTCATGGCTAAGTGTTTAACATATAATATGAAATTAACTTTTGACCCACTTTTGGCAAGGCAGACCATAGCATATGAAATATTTAATAGTAAAATATGTAGTGATAAATTGTTTTGCTTCTAATGTTAGCTTAAGAAAGTTGTAGCAGGGGATAATTATCGAAATGTTGTATTGTTGGTATAATATCATCTTGGTCATCTTGGTCATTTGTTATTTCTAGATTTGAATAAAACAGTTTATTAAGCTTTTAGATATGAATAAAACAGGTTATTAAGCTTTACATTGCAGTTTTATTGTCTTTGCGCTGCTAACACAAAAGCTTTCGATATAATGTCATCTTGGTCATTTGTTATTTTTAGATATAAATAAAACAGTCTATTTCGTTTTACCTTGCAGTTTTATTGTCTATGCGCTGCTAACAGAAAAGAAAACAAAATATGAACATATTTATTTATATTTATTTATTTCCATCTTACCACAGAACAGAATATTTACATTCAGATACAACAATTATATTGATGCAAGATCTTTTTCTAATATCACCTTTGTGAATAACAATATTCCCCGAACCATTGGATAAATAGTTTGTTGATTTTTACGACATAAGTTCCCATACACTTGAGGAAAAAATATTGCCTTATAACATACAGTTAGTGCATGTTTCAAAATATCTTTTTACTAAGAATATTTTAAGAACCGTCGGAGAAATAGTTTCCTCTTCTTTTTACGACATCAATGTTTACTTCCTGAAGGAATATTTTGACTACCGCGAATTTTACCGTAAAATCCTTATTTTCAGATAGCCTTATTTTCTGATAGCTTATTTTCTGATAGCTTCAGCCTAGTGGTTTTGCAACTGTATATTCAGGTTTGTGGGCGATAATGGGGGATTTTATATCCTGATCTAAACAAAAATCTATTTTTCTCATACAACATTTTTATTTGACCATAAAAATTGTGCGCCATAATTTATAGTTGGGTAATTTATGTGATCACAGTGATGAGCCCTTTTTAAAATAACACCATTGTCTGTTCTATGACTAAACCGGAACAGAACGCAAAATTAGCAATAATTGGAAAGTTGGTCCGATACCATTACAAAAACTTTTTCTGTAACTGTAGTTTATAATTTGCGCGTAGATTTGCAAAGAAACCAGCGAAAGAAGTTCGTTTCTGCCTCAAAACAATTTCGTTGCCAGGGGAAATTCCTCGCAGCTAATTCGTTGATTAGCTCCAAGTCAGCTCTGCCTTAAATAACTTCGTATGTATCTCTGTCAGAGCTACGAAGCCTTAACTTGTTTCGTCAATAGGGGTTAACATCTTATGTTCTGGGACACGAATCCTGCATACTAGTCCCTATTATTCAAACATCCCCCGTGGAACGGAGGGATATAGTTCTGAACTTTTCGGTCTGTCCGTCCATCTGTCACGCTTCAATTTCACGCGCCTGTAGGCCACATTAATAGGTGGATCGGTTTCAAATTTTGCACACAGCTTCTCTGGACCCTTCCGCAGTGCAGTGACCAAGAATTTTCCGGATCCGAAAAAATTGAAAAAATGCGGACTTCTGAAAATCAGCACTGGACTTAGCGTATATGCGGCAGCCTACAAGCTACATTGATGGATGGATTTGTTTCAAATTTTGTACACGGCCACTCTGGACCCCTCCGCAGTGCAGTAACCGAGAATTTTCAGGATAAATTGACAAAATACCGGATTTTTTCAAAATCGGCGCTGTATTTAGCGTACCTACGGCAGTCTCGCGCGCCTACTGGTTAATGGATTGATTCGTTTAAATGTTAGACACTACGTCTACCTATCCTTCCACTTTTAAAGTTTGCGTAGGCAACACGCAACAGCTTTACACACACCATATCACCCACGGTGGATTGACGTACTCCTCGAGACGTTGTCAAATTTAGTAAAAGTTCATGCACAAACTACAATTTTTGCAGAACAGGCAAATTTTTTAATGCGCTGCATACCTTTTGTTTCTTCGCTAAAGTGTAGAAAAGTCAGCCTACTCGCTCTCCTGTCAAATGTTTATGTTCTGGGCTTTAAATATCATGTGGCCAGAAATTTAAATGAAGGGATTAATGATTATCTGTATATACTCAAATAATTTGTAGCTGCAGAATTCGGTATAAATTTATTCTGTACACCCACAATATTTCACTTTTAATTTCCTCCATGCTTTTTGTATTACACATTCAGAAGTTTTTGATGAATAATTATAAAATTCACTGTCGCTTTTTCACGCAATAAACAATGTTCCCTGGATGTAAACAAATGATTTGTGGTTATTTTCGTATTCTTTTCTTTCAACGGAAACGTAACACAAAAGTTGTATATCATTGTCGTTGTACTTTGAGGGCCTTTAGCCAATACCAATAAAGATCGTAGGTCATTGAATTTTGCCCAGCATCTCCACAGAGGTGCCTTAAAGCGAGTGCTAGTGACTTGCATATCGTTATATAGTAAGTTAATGAGGATTTGAAGCAGTCCTTCGAAGCCTTAGTAGGGGCTTCTTGGAGGTAATTCGCAGATCTGCTGTTGTGATGTCACTGTGTGAGAAAGAACAGTTCCCGAACGAAAACTTATTGATGTCAGTTTGGCTAATCTCGGCATTAGAAAGGTTGTGTCACATAAGTGACTATTATAAATTATAGCACACAGTTGTTATGGTCAAATAACAAAAATTTTGTACTAAACAAAGTAAGGGTTTTCTTGTGGTAGGGATGTTAATATAACTAGAACGAATTCTTGTTGCAAACCTAAGAAGAAAAATTGCGAATAAAACTGCTAACAATTAGAAAGAGGCAATTGCAACTACTAAATGCACTGTGCAACTACTAAAACTGAAAGAGGCAATGAAACTTGCAAATTTTATAATTTTAAAACGTCTAACGAACCTTCTTCATTACTTTAATTATTTCTAAATGTTTTCATACAAGATGATAACAAGTAATGTATTTATTTATTTATGCTTCGCACCATGATTTTTCAACCTGACGGTTGCAATGAGTTTCAATAAATCTGATTCTGAATTGTCTTCTTAGTCATCTCAAAGGCATTTGATAGAGTGAATCACAACATACTTATGCAAAAGCTCTCAAGACTTGGCGCGTCACAGCCAGTAACAAATCGGATAAGGTCGTTCTTGTCTAAACGCACACAAAGGGTCAGAATAAAGTCGGTCCTTTCATCTGAAACTAAACTTAATGGTGTCATACCCCCAAAGAACTTTGCTAGGAATGGAAGCTTTTATACTCATGATAAATGACCTGAAATGTATGCTAGAGGTATACATATATGTTGATGACGGCACTACATATGAAATAAAACCGGGAGTTTCCGAAAAGAAGCCCCCCCCCCCCTCCATATAAAAGCCTCGGGGCTCTTATTAGGAAACTGTTTCAATGGAAGCCCCGGGGATTCTATTTGGACTTAAAATAAAGATCTAAAAATCCTTTCCTAATACAAGTCCCTCTCCTTCCCTGCAAGTCTTTTTAGAACTGGCGTTTACTCGCAATGCAGACACGGTGCACTTAATCCTTTGATATGAGGCAGCTCCTAGACATGTTCTGCGTCGTTGCTTAATCCTGTGCTTCGCACAAGGCGAAGAGACACCCCCCTCCCCACTGCCATCTTACTCCGGAGTATTACTGGAAATATAACGGGCTGAGTACTGAAACGGGCGGCGTGATGTTGCCCCTCCTTCCCTGCAAGTCTTTTTGGAACTCGTGTTTTGTTATTTTTCGTGCGGATATCCGCAGTATGTAGCGCTTTAATAAAAAATGGATGGTAAATATTCTTTTTTTCCAATAAACACTTATCGACCACCACCCCTCCCCCCCCCCCACCATCTAAAAATAGAAGCACTGGGACTCTAATTAGGAAACTGTTTCTATTTGATTTCTAAATGAGCGCCTGAAATTGGCCGGTTTCCAAACAGAAGCCCTGGGCTTTTTTACGGAAACCCCCGGTAAATAACGGCAGTGCACAAAGTTCTAAAATGCAAACGGCAATTAGCCAAATTTGCAGATGGACTGAATACATGAAAATAAATACTGATAAGACACACGAAGTGGTGATTTCAGTGTCAAAAACCCCACTAAGTTTACTGCCCATAATCATTAAAACAAAGATATTAAAAAAATCGAGTCAACAAAACTAGTCGGAGTACATATACAAAGCAATCTAAGATGGTCACTTCAGGTTGACTCCTTAACAGCAAAGGCAAGATAAAAAATCCAATTTCTGAAGCAGTTAAAGAAGGCTAAAGCTAGTGAAAAGGACCTGATAATATTTTACAAGAACATCGTACGTTCACAGCTGGAGTACTGCTGCCAAGTCTGGGCAACCAGTATCAATCAAGCTCAAAACTATTTTATAGAAAAAATACAGACAAGAGCGCTACGCATCATATATCCCGATAAAAACTATACTCAAGCACCGGAGCTTTCCCGCCTAACAACATTGAAGGAGAGGAAAGACAATATGGATGAAGCCCTTTTTAGAGATGTTCCGTAAGAAGGCAATATTTTAGGCAAACTACTTCCCGGAAAAATTACACGCAGTCATAGTACAAGACAAACGATGTTTTCTGTACTGCCAGAGGTTAAGACAATCGAATGCAAAAACCTTGTTTATTCCATACTGTTTATTCAATCATCTGTTATTACTTTATACATATAATATTGATTCAGGTGAATCAAAAACTGTAGTAATATAGCAAGCAGACTGTGAAACTTTAAATGCACGAATATTCGAGTACTTTATTTATACTTTTTATGACATTCCAATCAGTTCAACCGTAAGGTTGCCAATGGAATCAATAACCCTATCTATCTATCTATCTATCTATCTATCTATCTATCTATCTATCTATCTATCTATCTATCTATCTATCTATCTATCTATCTATCTATCTATCTATCTATCTATCTATCTATCTATCTATCTATCTATCTATCTATCTATCTATCTATCTATCTATCTATCTATCTATCTATCTATCTATCTATCTATCTATCTATCTATCTATCTATCTATCTATCTATCTATCTATCTATCTATCTATCTATCTATCTATCTATCTATCTATCTATCTATCTATCTATCTATCTATCTATCTATCTATCTATCTATCTATCTATCTATCTATCTATCTATCTATCTATCTATCTATCTATCTATCTATCTATCTATCTATCTATCTATCTATCTGTCTGTCTGTCTGTCTGTCTGTCTGTCTATCTATCTATCTATCTATCTATCTATCTATCTGTCTATCTGTCTGTCTGTCTGTCTGTCTGTCTGTCTATCTATCTATCTATCTATCTATCGATCTGCCTATCTATCTATCCTATCGAGCTGTCTATCTGTCTGTCTGTCTATTTAGCTCGCTATCTATCTTTCTCTCTCTATCTATGTATCTATCTATCTGTCTCTCTATCTGTCTATCTATCACCTATCTATCTATCTGTCTATCCTATCTATTCTATCTATCCTATTCTATCCATCTATCTATCCATCTATATATGTCTCGCAACACAGGGGAATATATATTTGCGAAATCACTGAAGTCTAAGAGCGTCGTGGAAGCAGAAAATGATGCTTCATTATTCTTAAGTCTGCATATTTAATTTGTATTTTATTTCAGCATTCACAATCCATACATCTATCCTCTAGAAAAGGGTAATATTTGTTTATAGAATTGAACATCTATTTCGTGCACAGGGATAATATCTAATCACTCCATAAAAGTATCCATTATTTTAGATGATATAATAGTTTATTCCTTAATGAAATTGAATGGCCTCTTGCTATCATTTCGAATTATATGTCATTAAGGACCATCCACGAAGTACGTGTGAACAAAGTTAAGAATTTTAGACCCCCCTCCCACCTATTCGCGTTAAATTGTGACGTCATCGTGGACTTTAACATAAACTTTCGTCCTGAGCTACACACCGAGGTATCCAGTTATGTCTATTCCCCGTGAAAACTAATTTTTAAAAATAGCTGAATATGACATGTAAAATTTGATATACAATATTTTTTCCTCAGTTTTCAGCGAAATGTGAATTATCGGTTTTTTTTTGTTTTTTTTTTTGCACTTTTTAAAAATTTCTTTGTCCTTTTTTTCGTGGTAATTCCAGGCATTATCCCAAAGTGCCTGTTAATGACAAGGGGAACCGGGCCGGACCCTGTTTTGAGTTCATAAAGATCCCCGTACGCTGAGCAGGTTTATAAATTTTATTGCCCTGCACAAACGTAAATACCTTCATTTCTCTCAATGCCAAGCGCTGTCTTAGCTGTCATCATTACCGGGTCATTAATCCTTGGGTTTACACTAAAATAGGTTTTCGAGAATTTGGATCAGTTGTCGCACTTCACCTCTAAAGATGAATTGTCGCACGACCAATTGTCGTTAGATCAATTGTCAATAGATGAATTATCATCAGATAGATTATTAACACTTGACAAGCCTTTGGCTTGCAAGAGTTATATGAATTTGTGCGAGCAAAATTCGTCCTTTTTTTTTTCTTCTTGACACTTTTTCCGATTTTTTGTGTCTTCTTCTCCTCTGACACTATGGGCCCTACGACTATGAAACTTGGGACTTATGAAGAGCTTGATCTGAACATGTGCATGTCACTTTTTATTTTCGTCTTTGATTTCGTTTTCTTTGTTAAAACGCCATGTGAAAAGAGTGCATTTTTTGCAAGTAAATGCGTAGCATTTAACCCACATCACACACAGTTGCACAGTGAGCTTTGTGCAAGCTCTCATTGCGTAAATAGGTAACACGGCGTATGCTAGATCAGTCAATAAAACCTTAAGTCAACAGAAACCAAACACTACTCGGCTTATAAGACATATTCAAGCTGTGTTGTTTGCAATATATTATTCACGAAATAACCCATTGAAGGAAGTATTTTTGCGTTTTAATTTTTGTCAAGTGTTTAACATTTCGCTAGCGAAGTGAGGTTCTAGTTATTTATTAACACTTGACAAGCCTTTGGCTTGCAAGAGTTATATGAATTTGTGCGAGCAAAATTCGTCCTTTTTTTTTTTCTTCTTGACACTTTTTCCGATTTTTTGTGTCTTCTTCTTCTCTGACACTATGGGCCCTACGACCATGAAACTTGGGACTTATGAAGAGCTTGATCTGAACATGTGCATGTCACTTTTTATTTTCGTCTTTGATTTCGTTTTCTTTGTTAAAACGCCATGTGAAAAGAGTGTATTTTTTGCAAGTAAATGCCTAGCATTTAACTCACATCACACACAGTTACTCAGTGAGCTTTGTGCGAGCTCTCACTGCGTAAATAGATAACACGGCGTATAGCTAGATCAGTCAATAAAACCTTAAGTCAACAGAAACCAAACACTACTCGGCTTATAAGACGTATTCAAGCTGTGTTGTTTGCAATATATTATTCAAGAAATAACCCATTGAAGAAAGTATTTGTGCATTTTAATTTTTGTCAAGTGTTTAACATTTCGCTAGCGAAGTGAGGTTCTAGTTATGGATTCAATTTCACCAGCTGTTTACAGAAAAATTACATCTCACGGAACAACTTGGTTGATTTCGAAGTAAGAGGTTACGAACTGTCGTTACAAGAAATCGATATTTTTTAAAAATATTTCCTAGACTCGCGAGATCAGTCGTGTGTATTTCATACACGAGGAACAAATCATGGCAGAAGCTTTACTTGCTGCGTGCCCTGATACCAGTAAGCAAAGACAGTCTGATTATGTCCTGGAAACTCGTGTTGAAGATTCAGAAGCCGAATCAAGCATTACTGGTTCACCCTATATCCTGCGTGGTCTGCGAAATCTAAACCGGCAAGTTTTCGAATATTTTACTATTAGTCTGCTTAAAAAAGTACTGAGGGCAGTTCTTAGCTGAGTAGTATTTTAAAAAAATTCCAAATATAGAGAACACCTGGAAAACTAGCATGTTTTTTTTTTTCGTTGTTGTTGCACGATATGGTAAATTAACAGGTTGAAGCTAAAAGTTTAGGGTACGGATAAAAAATGGCGTAAAACTCTCAGTCACGGGATTGTTGACATTGACAGAGCTGTAGCATACTTCAGTTCATTGACATTTGAACTGCTGGATATGCATTCTGTTTATATTAATAATAAGTCTTTCTTTCGTGTTCGTTTAAGACCTACGGAGCGTCCAGTGGTGCAGATCGATTTAATTCCTTTGCAGCATGAGAGTCCATCGCTTTGTTGGGGTAAAGATTCAAACGCTTATCTTCATTCTTAATCAAGTCAGAGTTTTTCTTTTACACTAAAAGTGGCTTCCCCTAGCTTATTTTCCCTTAATTTTTTAGAATTACCAACTGTAAACAGATTTAGGAAATAACTAGCTTTGTCCTCAAAGGCAAAGGTCGCAAAGTTATATTTTACGTCACACGGACGCACAGCTGACTCATTTTCTTTAGAAGGTTTGAAATTCAAAAATGAAGTGATGCTGAGGCAGTTCTTGCAAAAAAAAAAGAAAAAGCCGTCTATTTCTAAAAGGACTTCGATTTCATTAAATACAGAGAAACTGACATATATTGCTTTTGAAAACTTTGTTTTTGTCTTCACTTTTCGTTGCAGTGACAGTAATTTAAATACTCTGTAATAGTTCAAATAAATGAGCAGTGCCAGTTTTTAATCTCTCCATGATAATATATTAATGCTTTGCAGAACAGGACAACTTATCACCAGAGATTCCCCGAATCAACAAGCCGAGTCCGTTGGAGAGCCAGACGCGAAACTGTCAATACGACCCTGACGCATGCGTATGTTAACTGCCTTGGAGCGTTCCGAATTTCACAACGAGAGAATGGAAAGATGAAAGGGAGTTCATACAAGGGACCGCATCTCACACCCCCCCCCCAAAAAAAAACAACAAAAAAACAAAAAATAAAAATAATAAAGATTTGGAAAAAAGCTGATATCTTTTTTATGAAGGCAAAAGTTGTTATTGCTCAAAACTTGATGGATGATTATGCTCTGGTATCTGTTTAAATGCAGAAAGAGCTGGCTTATTTGAAATTAACGCAGTGCGTTCTTAATTTGCCGCTTGTTCGGTAAATTAAGAAAAAAGACCCTCGGCCAATTTCATATATAGAACTTGAACCAGATATGTCATTTTTTGTTCTAGGAGGAAATGCTAAATAATGCAAGGAATCCAGGGAAAACTGTGACCTGTGACGTGAGCAATGGCGTAAGCAGTGACGAAGAGACGTGTTCCGAAGTGTCTGAAGTATTGTGCAACTTCTCGAGCGTAACTCGGTGTGTATTTTAGTGTCATGTAACAGAATTCCAGGTGGAAATTAGACCATTTCGAAAGGCAGCCGAGGGTTAGGCTTGGGGTGGGGGTGGGGGGGGGGGGGGTTGTGCCTAATCATCATCGAGGAAAATGGTACTTGTGGAGTTGTGCAGTTAAATACAGAAAGCAAAGGTTAAATAGGTCGTTAGTGTACCAGAATTTACCCTGTGTTTTTAGAAAAAATACTAACAAAACTAATGTTACTAGAGGCGGTATTTGTTAGCGACTTTTTATTGTTTAATCATTCCTCCCCGACCCTCCCCCCCACCCCACCCTCCCCCCAGAAAAAAGAATCACTTATATCATTAACTTATTGACAAAATTTTGGTGGCCGGCCGCCCGTAAATGGTGGCGAATTTCTGACTTTTAAATTTTCACCACCAATCCCCCGGTTTTTGATAAAACCGTTTTGAGTGTGCTAGAAGTTAGTCACAAAATTAATATACTTACGTTAATTTGAATTTTGCTCAAACGCGTTTACACAATTATGTAAATTTATATTTGGTTTTTGTTTAATTGTGAATTTATTGTCATTTGTGTTTCTTAGAACTGAAACAGAAGACAATGACAATAAACAAAAGAGTCAAGTGGTTAAAAGAACAACAGCCGGTAAGTGCATCCGTAACGGGACCCATGCAGTGTGGAGCTGGTTGAGAAAGCTTCTCAAATGCCACGTGTACTTTATATATGTCGTCTTTTATGTCACTCACCTTTGTGTATTTTATCCACTTAACTTGCAGTTCAGATTCGTATTTATATTTTGCGCGGAACAAAACTTAAAGGGTTTTTTTTCATAAATTATTCACATTATTGATTGAAAAATTAGGTTTACATTTTATCAGTAACAAAAATATCTTTTTTGAATGGTCTTTGCACTCGTAATTGCTTTAGGGTTTTTGGTGGGGGGGGGGGGGGAGGGGTGTTAAGTATTGCGGTCTCAGTACTTGAGCTTGAAGCGAGAATCAAGTTAACCTGATCTATTGGTGTGGGCGGATCTATCACCACCACTCTCACATAAAACACAAGAACTAACGGTTATGTTATCATTTATCATCATCTTTAGATATCCGATAGCTAAAATTCACGCAGGCTGATATGGTTTGGGTGTGTTTTTGGCGCCCTGTGCATGCAGCCTGAGAGTGTGTTTGCCTTTCTGTAAATTCACACACGTGTGTGGTCTTGATTGGGACTTCAGTATTCACAACAGTCAATAGCTTATTGATAACAAAAGACTGTTATTTTATGTAATGATGTTGTAAAAAAAGTAAGGCTTAAGAGGCGTGACCACTTCTGAACAGGCTCAAGTGCGAAGGTACTATAATCTAGGGTCGAGTGTATGTGTGTAAGAGGGGGGGGGGGGGGGGGTGGGGTTACAGAAATGAATTACTTACTGTTTTGTATTTTATGCGCGACAAAAAGTTGTCCCAACACATTGACTTCATGTGACGATTTCTATGTAAATACACAATGCATTTCATTTGCACACGTTTAATTCGTTTTTGTAAATGGTAGTTTTATGCTCTGTAAATAACAAAGAAGATTATTGGCAACTTTGTGAAGTCTTTTTTCACGTTTTTAAGTTTTTCATAGTGTTACTCTTTGCCGCAAAGCCAATCCAAATCTTTTCACATGAATGTTGACAGTTGGATTGTAGCTTTGTTGATATTACAAGCAAAACTAATGCTGAAAATTTTGACCCAGATTCACAGAGAATTGAGCCTGATAGACGTGTGATTGCTGGTAGCCAGAGTATTGATTCACAGATCACTCAGTATGGCAGACAGGCTGAGTGCCAGGGTCCAGATTCACAGAGCACTCAGTCTGGCAGACATGCTGAGTGCCATAATCCAGATTCACAGAGCACTCAGTCTGGCAGGCATGCTGAGTGTCAGGGTCCAGATTCACAGAGCACTCAGTCTGGCAGGCATGCTGGGTGCCAAGGTCCAGATTCACAGAGCCTGAAGTACAGCGGCCATTTGGATGTCGAGAGTAGGGGCCCTAATTCACAGAGCACCAAGTCCAGTAATTCACAGATTTCTCGCAGAAACATCAAGAAAATATTAGAAGTAATTCTTCTTTTCTTTTCCTGTTCGCATTGTTCTCTTAAAATTAGAAAGACACCCTCATCCCCCCCCCCCAATGTTCTTGCGAACGTTCACGAAAGTTGATTTTCTCAAAATGATATTGTCTATTAACAATTGAAGGGGTCCATCCATAAACCTGATAACTGCAGTTATCAGCAGTGGAGAAAAACGCTTTTAAAGTTTGAAATTTTAGTAACAAACATAGGTTTTTCCCATCGCATTTCCCTAAAAAATGCCCACTTCTAATCGGTTTTGAGGTGTAAGACTTACATATGTGATAGACCAGAGGCCAAGAAATACCGTGGTGGTAATAGTGCATTTTCCTGATAAGCGGAGTTATCAAGTTTATGCATGGACCCCTTCAATTGGTAATGATTGCCTTGCAAAGGCAATATTCTGCTGGTTTTAAGTTTGGGGTGGGGGTTGGGGAGCTGGAACGGTTGCTAAATGTCATACAATCTGCCTAAAGACGTTATTTGAAAAAAAAATGATGTTTTAAAATCACGCGAGATTGGTGGTGGATAACTTGTCATGATTGTCTTTTCAGAGGCATGAAAATGAGATGGCAGCGGCTAACAAGGCCGAGAAAGTCATGTCCAAGGCCCTGCGTCATTATAACACAGAGAACAGTGGCGCAGCTGCTCGTAAGACAACAGGCATTTAAACTGTTAGGCCTACTTCTGATACGCCTAACCGCCGCCCCTACCCCTCCCCCTCCCCTCCCACCCAGTCTTGTCACTTTTATTTCGCTGTTCTGTGGGTAATGGGTGACAAATTTTTACGGCTGTTTCGATTAAATTTTAAGAAGTTTTGGTTTGAAAAATTAATGCCAAAAAAAACAATGATCTGCTTCATTTCTTCTGTGCTTGAAAATATGATTTTGCTCGTTCAGAAGTTCAATTGGTTGAACTGTGTTTTGAAAATATAGCGCCTTTTCGTATTTGACGATGGGAATCGCTTTACCTGCGGCAGCCATGCTGTGTTTGTCTTGTAGAAGAGATGTTCAATGCTCTGTGCACTGTGCGCCCTCTACTGGCAAAGCTCAACAAACTACAACAGCAGGAGCGGCTGCTCTGTATGGAGAGGTACTCAAAGGTCAAGGTCAAAAGGACGCAGAAAGAAACCGTGAAACAGCAGGCGAGGCTTTTGCAGGTACAGGACCGAAGTGCACAGTGCGTTAAACTGATAAAATAAATTTAAAAAAAGGAGGCGCAAATAAAATGTTTTTAAGTCTGATAGTTTGTTGAGAAATAAAACTCAAAACGGTAGCTTTGAAAAAGTAAAATAACACACAGTTTGACTTCCTTTAAAGGAAACCTCTGGGTACAGAATAACCTGTAACAATAGACTTTTTGGTCGCACTTTTTCTGTAATTCTCCTCTATTAGTGTGGTATGGTATAGTAGCATTCTTCACGTCCCAAAGGCGTTCCTATTGTGGAGATTTTACTTTAGTAAACACAAATAGAAAATGATGATTAAATTAGATGAACTGGATTTTTTGCAGCTGTTCCTGTTGTAATGCATTATTAATGTTCCGTTTTACAACTGAATATATGTAGTAAGAAACATAATTGCACTGTTATATATATAAACAGAGAAAGCACGGCGTTCGCGTTTAAAGCATTTTTGCAGACCACATGTAGTTCTCTTGTTCCTGTTTTTCTCAGGAACGACAGAAGAGGTTGTACGGTTTATTCAAGCAGCAGAAGAAAATGATTGACATCACTAATAATTGGGAGTCGACGCAGGAAGATTCTGAACGGTTCAATCTTCGTTTTTTTTTTTTTAATTTATGTATTAGTATTATTATATTATCATTTTTTTTTTGGTATCCAGGCATATTTTGCAGTGGTTCGAAATATTTGTCAAGGCTGAACCAAACATTGTTGTTAATTGAAACTAAATGGTTAACCAAATTATGCCAACAGCAAACAGTCAATTAAATCAATTACTTGTATTTGAATGAGTGGTCATAAATCAACAAAACATAATAAGACCTGTTAATGCAAAACAAAACCGGTATATAAAATGTTGAGGCGAATTTGACTGTATCCTTATCGAAGTGTCTTTTGAGGCCTAAATACCCCGGTACTGTCTCAACTATTTAACTAGCAAATACAAATCTAATTTTATGTTCTTGCTTTACAAATAAAAATGCTATATAAACAACAGGAAAACGCTACAGAGCTGTACAGCCGTGGGTAGAAATCTCAAAAGGTCTACTACATTTGAGCAAAACCGGAATTTTGTTGAGAAAAGATTAAAACCTAGTTCCCCAAAGGCTACGATTCAAAATGCTGCTTCACCGAAGCCTACAGCTTTCGGTACTGATGGACTTCATCCCCCAATATATGGAAATAGAAAGGGCATAACCGATCGCAAGCATAATGATTTCAAATTAAGCGCGAATTGTGATGTCAATTTTGACAAGACCATCGGTGAAACTGAAAATTTCCGAAGAAAAGTGGATTCTTGTGGTATATCGCCATCTGGTGAGCGTCGGCCGGATGACGTCAGAGCGACATCTGTCCATGGTGATGCGGGCAAAGCTAACACGAAGCCTTCACGTGAGGTGTATAGCAACAGCGCTATAACAACCAGGACTCTTAACGTACGTGGTGCTTGTACTTGACTTGGATTTTTTTAACTAATAACAAAGCAATAAAAAATTTATTTCCATTATTTCCATAATTTCCATATTCTGTAGTACTGTAATTTATCGTCCGTGCAGTCCTGTTAATTTTTGGCATATCTAAGATTATGGTGTTGGTTTGAAAAATATGTAATCTAGTTAAACGTTTGGTCATGTGTAGCAATCACAGCAGCGAAATATATCGTTAAGCTTTCCGATGGGCCGAACTACAGTTTTTAAGATTCTCTTATTTCAGCGTTGTAGCACTATGGGCTGACATTGAGAAAGGGCTTTATAAATGTTACATTATTATTATTATTATTATTATTCTTATTATTATTATTATTATTAACGTTTAAATCCCCACAACTTCTGTTTGGATAGAAATCTGGGAGTAATTTAGAGGAAACAGAGAAGAAAGCTGGGCTATATGTCCACGGACAGCCCGTGTTAAAGCCAGTGTTATCCCGCGAGTCGTTGTCGCCAAGGCAACCGCTGTGCGAAGTAACCGCTGCGGAGCCAGCGATGTCACCCCAAATTCTACCAGGTTTGCTGTAGTGTGTATTCGTATTTGGATCTAATAACTGTTTATGAAACCTTTCCCACACACTTCGGAAAGAGTACAGGTGGTTGATGCTGCGAAAAAAAAAGTCACTTTGATATCAGGTGGTGGCCAGTTTATTTTGTTAGCAGATATTCTTATGAAATTAGAGCTACTGAAAATTTAGTTTTGCTCCGATCGTTTTGACATTACGCAGGAATGTTCCCTGGGCGGCCCCCCACCTCGCTATTACTTTTTTTGACGATTGACGAAAAACTGACAAAATGGCGGCACTTTTTGTGCCCGTTTTGACCCATTTTTAAAATGCTAATACTCCTACAGTTTTATTCCAATCGTTTAGATGTTACGCAGGGATGTTCCCCAAGGGTTCGCCTACCAGGCTATTATTTTTTTCGCGGTTCGCGAAAAACTGCCATAATGGGGGGGGGGGGGGGGTACATAGAAGCTTGACAAAAACTCGAATAAATGGGAGTAAATAACTGACTTGTCAAACCACTAATTTCTCTGAGTCTTTTTCAGATAGTTATAAAATTTTAATAAAAAGTTTCTTAGGTGCTTCTCCACCTGGACTTTGCTTTTTTTTCGCAAATGACAGAAAAAGAAAGAAATGCCGAAGTTGTGGAATTTAAAAAAAATTTGTAAAATTGTGTAACTGTCGGTAATTAAGTGAATCGTCAAAACCCATCCTCTCCAACATCCCTTTTCGGGTAGCTTATAACCGGGAAAACTCGTTTCTGTGTATTAAAATTATGAAAAAGTTACGTTTAGAAACAAAGTTCTTCATTTTTTTGGCTTTATTCGTTTCAGAGTTTTTCTCTCTTTCCTTGTTTGGTAACTCGGCTGGGTCATGTCCTTTGACATGCTTGTTCAAGATCAGTTTGCGGAGCGCCATTGACGTCATCACGCATCATGTACGTCACTTTGACGAAGTCGCTGCGATTCAGTTTTGTAACCATTCCGTCACTGTGACATACTGTACATCCATGTGAGTAAGGTTGTGACAACAGACATGACGTCATCTTTCTGGTCCGTGTTTGTCATCTCCGCCAATACCCTGTGTCCGTGCGACATGCGTTCGGCTTTCTTTACAGATGGGAGAAGAAAGATGCCGGCCAAAGTGCAGTTCCTGTCACCAAGCTCGAGCATTGATGTACCCGCCGTGAAGGTGACGGCAAGAAAACCAACCCCAATGGCTACCTCGGTATGTAGAAAACAGCCATCTCTTAAAAAAAATAAATAAAAGTGAAAAATGATAATTGTTCTTGTATGTTTTGTCTTGTGTGCGTCTGATACTATGTGTTTAGTTGTTGACTTTGATTTTATAGGTAACTGAGGCATCCCTAGTCGAGCAAAAATACCACGATCTTCACGAAAACCAACGTTTTTCCAACGTTGAGGTTGTTAATCGCGGGCTAAGTCATTCAGCTGCACAAGACCCATTTCTGTTAGCTCTGCCCAGCTCTGAACAACCAGCAGTAGAAATAAATGGAGCCCGCCCGAGGACATTGGACTCTGGTGCGAGAGCAGCTGAATTGTATCCAGCTTTGAGAGACTTGATTGACAGCGGAGTCATAAAGCCAGGCGAAAATGTACTGTCCTTACGAACACAGGTACCAAGCCGAAGTCGTGTTAGAGATAAAAAGTTAAGTCAATCCCAGAGTCAATATTCCGATGTGTGTTTATTTAAGTGTTACTTTGCTAATTCAAGGAGGAAATGGGGCATGTGATCAATCAATATTACTTTACTCTGACGGTTTGGGTTCAAAGTGTTCTCATATACGCCCTAGCTTTGTAATAACGTGCGCGTGAACAAAGTACCAGCATTATGTTGTTCGGGGAAATGCACCATGCATTTTGGAACAGAACAGAGCCTTCCAATATTATCTTTGCAGCTTAGTGAGCTTTGTTTGGTTTGATGTCGGCTCGAATTTTTTCGTTCAGAAAATCTGGTGGCCACGAGTCTCCCCCCCCCCCCCCACCCCCCCCCCCTCTCCCCGTCCCCCATTTAACGGCTTGCGGATGTCTTTGGAGTATGTATTCTGTTAGCAACAAAATTTTAAGAAGCGGTAAGTGTAATTGATAACTGATAACTGCAGTTATCAGCAGTGGAGAAAAACGCCTTTAAAGTTTGAAATTTTAGTAACAAACATAGGGTTTTCCCATCGCATTTGCCTCAAAAATGCCCACTTCTAATCGGTTTTGAGGTGTAAGACTTACATATGTGAAAGAACAGAGGCCAAGAAAAACCGTGGTGGTAATAGTGCATTTTCCTGATAAGCGGAGTTATCAAGTTTATGCATGGACCCCTTCAATTACAATGTAGAGACACACAGAGATATAATTTCAGACTGGCACTGCGCTCGGCACCCTGACAACAGAGGGCTTTATCCAATGCTCTGGGGGCGAGACTTTCCGAAGTCCCATGGCTTGGTGTTCAGCTTTCGTTAGAAGTAGCACTTCTAACAAACACGTACCGTATAAGCGACACACGGCTTATCACAAGGCAAGTTGCTTTCGCTATACTGAGGATCCTGTTCAGAGGTAGCACATTTGCGAAGTGTTTTCTTCCGCTGCAGTAGTTCTTTCTTTCTTTCTTTTTTTTTTTTTTTTTTTTTTTTTTTTGAGTAGAATAAAACACTAAGGACTTTAGGAGAAGAACTGCTCAAGAAATAAGTGAATACAACCAGAAAAAAAAAAGATGGTTAACTTTTACAAATCTTAAAAACGTAGTTGAAAGTGTTGGAATCTGGCAAAAAAAATCTTTGTATTTGGACGTTTTGGAATCTGAAGAATATTTCTTTTTTCAGGTTCGCTATCGTGGAACACCGTTAAGTGAAATGTGTCCTGACGTCAGCAAAAAGATCAGTGTGTTGCAGTCAGGTTGTTCTTTATTTAGCAGCAATATTAATTTACTTCATTGCGCTCTTTGTTTTCTGCGATTGTTTACGCCCAGTGCAAGAAAGGTTTAGTAAAAATTATTTTCTCAACACTTTAATGTTAAAAATTTGGTTTATTTACAGGCTCTTCGCAAAACACGAAATCGATGCTGAAAGATTATATTCAGAGGGAGAACTCGTCCGATTTCGCAAACGGCATCGAAAAGACAAGCCGATGTGGCCACTTCGATTGGCTGGACGATTTTTTAAGTAAATGTACTGTACTGTTGATTGACGATCGAGAACTGGCCGTGGCGTCACGTGACAGTGACGCATATCTGGAGTCGGCACAGTTTATTGACACTATCGACAAGTGGTGACACTTATTGACACTATCGACAAGTGGTGACCTAGATGTTTGGAGATGGAGGGCGCATGAATACATGCCGAACTTGATTCAAGCGTTTTACATTGGGCTGAAAAAGTGTGGTTATTGATGTGGTAGTGGAACTTAAAATAGTCCAATACTTGTCTTCAATAAAGCTAGGGCTGTGTGTGGATTGTTAAAATCAGTTTTAACTGTGATATAAGTATTTTCTTTGTGGTTCTTTACCAGTCTATCACAGTTAGCTCTGTCATAAATTGCCCGCAAGCAAACTTGAAATTTTCATAGCAAGATGTTTAAATTAATAAACATCTGAGACTTTTTGGGCTAACAGATTAATAATATGATGTGAATTTTCTCTACATCATCCTCTACCAGGCTAACTCTTTCTTATATTTACATAAAACTAGGCGGATCATTAAATATATTGCCAATTTCTATGTATAAAAGTTGTTTGCGCGGTATAATATAATTTTTCTTTAATATTTGGCAGTACATGCTTTGTATAGTCCCCCGCCGCCGGGTGGCGCGGCTTGGGGGACTATAGTTTTCGTGTCTGTCAGTCTGCCCGTCTGTCTGTCTGTCGACACTTTTTTGTTAACTGACACCAGCCTACAGTTCTTGATTGATTGACAAAAGATTTTACATATAGGTAGTATGGGTCCTAACAATAGTTGATATTGAGCCACGTCGGCCCGAGAACATTGTCCCAGCTGGACTTTACAAATTCACAGTCTTTGAGCACTTGAGTGAGTTTGTTAACCCCATCCAACCAACATTTCTTCATCGATTGTCGAAATTTGTACATATAGACAGTATGGGTGCTAACAAGAGCTGGTATTGTAAATCAGCCAGGTTGTCCCAAGGACATTGACCCAGCTGGAATTTAAAAATTTGTACAGTTCTTGAGCACTTGAGTGAGTTTGATAAGACACTTATACCTACATTTCTTGATCGATTGTCAAAATATGTACATACAGGTAGTATGGTTGCTAACAAGAGTTGGTATTTCGGATCTCAGGGTGGGCTTTTTGACCATTCAATAGCACACCTGGCGGAGCGGTCTCGGCTTGACTTTCACTATGGCTAAAAGAGATAGCTAGCATAAGTACTCAAGGCTAGAAGAAGATGGCGGACCTAATATGAGAAAAATTACCTGGCACCTAGAAAACACAAGGAGACTCATCTTTGATGTGCTTACACTTTTGAAAAAGCTATTGGGAAAATGTCGAACGTCTTATTTAAAAACCCTCTTCGCCAGACTCGAATTTCTCTAGGCCTAATTTTCAAACCTTATAAACATTTGCAGAGGGGAGAGGGTATCATCCCCTGGTTTCTCACGAAAATAAGACTATTTGTCAATACCTCCACTGATTCCTGGGCGGGGGGGCTGGGCACCCACTTTTCAAGTGGTTATCATGAGTGTCCATGACATCAAAACGCCCCTCAAACATCCAGTCCTACGTTTGAAAATACCCAATTTTTAATCAAACGCAGACTGCATTTCCGAAACACCCCCTTTGTGGAAACGTAGATTACTGATTTGAAACTGTTTTACTTGCCTATGTTGTTGGCGCAAAAACAGACCGATGGAGCTCTTTTATTTTTACTTAACGTATCTTTTCAGTCTTTCACTTTTCTCCATTTTAAATTTGCTACTGTGACTTCTCATATTCTACGTTTTGGTTGGTTTATAAACAATCTACGCAAAGTAATGACGAATATTAACTTTTTGATACACAAATAATGATGGCTTATTGTCGTTGTGCATGTTCGAAAATTTGGATCGTTGGGTACCCGCTTTATTTGTCATTAAAAAAAAATGTTTGAGTTGCTTGCGCTCGATAGGTACCCCTCACTTATTTTGAAACGAGGCTCTGGGATTTCACCGAGGGCTTTCCCCAAAAACCAAACGATGAAGTGACGGTTACCTGTTTAAAATTATAGTTTGTCGATACAGGTTCATTTTACAAAACTGTTTTCAGCTTATACAGGCTAGAGTCAAAATGGTTTTACGTTATATTGCATCAAACGGTTTGCGACGGTTGCAGTATTCCACACAACTATTCAAGAATTTCAAGGTGGAAAGCGCGGTAGTCGTCTACTCTTCAAATCACAGAACAGGAACATGCATAAATTCAACTGATATTCTTGGTAAGTGATATATGTTGGGAGGAGATAACAGATGGCATTAATATTCTCATTTTTCTATTGAGAACTCAGAAGTAGTACGAACTATGAGTGAAAACCCGTTGTGACTAGGATTTCTTGCGTACACCTTCAATGCATTGTGGGTAACTGAGGGCATAATGAGCGATATTTTGAGTTTATCGCACTGTTTTATACCAATACAAATTCTTCGAGATTTAAGTTAAGTAATAAAATTTTTCTAAAGGGTAAAAACTTTTTAAAGAACTAAGTTCCTGGCATGTAAAAAGTAGACCAAAATGTATGCAATCGCCCCAGAACAAGAAAAAATATCCTGTTATATTTGGTAACAGTGAGAAAATATGCGTTTTTCCCCGACGCAAGCACTGGCAGTTTTTTATCATGTGATGAAAATGTTAATTCTCATTGGTGGATGTAAGGTTGTGACGTGAACTCGTCCTCAGGAATAAGAAGGCATTGTTAAAATGAAACAAATCTACGAGGGAAGCGAGAAAAAGGAGTAAATCCCATCCTTAAAAACTTGATTAAACGAATAATATTTTTAACTTCATTAAAATAAGTGTCTTGTAGAATAAGTGTCATCAAAAATGTATGTGGAAAGTTTCATCTTTAAACAAAAAGTGTTCGCATGCAAATTGAACTTGTAAAAGTAAGCGATATATGGTGCCCAGCGACATGGAAATGATGTGCTTTTTTAAATGTTCATTTCCAAAAATTAGAAAAATATAGACTAGGCAAAAAGAGCAAGTCGTATTAATAATGGTGTTGGAAGGCATGAACATACAAATGCCTCGTTCTCTGAAAATGCATGATACTATAAAACGTTTCAGGCGAAAGTTTACTACCCTGCCTACTAATATCCAGGATATAGTTCCTCGGAAATTTTAAACAAGTTTATGCACGAACTGTTTTAAAATCACATTGTTACAATGTTACCCCATGTAAACGATGGATATATATTGTAGATGTGCAACGGACACGAACTGACAAAATGACAATTTGTCAAAAATTACTTTGGAGATTGTGCGATGTTTTGTCCGCACCACTTCACATCTAGCAGTTTGTTATGGGGACCTTGCTGTGCAACCTTGCGCAGTTTGAATAAATAAATTGTAGGTGTGCAACGTCACATTATTTTTGAAAAATTAACAAGACGAAAACTTGTCAAAAAATCGCCCAAAATTACGTTGGACTTAGCAATTGTGCCATATTTTATCCACACTACTTCGCATATAACCATTTATCGTAGTGTGCTACCTTTGTAGAGTAAAAATATATATATTGTACTTGTGCAACGTCGTGTTATCTTTGTTGAAATCGGTGAAAAAATGACAACTTGTCTCTCGGTGTTGGCTGGAAAGTGGTCATGCAGGACCGGCAAGAACAGTGGTTACTTTCCAACGGTATTAGCAACTGTGTTTTCAGTGAAAATGTCATATCAATTTAGGACCGAGACTGTTGGGAGTAGTTCAGTAATGAAAGTTTTACTGTATATAATTTACCTTACACGGGGGAATCGGTCTCACTGAGACTAGTTTAAGATTGAAGAGTATAGAGTTGTGGAATTATTACCGGTTGAACTCAAATGTTTACATAACATTAATTTATTTAAAGATAGACGTAAAAGAATTACCTCGTTACCTGCTACGTGGAAGACTGAGAACTCAAATTCGGAATAGTGGTATTATATAAATAGTAATAATGTTGTTGCAACTTCTGATATCAAGTGTTATATAAATTAAAAGTACTTAATTGTCCATTGCTGTAACTGTTTCATTATGATTTTTCTGTAAATTACACAGTAATATAAGTTATTTATATAGCGATTTATAAACTTTGGCTTTATATAAATTATTATATTATTCGAAAATGAAGTGTTCTTAGTGTGAATAATTGTTAATTTCAACAAAGGATGAGCACCTGTGTGAGCATCTACTTTTGCTTCCCCACTTTTCTGATAGATATAATATCCTGATAAATTGTACCTTGTGTAGCTTTTGGTTGTTGATTTTTCTGATCATATCGCTGTATTTCCGTATCGTTTTCGCTCGTATCCATAAAACTTGGTGCGAGATATCGCTTTCCTCGTGAATGGTAAGCAACTGAACAGCTTATCCTTATTTCTTACTCAGGTCTCTATATATGGTACTACTTCTTGGAACGAATCTAAATAACTTTTTAAAAAAACTTGGTTTGCAATTCATACCAGAGAGAAAAGATAAAATTTCTTTCACTGGATCATAACTTCACTAAATGAACCATCTGCAAATTTGGCAGTCTTTCTGAATCAAATACACCTGATTTTGTGATACTTGACAAAAGAACTACGGAAGATGCTCTTTTTTCATTTCATCAGTTTGAATCTACTGTAATCATTCCTTCTCCTGCCCCTCACATATATGGTATTTACAGCAGCCTCGCCCCACAAAAGGTTTTGGCGTTTCGACCGCATTTGGGCTAAATGTATAAAGAAATGATAGAAAAAAAAAACATGAAAATTTTGCAAGGCTGTATTTTACAAGAACCTCATTCATAAGTATAGTATAAAAGTGGCACAGTAGGATGCAATTATTCTTTTTGAAACTCTTTTTTTTTTAAGTGTTAATATTTGAAAGAATGTAAGAAATTTGATGAATTTTGACGAAAGTACCAGTTGCGTTATAATTGTCTGTGAAATTATGTTACACAAAAACCCCATCGTGACATGGTGATGTTGCTGTTTGGTCAAGAATTATTATTGAAATCGTAACATGTTCAGACTGATGCCAGTTGGACAGCGCAAATTTGATCGGAAGGTGAAATTAGAGGGGTTTACTTAGAAAGTATATATATATATATATCTTTTATAATGCTCTTCAGCAACAGTTAGATAGCCTTTATTTTCCTTATTTTGTAGAAAAAGAAGACTTGTCGATCGCTTTTCGATCATTTATTTTCTTTGCTGAAATAACAATTCAACAACATTAAGGAAACATGGGTTTTGCGTCCATTTCACTTTTTAAAGTCGCAGGGAATTTGAATTATTGTGCCGGGGCGGGGGGGAGGGGTTCGGTCCGGAAACAGTTTTGAGGCTCGAGTTATGCACATCAATCCCAATTGAACAAACATTACTTACAGTCCGAGTAAAGTGTGCATCATGTGCAACCTGAAAGCTTCATTCTTGACCAGGATTTTTATGCAAAGATTCTGGTATCTCACCTGACTCATAAAACAAAAAGTCAGTTATAGATCCTGAAGTTATTATTGTGCAAGGGACAATTTTATTTATTATAAAGCGTGCTGCCTGTATGTGACCAACCGCGATTTTTGTATTTATTAATTTTTTTTTAGGAATTTTAAGGCATTTACCAAAAGCCATTAAAAGATTGATGGTGCTTAAGGTTTTGTTTATAATATATATATTTTCAGTTGTTCACCCGTGTCTTTTTCCCCGTACAGGGCCATGTGATTACCGCATCTTTTGAGCGGGCCGGGACTAGCCAGAGGGAACGGCGGCTCGAGGTTTTTTTTTTTGTTCACCCATGTGTGTTTTCCGCGTACAGGACCATGTTCTTGCCGCTTCTATAGTGTGGGTGGGTCGCGGCCAAGCAGACCCAGGCGGCGGATCGAGGTGGACTACGACGAGCTCAAGGCGATTCTGCAGGACGGCTCGGCCATCGTGTGCGATGTGCGAGAACCCCGGGAGCTGGTGGAAGAGGGCAAAATCTCACAGGCGATCAATATACCGCGTAAGTTCCCGTCCAAATAATAATAATAATGATAATAAATAATAATAATAACGTGTTTTGGGGTTGTGAAACGCAGCTTTAGTTACTTGTTACAAAACCCTTTCTGTGTTACGCGGCATAGAATACAGGGGTGGCGAAGATTTACAAGAAAAAAGGGTGCGCCCTCCCCCCTTACAGAGGAAACTAATCAACAAAAGATATAGCTACTCCATGAATCTTACAGCAGCGGCGAGTGTCAGGAGGGGGGGGGGGGAGGCTTATTACATCATTGTACGTCTGCTTTGGCTATTGGAATGCATAGAGTGGTGGCTTCATGGAATTGTTTGTCTGTGTGAGGCTTACTAGAGCGGGGCTGTGAAATTTACAATCCAAGGTTCAGTCCTTCACCTGGGAATGTTAGGCTGTATCACTGACCGCATGTGCCATAGTTTGGTTGCTATTCATCCTGAAGCAATTGCGGGAAAACATGTCGGACACTGACCAAGGATGACCTGGCAAGAGCTTATTTACAGTCTTGTTGGTTTTAACATGTTTTTGAAGAATACATGTTTTCTGATGCAATGCATACAAATTAGCTTGGAAAGTTGCCAAAAGCATGGGGAAATGAAATTTGCCAACTCGGCCCCGTGCCAAGTCGCCGTCACTTCGATCAGCCTGTCGCCCTTTGACTAGCTTTGACATTCGCGACAGTCAACATCCTGTATGTTTAGTAACTTATGAGCAGAGGTGGGGATGAGTTAGTAGGGGGAGCGGGTTGGCAAAAGAACAGCGTGTCCAAAAAAGAAGCCGTGTCTGCGGGTACTTTCGCAGCATAGTGGAAGCAATTTATTTCCTCGCTCGCCCAACTTAGTTGTGGTTTTATATCGCAGTCTTATTTGAGGCCAAGAATGAGTGCATGCCGAGTGTGCCAAGACAGCACAACGGGCACAAGACAAGAACTATTTACATTTGATTTGTCGAGCGATTTAGTCTTTTGTCAATACCAAGGAGTGCGAAATCTATGTCAGCCCTTACACGTCATTAACTGATTTTTATGCGACCTGGTCCATTTTGTACTGGGTTTTTCTTATTTGTATTTGTATTATTTAATAAGTTTTATTTGTACATTTCACCTGTCAGCTTGGTTATATAGCTCTAAACTTGGTTATATATTCTCAAAAAGGGTTAAGAAAGAATAAACGTGACAGATGAATCGAACCAGTGACAAGTTTCTTGAAGTATATTTAGTATAGAAGTATATTTTAAAACCGATAGATTGTTTTACTCCACATTTTATGAGGTATTGTCAAACCGGTTTCACTTGTTTTATCGGGCTTGCTGGTTCGCCAGTCACATGCACACTGCTGTAATCGGAAATTTCTCCTTCCGACTTGGTTTTTCTTCACAAAAGGGCCAGGTTTAACTGTGAAAGGGGGAAGCTATAGTTTTGCGGTAGAAGGCAGGACCAGTGATATCTTGGGGTTGAAATCCGGCCGGGCCGCGGTGGATGGGGGAATGCACTGTGCGCTGATAAACCCATGGGGTGAGAAACGCCTGCGACGGATGGTGCGAAATCCCGTATTTAACACCAACTGTAGGAGCAGCAATTGGTTAGATGTTTCTGTCCCGAAATTCAAACTTTTCCAGTGAACAAAATAGAAAAAAAAATAATAAAAAGAGTGACACATTATATCGCCTGAAGAAAAGAAAGGGACTAAAGTTTTATGTTTGATTATTACGTGCTGGAATGAAAGAATACTGTTGGTATCTCGTTGTAGTATGCGAAGTGAAGAAAACACTGTCAATGGCGGAGGAGAATTTCCGGTCGCGGTTCGGCGTGCACAAGCCCAGTAGCAGTGACAGTATTGTGTTTTATGGACTTCGCCATGTCAAGGCTCTAGCGGCCAGCGAGATTGCGCATAAACTCGGGTTCAAAAAGTAAGGGTAGTAAAAATTAGCATGGACGCCATGGGATTGATCGCATTGGTTTTGGAACTGGACTTAGCATAGGGCCACTCCCCCCCCCCCCCCTCTTCCCCAGAAAAAGTAGATAAATATTATTACGCACAAAATAGAATCGTGAGCTGAGCTTTTTGCATTTAGGCTTGGAATTGCTCCCGAGGCTCACCGAAATTTGTCCCACGCCTATTTTCCACTTGCTTTCTTGGACAGCAAGTAGCAAGTCCAGTTCTACACTCGACGCGTGTCAGTCCGCGGTCTTTATCCGTACTCTCACGGCGTGTTTATACGCTTTGCGTTTCATAGTGGGAGAACTGTACGATGCCCTGGAGATGTCTCCGCGCCAGTTCAGCGCCCTCTATGGCATAGAGAAGCCCGAGGAGGACGATGACATCATATTCCATTGCCTCGGTGGCATCCGCAGTGCCAAGGCGTTGCATATAGCAACCGATGCTGGGTACACGAGGTGGGTCACGTGACTTGACGACGCCCATGTACCATGGCTGGCTACGAAGTGCGTCACAAAGTTTTGTTTAAGAGAAGTGACGTGGTTTAATCATGGAATCACTTTTTCAGAAGTGTGTCTTGTAGGGGGCCGTGGGACATATCGTTTGAGTCGTGATAAAAATATTGGAATCGAAATCACGCGTTGTTGTGGTGTTGAGCTAATTGCAATCAATATATCGCGTTGTAGCTTCAATCCAGGCTTGCTCCTTATTTCAGCAGTGTGATGGAGATTGCAGTTCACATCTGTAGCAATATGAATTGGATTGTCACATGGTGGTAGACTAATGTATCTCTTTTAAAACCATTACATCGAAGTTAATATTCAGACACGAATACTAACATTTTATTTTCCGATATCTTGAACGAGCCCTTGGTGAAGACATCGTCTTGGCATGTGCATGGCAGCTCCGAGGCTCTGGTGGGGGTGGTGGTGGAGGGGGGGGGGCGGGGCACTGGCGCAAAAGCTTTCAACGAGACAGGCATCTGTGATAGCGGGTGCCGCTTGTTCCTAACGTCGGTGTCAAGGAGGAGAAAAAACACCAAGCAGTGTACAAGGGTAAGTATTTTGGGTTTAAAGTAATGTTTCCCACAGCACAAACGCTTGCTACGAGCATCTGGCAGCTAATTAACAAGCACTGCTTCACACGAGTTTGCTCGACTTGCTTTGTTGATAGTCATGTATAAGGTGTCCACGTTAACTACTTTTCTAGGTATATTTTTCACGGACGATGCTGCAGTGAATTAGCTTGGCCTCTGCTGCATGTCAATACAACAACACTGCGACGAATTAGCGGCGCCGGAACGTCTGCGAGTCTGCCATGTGTATAGAAAATGAACTGAGTGGCGTTCTAACTCTTGTGCAGCTCTGTTTTGAACAGAGCATCACTGAGGCTGCACTGGATGGGAGACGGCGAATTCTCAGGGAGTTAGGCCTGCAACCGTCGCACATAGAGCAGAGGCCTACTCATGCTTCAGGTCAATACAAAATAATAATAAAAATTGAAATGATAGCAGTGAAAATAATATAATGCTATAACTGTCAGAACTTGTAATTTCCAGGATGATGCGGCCGACAGTTTGCTCGTTATTTTGGTGCATGAAGATCCAGCCTGCTTCCGTTAGCAAAACTGAAGGAACGAGACAGGTTTGTGGAACAGGTCGTCGTGTGAGGAACTGGGACGGGCGCTGCTGTGACGAATTAGCAGGCCCAAAGATCGTCAGTCAGTCCTGCATATGTCAGTAGTGCACATATCAGTGCTGAGCAAATGAGTGCTGCACACGTCAGTACAGCACGTTACTGCTGCACGCGTCAGTGCTGCATACGTCAGTACAGCACGTTGGTCGAAGCTGCATAAGTCGGAGCGGCACAAGTCAGTGCTGCACACATCAGTGACGCACAAGTCAGTGCTGCTCACGTCAGTATTGCAGGCGTCAGTGCTGTAGGCGTCAGTACACTACACATCAGTACTGCACACGTCAGTTCAGCACAAGCCAGTCCCATACAAGTCAGTGACGCGCACGTTCACATGTGATCTACTTCTGTGTTTAACTTGTCGTAATAGAGTTGATCTTTTTTTCAGAGTTCTTTGCGCTTGACAACTAGGGGGGGGGGGGGGGCGGTAACTGATTTCCAAAGAAAATACCACAGAAAAGTAATAACAGCAATAACAATTGACAAAGGATATGTGATAACTATAAAATGTAAAATTCGTTTCCAGGAATTTTTTGCAGACGATTCAACACCTCTATTTCAACCGTCGATTGAAAAAAAAAGAAGAAAAACGTCAAACTGTATGACGTAACCGCAAATCGCTGCCTGGTCCGCCTATAGAAGGACCAATTCACAGTTATGCAGCGCAGAGGGGCTGTCACGGATGTGTCAACACTCTATTGTCGGCTGAGAGGGGCTGTCACCGATGTGTCAACACTCTATTGTCAGCTGAGAGGGGCTGTCACCGATGTGTCAACATTCTATTGTTCAGCTGAGAGGGGCTGTCACCGATGCGTCAACACTCTATTGTCAGCTGAGAGGGGCTGTCACCGATGCGTCAACACTCTATTGTCACGTGGCCGGCCCTCTTTACTTTGTCGTGGGCGTGATATATTCATTGCTTGATTGCGTATAGCCCAACACCTTGACATCGCGTGATCTGTTGTAATAATATCGTCATTATCTGTAGAAATAAAACGTAACTCGATCATGTGAATTGTTTCGGATATCGCAAAAACATGTGCATCAATTTAAACCCAGATCTAGACCGTTGCTTTCCTAATAATAAGCTTCCGTGAGGCAGGTCTTAACTATATTCTCCTTCGGTATTACCATTGGTATTAGTCGTGCCGCGACATAACGGGCGCGTGAATACTGAGGAAGATTTTTATTGCATCTGCGTCAGTCCTCGTCTTCCGTATTTGTACATTTTTCATGTGTTATCAACTGAGATTTTACCAAGAAGTTCTTAGTTATCAATCAGCTAGATTGTTCTAATAAAATTGTGCTCGTTTTGCCTCAGTATATTGAAGGAGAAAATTATTAGCTTGTGCAATTATATGTTGTGTACGCCATTCTGAGGTGTTAGTCTTCGTGGAGAATGAAGATTTTTTTTTTTTGCTTGGAGAGTGAAGAATTTCTTTTGTTTTGCTTGCAGAGTGAAGCACTATCCGGGTGGTTTCGAAGAGTGGAAGCAAAAAGAGCTGCAAAGCAAAAAGTAACTGCACGTCGCGAGCCTGAATTAAGGAGCAACAATGCAAGAAAACAGACTCTGTGATGTGTTTTTCTTTCGAGTGGCGTTTTTTTTTCGCTTGGAAATAGAGCGTAGGATGTTTTGCGAGTGTGAATTGGACTAGACCGTTGAATTTTTGGGAATACGTTGCGGTTTTAGAAATTGTCTTGAAGTAGAGGGGTTGGCGGGGGGGGGGGGGGGGAGAGGGAGGGGGTGCTAGCCTCTGCATTTAGTGCCATAAGAAAACAAGAAGGGACAAATAAGGCAATTTTATGGTAGTCGTCTGTAAAAGAAGGAACTGTAAAGTGGAGTGTAATTTGGGGCCAAAAACTCATCTTCAGAAGGGAATGAAAGCTACCCACCTCCAACTTTCCGCTTGCCCACATTCAGAAATAGCACGCCATAAAAAAGTCGATCCACAGTGTAACCGAATTGGCAAAGTTTGCAAGGTTCAGCGGGAGATTGCACATGTCACAAGCACCCTGTACGGCCCACGAAGCGCAGGCGAAACAAAAACGATGTCCCTCTTTTGTCAAACGGCTTGTCATAGCCTTGTCAAATTTAGTTCTGCTCTGTCGGTTGATCGGAGGGAGTTTTAGATTGAATATATGTGAAATTTTATTAGATGCATTTCACGCAGATTTTTTAGGTAAGATCAGCGTTCGAAAAATCTAAGAAAAAAGGGATGGCCCGCGGGGGTTTCAGACTTCAAAAAGTTGGGAGCCCAACGGGAAATCTTGGAGCCCGGCACTTTTAAAAAAATCTTCTAGTTTTCATATATACACATTGATTTGCGTGACAGCTGTACTGTGTACATACTCACCTAGATATTAGGAAAAATAAGCATCCTGGTTATTCCAGGCAAGTAAGTTTTCCGATGTTGTAATACACAACACTGAAAAAATACGGACAGTTTTGAAAACCAAAAAAAAATATCTGTTCTATATTTGCAAAAAGTTCACACGACCAAAAATAAAGTTCTGAGAAACCGTTCTACTGTGCTGTCATACTGACCAACAAAACAGTCTTCTTATCCAATGTAGAAATGGGAATGGATATGAATACATTACAGAAATAATCCACAAAAACAAAAAAAGTTGAGAGCCAACCGGGATCCAGACTTAAAAAAACTTTTAGCCTGAAAATCCGGAGCCACGGACTTCCGGCTCCTGGACGTTTCGAACACTGGTTAAGGTCGTAGTTGCATTTAGTTCGCACTGCAAGGTTTGTGTGTGTTATTTTTTTTTTCGCAGCTCGTGGGAGAAAAAGTTAAACGGATAAAACTTAATTTCGCGTTTTGATGTGATTTTCTGTAACAAGTAGTGTAAAAAAAATATTTTAAATCATTTTATGTGGAATCTACAGGTCTCAATTGCAGGACAAAGTCTTGAGGTTGGGAGTTTGTTTTTAAACAAAAGCATTACACAATTAACACACGTACGATTAGGATTTATTAATCAGTTTATGGGGGTTTGGTTATTGTTTATGAGAACGACTAATTGCACGTATCTGGATAGCATTAAAACTGAAGCTTTAAAATAAAGAGAGAAAGTGGTGCATTTAACAAATTCCTAATTCCACACGTTGGAGTTAGGACTCGAAAATTTCAGTTCTCAGAAAATATTGAGGAAAATTGCAGATAACTTATTTCTTGCGTTTCCAATATTGTGTTAAGCGGGATTCAACGTGAGCGCATAAAGTTGTATATAGCACTCTTAGAGAAAAAAATGTTGCTCATTATTTTTTTTTAAAGGGGTGAAAAATGTGTAATTTTTATATATGTACATGTTTTCTTCAGTAAGATTATGTGTGATTTGCTTGTAAACTTGCCATGTACAACTTTCTTTTCAAGCCGAAAACATGCATTGACAAATGCTGTAATCTGATTGGTCCGTTGACTCAGTGTAAATTTTTAATGTTGACCGGGAATGTAAAATGTCGAGGAAATTGTGTCGGAAGTTTCTGAATGAAGAACCCCGCCGTGATAACGTTCATATGGGAATGAGTGTGTGTTTATTGATTTGTGTGTTTATAGTTTTGCTTAATTTCGCGTTATTGTGAACGTAATAAAACTCAACAATAGTTAAGTGCAATTTCAATTTTCGTTTTCGTTAGTGACGAGCTCTCTCGACGAAGGGTGGACACGGATTGGTTGGGGGGGAGGGGGGGGGGGAGGATGGAAGAATTTGCGTTGCAGAGCATTCAAGGTTTATGGCCTTCGTGCTGGAAACTTGTCCAGAACGAGTGACGAGTAAGATACACACATACGACGTATTCCCATTCCTCCAGTGGCGAAAACGTCACGCTACGCACTTCTGAAACTGTATACTTTATGTATACTTTCAGAATGATGTAACTCAACCGCAGGAAAACCTTCGAGAAGTAAAAAGTATCTAATTTATCAGAGATTATGACTTCAAGAAATAATAAAAAAAGTCACTTCCCTTGGGACTGCCCCTCAGCAGGCCTTCCTGACTCGTGCTGCCAGTGGTGCAGGTTACCAGAGTGGCTTCTGGATGGGTGCAAACGCTTGTGTGGTTCTGTCATTTTGTGTTCAACCTACAAGTCTGGCAGTCTGTTTATTTACGTGTCTGTTTCAGCACATACCATGAAGACATCATTCGAGGTCTGCACGTGTTTCGCAGATATTGGTGAAACGTTGTAAAGTTGTATCAGGTTGAGGGGGGGGGGGGGGGAAGCTGTTGTATCAGAAACAAGACCACAGCACAGTTATGTGGAAGAAGAATTGATCTAGTTTTTATATCAGAGAAAAAAGCCTGCTAAGTTGATATGTGGCCCAGAGGAAAGGGCAAGGTATTATAACAGAGAAAACGGGCCTGTCAAATTATAAAATATACAAGGCCCTGCGAAGCTGAAATGCCAGCAATGGCAGTTATTACATCAGAGGAAAAGGGGCCTGTCCAGCCAACATACAGGGCCCTGCGAAGTTGTTTTATAAAAAGGCCCTGCAAAATAGTTATGTCAGAGAAAAAGACCCCGATATCAACACATACCTATGACGCCCATCTACCGGCAATTGTATTTAAGCACAGGCTTTGATAAAAAATCAGATCCAAAATGCAAACAAGAATGTTGTTGGAACTTTGAAGGGTCTAGCAACATGTGAGTGAGATAGAACGCCTGGTGTGAACAGGTATTGTTGTAAATATATGTTTGTTTGGCAAAGCAGAGAGCTTACTGTGTTTAAGGTAAATATTTATCGTGTAAATAGACGAATTTATATTAAATAATAAATACAAATGGTTACCGAAGAATGCGGTGGTTTACACTGGACAGAAACGTTAAAAAGTTACATTAAAAGTGCTGGTAAATGTGTGGCACATTACTTAAGTTGAAATGATGGTTGAGGGAATCTAGAAGTGCAGACGGCTGTGCCCCCCCCCCCCCCCCCCCGTAGGGATCTGCCGCCCCTTTCCCGGAGGCTGGATGTGCAGACCGCCCCCGCCCCCCTCCCGCTGAGGGAATGTGGGAGTGCAGGTGCTCCAACCTCCCTCCGCTGAGAGGATCTGGGAGAGCAGGCGGCTACCCCCCCCCTCCCCCACCTATCTTCCTGCTGAGAGGATCTGGGAGAGCAGGCGGCTACCCCCCCCTCCCCCACCTATCTTCCTGCTGAGAGGATCTGGGAGAGCAAGCGGCTACCCCCCCCCCCCCTCACCTATCTTCCTGCTGAGAGGATCTGGGAGTGTAGGCGGCTAGCCCTGACCCCTCTTCCCTGAGAGGATCTGGGAGTGCAGGCGGCTAGCCCCTCCCCCCACTCCTCCCGCTGTTTTACTTTTAACTAGACCCCGCGGCAAGATCATAGGCCATTATGTCTGAAAATAGGTGATTCAATATTTCTGATGTACAGGTTATTTGTTTGACGAATGTTTGAATACCGGGAAAGCACTTCCACTCAATCCCCAAAATATACTTTCACCGTCTGTTTAACAGAAGTAATGTGTGCAATAAACAAAATAAGCAATCGGGCTGGTCTAAAGCTATTTATCTTATGGTTTAGTTTGTAAGAATTATGACATTATCTTCTCAAGCAGATCGAATGTGTGAAGTTTGTATTTTAAACAAACCGAAACATTTCGAGTAGCAACAAAGAGAAAAGAGTTTGTTCTCGAAAAAAGAGAGAAAATAATTGGTCATTAATAGAAGAAATATAAGTGAAGATTAAGTAACAGATTCTAGTGTGAAATAATGAATTCACAGGAAAAGCAGAATGCTGCCAATCATTTCTATGAAGCCGTCGTAGGGGGACACTATGAAGAGGTTTGTTGTCTTTTTTTTTGCTAAAATTAATTTTTGCTAAAGTAAAGAAAGAAAAGCATTTGCTGATTTTATCCGAGTTTTTTTTTCAATTTTCTAATATTATCAGGAATGAAATGAACAATGACGGCCTTCTGTTGCTGAGTAAATGATCGACAGCAAGTGGTCAAAGCCGACAGCGGTAGTAGTGATGGGGGAGGGGGGGGGGGGAGGCTGTTCCTTGCGAAGTTTTATGACTTGTTTAGAATGTCGGGTGTTTGCGTGCATAGTAATGAGATGTTTTTTCCCCGGCAATTTCGTGAATTCCAGAAAGTATAAGGTAAAAAGAGTCATCTGTAAAACGTTGGGATGGGGGCGAGAAACGTCCCCGAAACCCCGACCCCACTCCCTCTCTTCCTGAAAAATAACTTCTCCCTAAAAGTTTTTAGTTTTTTTTTATCGAACCCACAATCATGCCTGGTACTTGAATGGCTCATGCGGTGACACAGGTGCAGGAGTTACTGCGGAGGGGCGCGCAGCAGTTCCTGGAAGTGAGGCACGGCTATTACAAGGAGACTCCTTTACTCACCGCAACGTGGAATAAAAAACGCGACATAGCAGCGCTACTTCTCGAACACAAGGTCAGGCATTGGGAATAAGGGGGTGGGGGCATGCAGCATTTTGTTTGTTAACAGTTTTCAGAGTCTAGATAAATATAACTGAATGAGATATTTTACGGGAAAGTTGTGGTGGGGTTGGGAGGATGAACGTTTTACTCGTTGATAGTTAAATCTGCGATTTTGTCATCGTAGTTTTGATTCGCTGTTCGTCATTTAAGAAGAGAGATGGTACCCTAGCCTTGTGTTGTAATTTAGAAGCGTGTTACGTAATGACTGCAGGCAGATGTGAACGCGGGGAACCACGTGGGCAGGACAAGCCTCATGCACGCAGCCATTAACGATGACACAGAGAGCCTAGCCCTGCTCCTGTCCCGCGGGGCCGACGTGCATGCCACCGACCGCTGCGGCATGACAGCGCTGCACTTCTCCGCCAAAGCCAGCGCCAAGGGTCAAGCCGTCGAGTTGCTCATCGAAGCCGGTGCCGACGTCACAATGGGATGCTCCGCCTCCGCTTATACGTGGTTTTTCCAGTCGATCGATCGAGATTTGCAGACGCACCTGTTCACGCCGCTGCATTTCGCAGCCCTTGCGTGTAACCCGGATACGGTGACGTTGTTGCTGAAGAACCACGCCAGCTCTCGAGCTAAGGATGGCAAGGGACGTACCCCGCTCAAGCTCCTCCTCTTCCATGCCCAGCACGTTGGGGGCGCGTATAAAGACAGGTATTTCAAAACGCGCGAAAGGCTCAAGCGCCCGGATGTGGAGTACCCCCCTGCAGAGCAACAGGTCGTTGAGCGAAAACCGACGCCGGAACCGGAAGTAGTCCAAGAAGAAGAACTGAATTTGACGTCCATCCGCAGAGGTCTTGTAAAAGTCCGTAATGACTTAGTGAAGGATTATAGGGCAACTAATAAGAGTTTTAAAGATGGCGAGACAGACGAGAAAACGCTACGAGAAGTGGCGAGATCATTTGAGAAGCAGACGAATACTCGCGTAGTGGAGGCAACAGACTACATCAACGCCGCCATAGCCATTCTTAAAGACGCTGAAATCTCGCCTGCGCGAGATCCCTACGATGACTACACATACCACCGTGTGTTTAGTTTTATCGCGAAAGACATTGGCGCCAAAAAGGGCCAATGGCAAGTGTTAGCCAAAGCGTTGTTCAAATCAGTCGAAGGTGTTGGCGTTGAGAAGGTGATCAAAGCCATCTGGTCACACAGTACGACAGAAGCGGAAGCTGCCCATGAGGTGTTGGTCAGGTGGAAGGTTTACACGTCAGAGAAACCGGAAACGATGACCAGGCTCAAGGCGTGCCTGGAAGATATGCGGATGAGCAAGCCTTTTCTCATAAATGTCGATATTTTAATAAATGAAAAATTAGGAAAAGTAGGCGAAGAAAAAAATACAAAGAAAAACAAGAAAAATGAAGCGAAGAAAGAAAATAAATGGGAAGAATCTGCGAAGAAAGGGAAGAAAATGGCGCCTGGATCAAAAACCCAAACTCCGAACAAGTCAGTGAAATCAAGCGCAGCGAGTCGTCTGTCAAGGCTGAAATAAAGGCGGATTTTGTTAACTGTCTGGGACTTCGAAGTACATCTGAGGGGGTCGACAGGGAATAGAAAAGAACATAACAGCGGGTCAAAACTTCTCATCTTACGTCCCATATTTTATTTCTTTTGAGTGTCGTGTGCAAAATGAAACGTTGTTTGAGAAAGCACACTTCGGAAATCACGATTCAGAAGTAGGCATAACTTCGCGAATAGCGTGTTTTTACAGTTGTTTATTTAATACATTAGTTTAATTAAATATATTCCTAGTTCCTTTGTGCCCATATGAAATGTTCTTTTCACATTTGAAAGCACGTAATTTTATTTAATTCACATTCCTTTAAAAAAAAATGGTGAGCACTTACTCAGTTTTATTGGAACTACTTTACCGATCATTACCAAATTTTAGACAAGGCTTAACCATTTTAAAAGGTCGATTTGGATTGATTTTGGGATCGATAATTGAATATGAAGCGGCCGCAATTGCCGTTAGAGAAGTAAAATCAGGAGTCATGTGCAACCTTTGTTTTTCTGTTCGTAACTGAAGTAAAATGCAAATTGTTTTTCAGCTCTCAACTCAAGTAAAATGTAAGTACAACACTACTAAAACATGCGATATTCACTGCTGTGCAATAAAGTTAAAAAGCTTAGTTCATGGAAATGGCAATAAATTTAGTGCCCCACCCAACATGAGCACTGTTGGCTATCCATGTTTTTGTACTTGACATTTTGGGGTGGAAGGTAAGTCTTTGGGGAGACACACATATTTGCTCGCACATTGCGATTACTTATTAAATATATCACCTTGGTAGAATTCCAGAAAATTGTTTATTTCTTCTTTTTCACCATCAAAACTAGTTTGAATCCCCCTTTTTCCAGGGACTTGGTTAGTTACAGTTTCAGGATTTCTCTAGATAGCCTGGTTACAGTTTCAGGCTCTCAGCGGATAGGCTGGTTACAGTTTCAGGCTTTCAGCGGATAGCCTGGTTACAGTTTCAGGCTCTCAGCGGATAGACTGGTTACAGTTTCAGGCTTTCAGCGGATAGCCTGCTTACAGTTTCAGGCTCTCAGCGGATAGACTGGTTACAGTTTCAGGATCTCTCTGGACAGCCTGGTTACAATTATTGTCTGTAATATATATTGCGGATGTGCAACTTTGAATTATTTTTAAATCAATCAGAAGAAAACTTTGTCAAAGATTCATAACTAATTGGAAATTTGGAAACTAAACTTTACAGTTTGTCCGAGGAACTTCTCAAAAGGTCTTCTAAAATTGTGCAACTCGGGATTTTCTGTCATCAGAATGCATTGTTGCCTTTTCATCTTCTACCCATGACGTAATACAGATGTTGCGATGCGTAAGCTTGGGTAAAGCGCTTCAGCTTAGAATCAGGTGCCACACAAGCTAATGAAGTGCTATCTGCAAGAGTCTCAAGTCACCCGGTGATGTTCTCATTTGGCCTCGAGTGTTGGTGCTGCAGCCACTCTTCTCACATCATGGAAAACATTCTTGTTATTTATTCCAGGTCATAATGATCATGATCTAATTTACGGACACTTGCTTTGCGATATTTGCGGTGTGGCTAGCTGACGAGCGGAAGCTAAGAGGGCCTAACAGAGGAGTAGTTAGGTCAAATATTTATTCTATGAATGTTTGTTGGTGCGATGAGAAAATTTGAAGAATTTCTATTTTACTTGTCCATTTTTGTAGTCCTGCCTCTCAAAAATGCCCAAACCACAATGGATTCTTCACTTTTTAGTCCAGCCGACTTTGTTGGACTGGGTTAGTCGTATCACTATAGCGGGCTTGAATTTATGTGCGTATGTTAAACTTTTTCTTTAAAATGTTACTCCAACAGTTTTGCTCCAATCGTTTTGACATTACGCAGGAATGTTCCCTGGGTGGTCCCCAACCTGGCTATTACTTTTTTGACGATTGACGAAAAACTGACATAATGGCGGTACTTATTGTCCCCGTTTTGACCCATTATTAAAATGCTACTCCTCCCACAGTTTTACACCAATCGTTTAGATGTCACGCAGGGATGTTCCCCGGGGATTCGCCTACCAGGCTATTATTTTTTCGCGGTTCGCCAAAAACTACCGAAATGGCGGAACTTTGAAGTTTGGTAAAAACTGGAATAAATGGTAGTAAATAACTGAACTGTCAAACCATTCATTTCTCTGTCTTTTTCAAATAGTTATAAAATTTTAATCGAACGTTTCTTAGGTGCTTCTCCACCTGGACTTTGCTTTTTTTCCGCAAATGACAAAAAATGCAGAAATGGTGGAATTTATTTTTTTTTGTAAAATTGTGTGAATGCCGGTAAATGCGTGAATCGTCAGAACCCAACCTTTCCAACATACCTTTTCGGGTAGCTTCCACTCGGGAAAACTTGTTTTTGTGTATTAATATTATGAAAAAGTTACGTTCAGAAACAAAGTTATTCTTTTTTTGGCCAAACAGTATATGTTTCAGAGTTTTTCTCTCTTTCCTTGTTTGGTAACTGGGCTGGGTCATGCGCTTGGACATGCCTGCTTTTGTTTCTTTTCCCCTTTCTTTCATTCCCCGGAGTTGTTATGCCAAAACTGGCGAAATAAACAGCTTTAAGAGAAACACGCATGCGCAAAATGTTGTTCGTCCCGCAAATCCCGTCCAAAATTTGGATGGAGTGGTAGCGCTCTTGTGCAGGAGACTGTCCACTCCATCTAAATTTTGAGAAACTGGTCATTTTCTCCTTTCACAATTATGATGTCTTCGCTTTTACGGCCGGCCACAATATCCACAGACATCTTGTTTATTTTGGTATCATTTCACTAGGTTCCCTTCCTTTCTGGGTCTGGCTCAGGTTTTCGTTAGGACACACCACGACTCTTTTAACCCAAGTTTGATGTCCCACATGTGTTCCCCTTATCTGTCCCTAATCAGCAGTTATTACCGACACATTGCCTCCCAGCTGCCATTTACACCGCTGTTTATTGCTCATTGTTTTTCTCTGTTTTGCCTCTAATGAACGGCTAATAATATTTCTATTGTTTTTCCTATAATATCTGCAAATTTTGCCTTAATATTTTAAACATATACTTGTTATATCATGAAATGAGGTGGAGCCTACGGCACTTGTCTGGCACAAGTGTGATCGGCTACTGGTTGTTTTTTTTTTTTTTTTGTCCAGAATGATATAGCATTTTAGTAAATCAGCTAGTTCTGAATTCGACAGCTACAATTTCCAATTTTAGTCTTAACCAGTAAAAAATGTTGCTATCGTTTTTTTGCTGAATCCCCAGTCCTTTCCAAGAATCATTTATTCCCCACAGTGTGTCCGTCGGTCTGTCATCAAGAGCTTGTTAGCACGATAACTTAAAAACTGCTGCAAGGATTTTAATGAAACTTGGTATGTAGTTTCTATGGGAACAAACACAGATCGGTATTGTAAATGGGTCAGGTTCGTCCAAGGAAAATGCACCAACTAGACTTAAAATTCCAGCTCTTGATTGACGATTGATGGCCGTTTTAACTGATGGGAGGGTTGGGGGGGGGGGATATGTGGGCTATGCACACTGCTCTGCTTGTCGTAATATCAGCTGGTCACAATGATCATGGGCTTCTTTTGTAATCTTCCAGTCGAAGGTAATGGCTAGACTTGAAAAAACTTTCTCATCCTCCCAAACAGCAGCCGTATTCACGAAAGTGAAGCCAATGGGTTAACTCATAACTGAATCCAAAAAGTTAACTTCGCGGTTTAAACCAAGTTTAAACCATTGGGTTAACTGGTACGTCATATTCACGAAAGTTAACTATGGCTTAAACCAGTGGGTTAAACCAAAAAGTTAACCCTGCTTGTGAGCTGGGTTAAACCAGGATTAAGTTCCTGAGAAATGTCTGAGTCATTTCATGTGTGTTCCTCCTCCTTTTTCCTCTCTAGGAGGGGGAAGGGGAATGAAGTACAACTGTGTTTGAAATTGACTTGTAATCCCAAATACCAAGTTTGCAGACTAAATCATGGAGAAAGCATTGACGAATACAGGATTTTGCAGAGGGAGGGGAGGCACAGGCCCGTACTGTATATGAAAAATACACTATATGTACCAGTGGCAGATCCAAGGAAGAGGGGGGGCGGGGGGGGGGGGGCGTTTATTTATTGCAATGCCATCACCTATAGATTAAAAATAAATGACTAAAATTTCTCTCCTTTTCTCTCTCCCTCTCTCTCTCTCAGCCCCTATCCCCCGCCGGATTTCAATCCTTATACACATGTTGAGTATCCAAGTACATTCAAGCAACGGTTACGATGATAGTTCGCTACGAAATCACCTCTTTCTTCTTCTTCTTCTTCTTCTTTTTTTTTTTTTTTTTTTTTAATCTTTTTTCTTTTGCTTGTTTTTTTTTCATTAATTATCCAGTCGTTGCATTCATTTCGCATAAAAAACATGTTTTGCGATTATGACGACAATTTGCTACAAAACAACTTCAATTAAGGTACGTCATTTAGACGTTCACTGGGGTCCTTTCGCATGTTTTTTGCAAATATGTTATTCTGCGAAGTCATAATATTGTCCACTCGCACCACCCCCAGTCAAAGACTAGGCAACCCCAATCTTAAAAGGTTTTTCGAAATGAAAATAAACAAAACACAATTATTTTTCCCTTTCCAGTGAATGCCAGTCTCTTGGAAAATCCCTGGGAATTCCCTGTATTCTACCCCCCAATAATGATGACGTATTTGGGTTTAACTTTAAACCATTTGTTTAGTTAAACCACGGTCAAACTTCTTTTGTGAATATGGTTTAAACCATTGGCTTAGCTAATCCAAATTTTTTGGTTTAACCCACTGGCTTAACCCAGTCAGTTAAACCAAAGAGTTAACTTTCGTAAATACGGCGGCAGGTTGCTAGAATCGCAAATATATAAAAGTGACTTGATCGGGTATAAATAATAATAATAATAATAATAATAATAATAATAATAACAATACCATTTTTGATCGCAGGAGTTGCGTCTTTTTTGTACAGTAAAAAATTTAAAGAAAGATTCTGTATACAAGGACCAGTCATTATTTGTTTACAGATGTGTTTCTGATTTTTTTTATTGAAAAAGATAGACTGATATTTTGATATCAAAAATCAATTTTTGAGATCATAAAATCATTTGCAGATTTCAAAATACAAATGAAAAAAAAAGGATCATTCAAACAAATGAAATAAGGAGATCTGAAATGAATTCTTGATACAATAGAATGAAAATGAATTATTGAGCTCAAAATTGATATTGTGCTCTCACATATTTCATATTTGTTATCAAGAATTGAATTTTTTGATTTCAAAAAATCAATTTTAGATATCATTAAATCATTTTGTTATCAATTTTTTGATATCTCTAAATATTTATTGATATCAAAAATTATTTTTTGAGATCAAGAATACATTTAGAGATATCAAACGTACAATTACAAATAGCAAAAATTAATTATTGATATCAAAATATGGATTTTTTGAGATCAAAAATTAATTCTTGATATCAATAATTCCCTAATAAATGTGACAATGACATTCCATAGATTCAAAGATATTTATAACATTCAGGATATATTATTCGGTATGGTATGGTGATTATAATTATATGTAATATTTTGTATGTAAATAACTGAATAACGGGAATAACTTTAAGTTCGCAAATCTAATAAATGGTTTCTTGGCGTAAAAGATCCCGGTACGGTATCATTTAATAAACATTAACAATTTTAAATTAAGTTTTGTTTTAATTATTAATGATGCACCCAGCTGTGAGTCAGAACTGCTCCAGGGGTGCACCTCACAGTTGAGAAATTCATCCTTTTTGTGGTCGTATTTTCACACAAGAAACACTTCAAACGCGTCAGGACAGCGACTTACAGACAATATAAGTCTTGTGCAATATAGCTGTTTCATAAAAAACATGAAACTCCTTTTTTGCGAGATGAATTTCAGCCAATGCCGGGTCGCCAAAATTGTCAAAAATAGAAAATTTCGGTTTATTGCAAGAAGCCCCAGCACCTGATTCGTAGTTATTAGACCAGCCGACTATGTCGGGCTGGTCTTATCTTATCAATAGAGGGGTATCCGTCGTCCGTATGTACGTATGTACGTATGTACGTGTGTATGTACGTGTGTAAACTTTTACTTAAAATGCTTCTTCTCCTTCAGTTTTGATCGGATTCCTCTCAAATTTTACACGAATGTTCTCTAGGTGTACCTCTCTTTAAAAATTATTTTTTTTGGCGATCCGCCAAAAATTGGCCAAATGGGGGGCATTTCAAATTTTTCGGTTGCCAATTTTCAAAATGCTTCTTCTCCTTCAGTTTTGATCGGATTCCTCTCAAATTTTACACGAATATGTCCTAGGTAGACCTCTTTTGAAAAATTACTCATTTTGGTGATCCGCCAAAAATTGGCCAAAAAGGGGACATTTTTTAATTTTTTGGTGTCAAATTTTCAAATTGCTTCTTCTCCCACAATTTTGATCGGATTCCTTTCCAATTTTGGATATTTGTTCTCAAGGTAGACCTGTCTTGAAAAATTACTCGTTTTGGCGATCCACCAAAAATTGGCCAAATGGGGGCCATTTGTAATTTTGTGGTTGCCAATTTTCAAAATGCTTCTTCTCCCACAATTTTGATCAGATTTTCTTCAAATTCTGCACGAATATTTCTTAGGTAGGCCTCTTTTGAAAAATTACTCATTTTGGCGATCCGCCAAAAATTGGCTAAATGGGGGACATTTCTTAATTTTTTGGTGTCCAATTTTCAAATTGCTTCTACTCCCACAATTTTGATCGGATTCCTTTCCAATTTTGGATAGTTCTACCCTAGGTAGACGTCTCTTGAAAAATTACTCTTTATAGCGAGACGCCAAAAATTGGCTAAATGGGGGACTTTTGTAATTTTGTTGTTGCCAATTTTCAAAATGCTTCTTCTCCCACAATTTTGATAAGATTTTCTTCAAATTTTGCAAGAATATTCCTTGGTTAGGTCTCTTTTGAAAATTTACTCATTTTGGCGATCCGCCAAAAATTGGCCAAATGGGGGACATTTTTTGATTTTTTGGTGTCAAATTGTCAAATTGCTTCTTCTCGCACAATTTTAATCGGATTCCTTTTCAATTTTTGTTGATTTTTGTTGGTTGTTCTATAGGAAGACCTCTCTTGAAAAATTACTTTTTTTGGCGATCCGCCAGAAATTGGCCAAATGGGGGACATTTGTAATTTTGTGGTTGCTGATTTTCAAAATGCCTTTTCTCCCACAATTTTGGTCAGATTTTCTTCAAATTTTGCACGAATATTCCCTAGGTAGGCCTCTTTTGAAAAATTACTCATTTTGGCGATCCGCCAAAAATTGGCTAAATGGGGGGCATTTTTTTAATTTTTTGGTGTCCAATTTTTAAATTGCTTCTTCTCCCACAATTTTGATCGGATTCCTTTCCAATTTTGGATAGTTCTACCCTAGGTAGACGTCTCTTGAAAAATTACTCTTTTTGGCGAGACGCCAAAAATTGGCTAAATGCGGGACTTTTGTAATTTTGTGGTTGCCAATTTTCAAAATGCTTTTTCTCCCACAATTTTGATAAGATTTTCTTCAAATTTTGCAAGAATATTCCCTTAGGTAGGTCTCTTTTGAAAATTTACTCATTTTGACGATTTGCCAAAAATTGGCTAAATGGGGGACATTTTTTGATTTTTTGGTGTCAAATTGCTTCTTCTCGCACAATTTTATTCGGATTCCTTTTCAATTTTTTTTGGTTGTTCTCAAGATAGACCTCTCTCGAAAAATTACTGTTTTTGGCGATCCGCCAAAAATTGGCCAAATGGGGGACATTTGTAATTTTGTGGTAGCTAATTTTCAAAATGCTTTTCTCCCACAATTTTGGTCAGATTTTCTTCAAATTTTGCAAGAATATTCCCTAGGTAGGCCTCTTTTGAAAAATTACTCATTTTGGCGATCCGCCAAAAAATTGGCTAAATGGGGGACATTTTTTAATTTTTTGGTGTCAAATTTTCAAATTGCTTCTTCTCCCACAATTTTGATCGGATTCCTTTCCAATGTTTGATAGTTGTTTTCAAGGTAGATCTCTCTTGAAAAGTTACTTTTTTTGGCAATCCGCCAAAAATTGGCCAAATGGGGTACATTTGTAATTTTGTGGTTTGCCAATTTTCAAAATGCTTCTTCTCCCACGATTTTGATCAGATTTTCACCAAATTTTGCACGAATATTCCCTAGGTAGACCTCTTTTGAAAAATTACTCATTTTGGCGATCCGGCAAAAATTGGCCAAATGGGGGACATTTTTTAATTTTTTGTGTCAAATTTTCAAATTGCTTCTTCTCCCACAATTTTGCTCGGATTCTTTTCCAATTTAGGATACTTGTTCTCTAGGTAGACCTCTCTTAAAAAATTACTCTTTTTGGCGATTCGCCAAAAATTGGCTAAATGGAGGATATTTGTAATTTTGTGGTTGCCAATTTTCAAAATGCTTCTTCTCCCACAATTTTGATCACATTTTCTTCAAATTTTGCACTAATATATCCTGGGTTGACCTCTTTTGAAAGATTACTTGTTTTGGCGATCTGCCAAAAAAATTTGCTAAATGGGAGACATTTTTTAATCTTTTGGTGTCAAATTTTCAAATTGCTTCTTCTCCCACAATTTTGATCGGATTCCTTTCCAATTTTGGATAGTTCTTCCCTAGGTAGACCTCTCCTGAAAAATTACTCTTTTTGGCGATCGACCAAAAATTGGCCAAATGGAGGACATTTGTAATTTTGTGGTTGCCAATTTTCAAAATGCTTCTTCTCCCACAATTTTGATCAGATTTTCTTTAAATTTTGCACGAATACTCCCTATGTAGGCCTCTTTTGAAAAATTACTCATTTTGGCGATCCGCCCATAATTGGCCAAATGGGGGGCATTTTTTTATTTTTTCCCCTTATGAAAGAATTGAAAGAATGACTCCTCATCAGCCACAACTACACCGATCAAGTGAGCGAATATTTTATCCGTTCAGTTACGGCTTTTTTCGTAACCGCTGTCTGCGAATTTGATCACGATTTTGTCTGTGATTCTTGGATATATATTCTGTAGGTCACGGCTGGTCACCATGTCCCTGGACATGCTTGTTGCATTACCTCATAACCTCGACGCTAAACATTTGGTAAAAGAATGTGTGTGGGGGTAAGTAATGTGAAGCGTACAGTTGAGTCACCAGGGCACTGGGCCTGTACTAGGCCTGTAATAACTGTAATTTTTACTTGTTTCTCGCACCATTAGGCCGTAGATAAAACGAGGTTTTGCGGTATGTTTGTCTCGTTATATTTGTGTCAAAAGTGTCAGGCACTGGTACTCAGGTTTGCCAATGCCCTTCTTCCCCCCCCCCCCCCCTTCCGCCTGGCTCCCCCACGTGAAATACTTCTACTCACAGACATATTCATAGTTTATTGCAATTATATAGGTTTACGAAAGGGATTTTTGGACTGGACATTCTTCTTCGAGTAATATATTTATTGGCCCAAAATGACGTCGGAATCATTTTCAAAGGTATATATATGCAGAGAGAGAGAGAGAGAGAGAGAGAGAGAGAGAGAGAGAGAGAGAGAGAGAGAGAGAGAGAGAGAGAGAGAGATGATGATGATGATGATGATGATGATGTGTCGTTTTGTCAAAAAAAATTATTTGTTTTATTTTCAAGACAACTAGTCCATCTGCAGGGGGTTTGAATATCAAAACTACTCATGTCTACTGGGGCTAAATGAATCGAAACTTGTATGTATTATTCATATAGCGGAACTATTTTTACCCATTCCTGGCATCAGCCATTTGTTTTACTGATTAATTGCTAAGGAGAGCAGAACAAGTGTCCTGTAACATTATCACACATTCATTTATTAATTTTAACAGGAATTTATTACTGGAGCATTTCAACGAGACGTCCAAACACAGGGCAGGGGGCATTCACGTACCAACTGGTTACAATGCGTGGCCATGTCTTTTTGAAACAACCCCCAAACGTGGAGTGTTAAATTTGAAATAATACCCTTTTTTAACCAAAAGTGGAGTGAAATCCCGTAATAACGCCCCTTTTGTAGGAAACGCGGAGTACGGAATGAAAAATACCATCCTTTCATTAACAAAATTAGCACTCCGTAAGGACCACGTCTGGTTTCAAAATTAGCCCCCCTCCCCTCCTTTTCCGCGTTTTGAACAAGCATTGTAATTCATAATACCAAGTGCCCCCCCCCCCCCCCTTGGCATCCAATGAAATTATCAATTTAGTGTTCAGATTAGAAAAAAACGTTTGTTTCGTAACCACAAGTCTGGTCACTAAATCCACAGCGATAAAAAAAGATTTAAAAAGGAGTTAAATGTGAAGACAAATTAATCGTAAAACGAGACCGAACTTGCTTTCGAGAGCAAAATTACCGAAACAAAAAAAGTACAATATAACTAAACTGATTGAGTAGTTAAAGTATGCAATTTTTACCTATTAAATTTTGAAGTATGAGGTCTGAGCTTTTGGAGTGCTCAGTGGCATTCATTTTGCTTTCATCCACCAAAATGTATCTTCCCATAAAATGGAAACCAGTTTTCATGGCAAATGTGAAAGGGCTGAGTGGTGTATTTAAAATGTGGACATTTAAACGTATGTTCAAGGCCGATTTATTTCCTACAATCGGTAGAATACGTATTAAATTCGGAGCACTCTTAAACGCCGAAAAACCAGCACTTTTTATCCATGGATAAGTAAATGACCAAAGCCTATTTTCCTCAGGTGCCGGTGTAACAGGCTATCTTGTCCCTCTGTACAGCTTCCTCCTCGCCCGGGGGGGGGGGGGGGAGGAAAGCTAGACAAGGCTTTCTTCCCCCTCCCTCTGGGATATTTTGCCCCCTCCATAAAAATTCGAATAAATGAAACAAATACTTAACTGCAGCAGAACTTTTAATGGTAAATTATCTCTATACAGTACAATTTCCTCTCTGCTTGAAAATTATCAAGTTTTTGCGTAATTCAATAGTCATTTACACAATTCACTGCAGTTCACTGGGCTTTGGCTGCAGGAGGGTTAAAGGCCATCCACGGGAGTGTAGTGTTTGTGAATGTTCGCAATGTAAATCATCTGAATGGATTTTCGCAGCCGTCCTAATGGGGTTTAATGCTCTTAGCTCAGCAACACCTGAAACAACCAGAATTTGTATTACTACTTTTACAACGATTACTACTACTTGTAGCAGCATACTACTACTACTATTACTTATGCTACTACTGTGCAAGTTATTGTCCTTGATCACAAAATTGTTTTTGCCTTTTTCTTTATATCCTTTTTTCGCATTTTTGCTTATTCCTGGTGTATACGTTTGATTTCTGAGATAATCAAAAATAACTTCAACATTATCCAAAAAGGGCTGTGTCATCTGCTGAACTTTAGATTCCATTTTGAATTACAAATTTGAAGGTAAAATACTAGCCTATTTATACTTACCTGAGGAGTAAACTTCTCAATCCGGAGTAAACTTTTGCCGCAAAATCCATTTCCCTGAGATTATTTGTACTGTTAGGTATTATTGTCGAATACAATTGTTCAATCAAAATGGATTATAAAAAGAGATGAGGCTTCATTGCAGTCAACTCTAAATCCTCCGATTACTGTGATTTGGCTGTTTGTGCTGTTATGCATCAAAATGGATTATAAAAAGGAATGGGGCTTCTTTGCAGTCAATTCTAAATCCCCCGATAACTGTGAATAGAAAGCGAGCATACAGACGGATCAAGATTTATGTAAAACACAACTTAAAAAAACTTTTATTTTAGGGGGGGGGCAAAATATCCCAGGTGGGAGGGGGGAAGCTAAACAGGGGGCAGAATATCTCAGAGGGGGGCAAGACAGCCTAGTTCAGCTTTCCCCCGGGGCTATATACTGTTACACCGGTGTATCGTAAATCACTGCCTGAATTTAAATGAGCATGCCGCATTGTAAACGAAATATTTTCCTTGTGGATTGAACTTACTTGTCATAGATACCACAACCAAAAATATATATTCAGAATTTATTCACAGATGAATGGGGCCAGTGTGTTATCCGATATTTTTGCATATATTATAGTGATGAATATCAAAACAAATTACATGAGGATCAACTACACTTGCCACAGCATGTTTGCCAAATTTGATCGTGTAAGCCCTGGGGGATTCGTTTAAGTTCTTTTTCTTAGGGTGTCTTAGTTCCAACCACAACGGGCAGGTAAACTTTCTGAACATAGGTTATTGTAGCATTATTCAGTAGCTCAAACTAACCACTCTGCACAAGCGGTACAGCAGACCTATCTTAACAATGTAACTAAGACCCCAGTTTGTCATCTGTGGGACAGAAAAATAGATAATAAACATCCTTTACTGTTTGCTTATTAACGCGATAAATTTGCACAAACTTGACTATGTATGAAATTGTCCTTGTTTAATGCATGTAATAGCAAAATAAAAATAAAATGAATTAACTCTTTGCATATCCTATTTTTAAGAGATAATCTCCTTCTCGCCACGGCCATTTGAGGCACGTTTAAAAATAACACTTAAAATCAACTTAGACAAGAAATATTGAATAGTTTAGCTTACGACATGTAACAACCCGTTAAGATGACATTGTTATTCGTTGATACCTTCCATTTGCCAAAACATCTTACTTGCAGAAACCCCATGTCATGTAACAGATACGACAGTAGGGATTTCATCCAATTTGGCTACAAGCTGTCTAGGAGCAAAAAATTACATTGCAAAGACATTGCGAAGTGCTTAATCTCTGTTCCTCTCTTCAATATTCATTGCATTTCTTCGTGATGTTTGCTCTTTTTCTTCTTCCATAGCGTAAAGACCTAAGTTTAGTTTATGTGTGCTTGGATATAGGGATACAAACATAATGGGCACCGTATCGTGCCTATTGTTGTGGTTGGTGGTGGCGGATATAGGTTTTGCGTAAGAACGGAGTGGGAGGAGGATTCGACTTAAAAAAAGTAGCAGGTTTATTAGTGAAACTCTTAAACCCCCTGGTTCTGCCAAAAGTCTAACAGCATTTCTGAATGGTTGTATAAAGGCAGTCTTTGCGCTGTAGGTAATTCTTCTAGTGTTATAACTACTGGGTTGAGTGATGGGGGGGGGGGCAGTAGTGAACAAAAAGAGTTCTCCGAGTGGATTTGTTTTTTTGTTAATAAGCACCGCTATATCCTCCTTGGAAAGCTTATATGATATTTATAATTTTAAAACTTTTGGTATCATCTGTAACTTGTAAATACGTAAGGATTCCGGAATCTGGTAACACACAAATTTCCTCATTTAACGACCTCAGCTAGCTAAGCTACCAAGCGCTTCTGCTAAGGATGGTAATTAATGCATGTCATGTAAGATACTTTCCAATTAACTGGAAAAGTGCGTTAGAAAGTTCTTTTCTCTATCGTGCAGAAAAATTTTCATCAGGCCTTGGCCCCTGTATTTTCTAGATAAAAAACTAATTACGAGCCATGGGCCTGTATTGTACTGATTTAAGTTCCTGCGGGATTTCTTGAAATAAATTCCAGAGAAAAACCTTATGATATTCCTTGTGTTAAGAAAACAATTTTGCTTAATGGTTTGTGTTAAGTAAGATGTAGCTTAACCATAATATGAATCCGACGCTCGACTTCAATGTGTAGTAGTCCATATAACATCAATTATCGTTGATAAGTCGACGTATGTCATGGTTCACATCCATATATAAAATGCTTTAACTGTAGTGCTATATTTTCTATACCACTCTGAACTAGCGTTTTCATAACGAAGTAAATAACAGAAACGAAGTGATAAAACATCAGACATAGTCAACAGTTTTTTTTGCTTAAAAACACCCTAGTCGTCACCAAGGAAGTTGGTACCCTCATGGTTAAATATCTAGCCTAGGGCGAAGGCTGCAGCCGCCGTCAGAGGAAACGGGAACATGATCGCCTTCAGTTTTTTGGTGCTCATTTCCTCATGTCAGACAATTCTTATAGCGCTGTGCTCAAGGCAGAGTGGCTGCGAAGAGAAATACACTGACACTTTAAGTCGCTCCTGAGTTAAAGCTTTCATTTCTAGAGTTCGGGTTAAGCCCAAACAATAAATAAAATTTAATTGCTAAGGTTATTTGAATATGTGCCATTTTTATGAAGAACACATTGATTTAAGCATAAATGCTGTGCAATGGTCAGGCTGCTATTTTTGAAAGCACATAAGAGATATTACTAAATGAGGGGAGGGGGGAGTCGTTTGTTGCTGATGAATTGAACTGATACGACACCGTCTTTTAGCTATTGACAAATACAAGCAATGTAGACGTTTCAGTGTAGCTAAACAAATCAGCGGTTTGTTTTATGTAATAGATAAACATTTATCTTATATTTATTTTAACGTATTTCATTTCTTGAGTATTTCTTGATTGAATGTTTAAAATAAAATTTAAGGGAAACATAAATCTGCAAATTTCAAATTTGCATAAATATGTATGTAAAAACACATGCAGAGGAATCGCTCTGAGCAGAAAAATAAAACAGAAAATATGTAATTGCGACATACACCCTGATTTAGATACACAAAATATCACCTGAGAAAATTGCTTTAACAGCCAGCATAGAAAGCAAAAAATAACTGTGGTCTTACGCTGTTACTGGCCTCGCGCCATTCTCCCACATTAATAGAGAGTGATGCGTTTGTGATAGCTTCAGTCATATTTCAGTATCTTTGGAGCTTTATATTAACTGTCTTGTTACTCCCTTCATGACATAATTTAAAAACTTGTCAGACTTAAAGAACTGTTTTAATGTATAATTTTGTTAAAAAAACAATCCTTGCTAAGTTTCATTGCCGAGAATATTTTCTATTTAATGAATACTGGCTAGGTTTCTTTTGCCAGTATATTATTATGCAAATGAATGCTAGCTAGGTTTCACTTGCCTAGTATATTATTTTGCAAATGTACACCGTAGCTAGATTTCTTTTGCCTGGTTTTTTTACTTTGGAAATGAACCTTGGCCAGGTTTCATTTGTCTAGTATATTATTTTGCAAATGAACCGTAGCTAGATTTCTTTTGCCTGGTGTGTTACTTTGGAAATGAATCCTAGCCAGGTTTCATTTGCCTAGCACACCATGTGCTTGAGATGATTCCACTTTTATCTGTCTACCTTCTTTTTTGAAATATTAGAGATACATTGAGGTAAATTACTTCAATGGATGATAAAAGAAGACAATCACAGAACGTTTAATTGTCCTGTTTATTGCGTCTCACGTTATCTGCTGGGCTGCATCAGACCGTTTCCTGATGACATAACTAATCCTTTCTTAGGTGGCATTAACGTTTTTTGCTGTTCTCGATGTGAATGGTTCAATTTGCTCCCTTTTCATCTCAATTTGAACTCAGCCAAAAGTTTTTAATCACTTTCTGGTATGAGGCGCAAAGAAAAATAAATCGACTGTACTGTTGATGTGTTACTCTCGAGCTGAATCAGTTTCAAGAGAAATTTCAACCGCACAAAAACACCACTAAGAAGTATGTAGTTTAGATTTAAATTTTTCAATTGCTTCTTACGACTTCTGATATTCTATTCTATTCTTAAAAGACCACATAATGTTTGATCATTAATTTGGGATTGTTTTAAAGGAAAATGTTAAACGGCGAATGGGGTGATGGTCTGAAGTATTCATTGGTAATTATCGACTTGGTCTAATGGAAGTTCCATACTGCGCTGTTTAGTGCGGTTTAAGAAATTATCGTAGAGTGTACACGAATTAGCCACCGTTTTTTTAGCGTTAGGCTGTGTAGAAACAATGTGTGCACACATATAAGCAAACCTACCAATTTATATATTAATAACCAGTCACTCTGCATCATTGATGTGACGTCATACAATTGATCTGCTGCACACAAGAAGAAGGAGTTTTTAGATTTGTTAAAATATTTGTCAAATTCCGTGCAGAGGTTCACTTCTTTAAAAAAAACAGTCTACGCTTAAAACTTTTGTATACTTTTTGCTGCCGAGTTTTAATTCACACAGCGAAAACTAGCAAATATTTTCCGTAAACAAACTATTCCGCAAAACTGCTGATTGCATATTTCCAGTTTTAAAAATCTTATGCAGTAAATTTTAAATTTTGAAAAAATTCTTCATAATGTGCTTTCGATCAAATATAAAATATGTTTATGACTTCGCAGATAAATTTTCTATACTGGTCCACTTACTCGTATGGTATTTAATCCAGTGCCTTCAAACCTTCCAGAAAAATTGCGCTGAGTATTTTTCCATAAGGGAAGTGTTGCTGTAAGCAGGGTGGCCACCGACCCTGGAAATCAGGGAATTCAGGGAAAAATGAGTCGACATTTTCCAGTCAGGGAAAACTCAGGAAAATTAGTTTTTGGAAAATATCAGGTTTTCAAGGGTATTTCCACGTAAATTTTTCTTTTACAAACTTGGATAGATTTAGTAAGAATTTGTTGAACGTTGTATTTTTCTGAGCGTTTAAGAGAAATAGTGCGATACGCAGTCGATGATTATTGTTTTTCAACTAAAACATGTAAGTGTTAGAATTCTGAAAACCTGCGCTGCCAGAATTCATTGTATGGAAAATGTCTGGAAAACTCAGGAAAAACACAGATTCCAGGTGGCCATCCTGTGTAAGGTATCATTAAATTTTTTATGCCATTTTGTCAACATTGGACATGGTCTAGCACATTAGTTAGTTTTTAGTAAAAACGCACGCCTGTATACCAGTTTAGACAAGTTAGATCTTCTATATGCTTTTACATATCGATTGTATTATTATATTGTATTATAAAATATATTGCTAGCTAGTCAACGGTTACTTTATGTTTGAGCTTACTTCAGTAAATCAGACAAACATTATCGTAAAGAAATGCGAATGAAAATGATAACAAGTTTGCATTTTCTACTTTTCTGCTTCTAGCAATATAGTATTTGCTCTATGTGTTCCGGCAGACATATGATTGATCAAAGTAAGACAGTACGACGTTGATAAAGCACAAATGGACTGATCCGCAGCCTGTAGCACGAGTCTGAAGGGTAAGTGCAAACAATGAGCGGGTCGGATGAGGGACTGGGCTTCATATGGGTTATTGTTATCTTTTAAGAGGTCTCCGACTGACTTCCTGTCTTTATGTTCTTTTCAGGAAAACTTGATTGCACGAAAAGACATTCAAATGGATAACTGTCGTTACTCATGTTTTTGTGCCGTTCCTTCACGCGTTTTTTAACATGAGTTAACATCTCATTGATATCAAAAAAAAATTAAGTGAAAATATTGTTACATATTGGTTTTCTTTGATTTCCAATAGTTCCGAAATTTTTACAGTGAGCTTTTATTATCGTAAATGCTCCAACTATTTCAAAAACAGATTTATTAAATGAATGCATAGAGTTAGCATTGTTTTGCAGAAAGTCAAAATTAGTTCTTTTGCCACCTTTGAAATATGTTATATTATCATATAAGGGTTTGACATGAAATGACTCAAGATATTTGTTATTCTTTGTTGAATTAATAATCAAATTATAATGTGAATATTTTTCGCTGAATATTAGACTAACGATAATAGAAATCAAGAACCAAACAGGCAAACATCATGCTCAAATCCCATAAAAATAACCAAATATTTTTTAAAATTTTCTTCAAAATTTTCTTTTACATTGTATCATCAAGCAAATCTCTGAGATGGAGTTGCCTTGAATTTTTAATGTGACTACATGTGATTTGAAAAGTGTTGCTGGCAGTGATTAAAAATCCCTGGCTTTTCCTAATTGATAGTACATAGCTGTCTTCCATCACAGACTGCGTAGGATGCATCTCGCAAAACTAAAGGTTTCTTTTTTTCTGATGTCCACCACACAATACGCTTTGTGATTTATCACGGCATTATTTGGAGACGAAATAGGACAATGAAGTTCTTTTCTCATTTAAATCTCTGTACTTGTCTGTGATAAACCTACGGCCACAATGCCAATATATTTTGACGAGTGATTGAACTAACGCGAGAGGCTGACGCTAATAAATGTCTCCAGTTTATCTGAATGAGAACGCTAATAAATGTCTCCAGTTTGTCTGATTGAGAATTAAATAAAGCCTATTTTTACGAGCATTGACATCACTCAATTTAGGCCAGCTTAAATTTTAAGGGGTTGCCCTGATTTATGAGCAGATTGTATTTAGATAATACGGCGCCTTTGATTGAGACTGTTGTGATTGCCGCTTTAAGTAGCATTTGTACCATCAAATAACTCCTTGTGTGCCATGAAATCTCTCTATTTGTACCATGAATCATATCCATTTGTACATAAAATATTTGTGTCTTTAAATATTTTATAGCCAAGTGCGCTTACTCTTTCTACCTGTGTTTATTTTATAAGTTATTTAAATAGTATAAACTTGTTTTAAGCGAACGTAGGATATATTACATATTAAAGTATTCAAGTGAAAAGAAAACAAGAGTATCTATTTATGTACTTATGTAAATAAGCAAAACTCTTGAAGCTATTAAACATGTTTATGAGAGTTATAGGAGTGTGATATAATGAAAAGAAATATTTGAGAAGTGCTCTTCAGAGCTTTGATAAGCAAGCTACTCTGAAGAAAAGTTCTTTCCAGCATTTATTAACGAGAATACATTTTATAGTCAGCAAGGTACGCAGGCACGTGCAGCTGTCAAAGTAGAACGTTTTCAATTATAAAATTTAGGTTTTTGTCAAGACTGATAAGACAAAATAAAGTAGGACTGGGTGAGCAGAAGTACTTAACGTAAAAAAAACTTTAAAATATCTTGAACCGTTAACTAGGAGCGGCAAACAAGATTCAGTCAAACAAGGTGTGCGTTTGAATAAGTGATTTATACGACATGAGGAAAAATTTTAAAATGTTACTTTAACTGTGAGAATGACGATAAAATTAAGAAATCCTACTCCTCTCTATTTTAAATGCGACACTGTCTCATCTAACCAGGGAATACAAATTGCACACTTTTGTGCCCATGCAGTGAAAACTGGTAACTAAAAATAGAAATAGCACTAATTACTAATTACTCTAGTTGAATTCACTTTTTTTGTCTCTCCGACAAACTTAAAATACCTAGTTGCTTTCTGCAGTTGCTTGTTTCTTATTTACGTCAATTCTTTTGAATTAAATATTAAGATAGCATCTATTTGTGTTTCTTGTTTGTTTTAGTTCTTTAAATTTAACTTTCGTTCATCTCTTTAATTTTTTATATTTTTATACTTTTGATATTAATATTTTTATGCTTTTTTGTTTATATATTTATATTTTTAGCTTTGTTTGGTCGTTAACTGCCAAAGGCGAGATTTTAATTTTTTCAGACGTTTCGGAAATACATAATGAATGCCCTATTGTACTTTGTACTCAGGATCAAGTTTTAATGTTGATGAAATATTGCAATGACCGTTCTCATGACAGCAAGTTCATAACTATGCAAAATCAACTGCTTTGACAATACAGCATGCTAGCATAATCCTTGAATCCAATTAAACTAAACTAGCTGAATAATCGAAGTTTTTGAAGCAAACCTCTAGCTATTCTAAAGTTCCATGTGTTAGGTAATCCGCGTGCATCAAAGAGAAATAATCATGTCTAGACATACACTTCTCAGTATGAGAGAGACAAACAAACTGGCCCTGTTGTCGACACTTTGATCTACCCTGTCTTGTTTGTAAGTATGATTAATGAGGTGCTTTTTCCAAGCTGAATTTTTCCCATCGTTTGTAACATTTTCTCTTTGTTTGTGTGCCATTTGCTAGCGTTCATGTGGTTGCTCTGTTCGTGCCTATTGTCAATTAAATATGATTCTTTAAACTGCATTATGACAGACATGAGCATGTTGTATTTTTGCATATGAATAAAAGCATTTGTGAACTATACCGAAATTCGCACAGCGAATTAGACCCCACTTGGAATAATAATTTAAAACACAACGTAGATGATATTGCTATTTGTTAACAATTTTCACATGTCTGAATGTAGAATATCCTCCTAAATACTACCAACTATACCGGTAAGGTCAAGGTAAAAAAGTTTTATCAGGTGTACTACTTCAGATGACCTCTATTCATGTGCCAAATTTTGGCTGGTCTAGCTTCAACGGTCTTGGAGATGTCTGGAAACTAATTACTCTATCTCTTACCGTTTTCGGGATAAGGGCCAACTACCGGTTTGAGGCTCGAAAGTGACCTGGAGGTCAAGGACACCGGAAGGTATACCTTACGTATCGTCGTATATTAGGTGGAGGTCGAAAATGAGGTCAAAATTGCTCTATCTCTTACCATTTTCGGGATATGGGCCAACTTCCGGTTTGGGGCTCAAAAGTGACCTGGAGGTCAAGGACACCGGAAGTTATACCTTACGTATCGTCGTATAGGAGGTTGAGGTCGAAAATGAGGTCATAATTGCTCTATCTCACCGTTTTCGAGATAAGGGCCAACTTCCGGTTTGGGGCTCGAAAGTGACCTGGAGGTCAAGGACACCGGAAGTTATACCTTACGTATCGTCGTATAGGGGCTGGAGGTCGAAAATGAGGTCAAAATTGTTCTCGAGATAACTCTTACCGTTTTCGAGATAACTCGTTGTTTTTCTTAAATAACGTTTTTCGCGATTTCAAGGTTATGGTCAAGGTCGAGGTCAAAAATTTTTATCGGTTGCTTTAGATCACATTGCCCTTTATATATGTGCCAAGTTTGGCTGTACTAGCTTCAATGGCCTTGCAATAATTGTCTGAAAACCGTTCGACCTTTTTTCTCGATTTGACCTTGACCAGTAAGGTCAAGGTCAAAACTTTTTATCAGGTTCACCACTTCAGATGACCCTCCATACATGTGCCATGTTTGGTTGGTGTAGCTTGAGCGGTCTCGGAGGAGATGTCTGGAAACCGATTCGGCGGAAGAAGAAGAAAAATTAAAAAAAAAGAAAAAGGGATGAAAAAAAAATAGGTGAGAATTCGAGGCAATCCATCCCCATTTGGAATTTTCAATTCCAAGTGGGAATAAGCCGTTTGTAGCGGTATGTGTTTAGTGTTATATCCATGGTAAGCTGTGCTATTCAGTGTTTAGGCACTGCATTCGGAGCTGGAATACACATGTTTAGAGCAAAACACCCCCCTTTTATGTAATGTCCAGCGTTTTCTTTTTCAACTTCAGAACATATCTATATTTGATGTAAACGTTGTATGAAGGTAAATTTCGGTAAAATTAACAGGTGGACATGGAATTACAACACGGAAGTTTTGTCCCTATAATGCTTTTGCCCACTTAACCTCAACGAAAACAAGTAGCTTCTAATAATTTTTTAATATGTGTAATTAATTGTAATTTAATTTGTAGGTACGGAGAATAAAATACTGAGGATGACCTTTTAGAATTTTTTTACCTGACTTCACTCACAAACCTTGGAACTCCTTTAAGTTGGACTGAACAAAAATAAAGTCTTTGTAAGCTTCCATATACTTACAGGAAAGCATTGATTTGATATACATATATTTAAGAAACATATGCCACTCGATTGTCTTTTCTTTGCTTTTTTTCTTGGCATGTTTTCTAAGCTTTTGTACAGCACAGGTGTTACACAATATTCCCATTTACTTTTGTTTTCGTTTTAAATCAATTACTCTTTACATGAGAAAATAAGATCTAAAGTGACAGCTCCAAACCGCATTGTCAATGTGTAAGAACACTGGACTGTTGGTCTTCAAAATGCACACAAATAAACCTAAAATAGTATGCTGTTTGATAAATATTTCTTGAAATACGAACTGAAAAAATCTAGCTTTAGAACGAAAAAAATATTATTTTGTTTTTCTCTCTATAAAACCGCTGTGGTACATGTAACCCTGTGAAAAACATGCTGCAAACGGGACCACTTGTCAATACTTCCTTTGTATCAGTCTAATACAGGTTGCGGTCTGTTCTTTAGTTTGGCTCGGCTGGCAAAACATCAAGCCATGTCAAATTTTATAAATGATTATTCTTTTTAATACACATATAACTAACTTAAATTATAATCAGTTTATCAATAAAGTAATACAGTGAAATATCGTGATATATTAAAGATATATTTGAAAGACTTAAACAATGAGGGCAGCCTATTGCGAGCCATACCCACAAAATCATTATACGACCTTCCACCCACAGTAGGGCCCATTTTACCATCTCAATTTAGAGCTTTGATAAATTTTCACTCTGATCGTTTTGTGACTCACTTGCAATCTTTTGAATTCGGCGAAGAAAAAAGTATATTGTATCGTAAAGAAAAAAAGTGAGGAATCAAAAGAGGAAAAACGAGAAAAAAAACAGCAGAATGGTTTCAGAATTAACCATCTTTTCACCCCATTTTACCAAAAATGTTTTGAGCTCCTAATCCAGTAACAGCAAAGAAAAAGATTGTGCAAACAAGATTTTCAATGAAGTGTTACTGGTTCTAAACTCTCGTTTAATGATCAATTTCATTGCTCATTTCGGGGAACTTCTGAATAAAGATAAGGGTGGCAGCAGTGATCTACCAAACATGTGAACACTTACAAAGGAGAGCGAAAAGTCCGTTCTTACACTATGCACAGGGCTCTCAACATGCAAAGAGCTGAAATCCCAATGTGAAGTGGCCACTCAAATGCACACTGGCTGTGCCAGTAGGCAGTGAGGTGAATCTTCATCTTGTCTTTACCTAACGGTCTATTTTAACATTACGTGGATTTTTACAGGCAGTGTTATTGCTGGAGAAATGCTCATAGCTTAATTCGCATGTCATATGTTCTTTATTTCTGCACAAGGATATTGAATGATCACAGTTTCTGTTAAGACAGAAGTGCATCTGGTATTCAGCTGATGGAAGATAGTGCTTTATGGAATAAGAAATTTCATACATAAACGGTTTCAACAGTTACACAAAGCGGTAAATATTGCTATTCAATGTTTAAAAGTACATGTTACATATAAAGTGTTGCTCTAAATCGCATGGGATGGTATTAGTAGTGTCTTGTCGTTGAGAGAAAAAAGCACTTTATGTCTGTTAAAATAGAGCTTTTCATTTAGAAAGCTATTCAGAGTTGTCTTGACCATCGATTTTATTTGCAAATCAGTTAAATAGGCTTGTACATATTAAATGAAGAAAACTCACTTCCTCTAAGCCATGCACGAATCCCCGATTATTGCAAGAATTGCGTCTTCTTACTACACATTTCTTTATCAGAACTCTTATGATCTTTCACAAGGCGAAGTAGAAATTGTGCGTATAGTGTGCATATACTTATCTTTAAGACCCATATGATTGAATTGAAACCAGATTAATCTAACTGCTTTCTAATAATAGCCGACCGCAGATTTGCAGCAAGAATTGCGTTTTAATATGCGTTGTAATTCTGACATTTGTTGCAATTTTTATGTTTATTTCTGATGTACTTTAAGAACTAAATTTGCTTATGATTCAGCTGGTTTTTAACTTTAATATTTTGATTTAAGTTCAGTATTTTAAATTTTATACAGCCTCACTTTTGCCGTAAACCATAAGTTCATGGCTTTGTTTTTGTTATGCTTTTATGGCTCTCTTCATGAAAAATCGAACAAGTATATGACATGTTAAAAAATAAATACAGACTAATGTCAATTGCGAACTTGAGCTCTTTTGCATTTTTCGCTATTTATACGTATGTGATCAACCTCTTAAGGAAATTACTACCTTTACGAGAGCGAATTTAGCCGAAATTAGCTTCTGTGACATCTAATCAAGATGTAGAATGGTGGCTCGTGTCTTGTTGGTTATATCTTTTTAATTGATATATACATCCATGTAATTTTTATTGTTTTAAACGTCTTTTCACAGGATATGGTTGCTTCCAAAAAAAGCGACTCAGTTTCTATATATTGAATTTGTTCTCCTGAAACGACGAGCCGGTTTATCCGATGGCCTTGGATACTTTGTTTTTTTGTTCTCCGGAAACGACGAACCGGTTTGTCCGATGGCCTTGGATACTTTGTTTTTTGTTCTCCAGAAACGACGAGCTGGTTTATCCGATGGCCTTGGATACTCTGTTTTCTATAACTTTAATGGAATTGAAGCAGTTGCAATTCATCGACAATGGTTATTTAGTAGCTTTTTTAATATCATCTGGTGCGATTGATGGTCCGAATTCGGAGACGTCTTGTATTGTTTGTATCTATCAATTGCAGTTCTTTGACTTTTCCAATGGCACAGCTTTTCAATGCCACCACCCAACCATTGATCAGTTTAACGCTCAATGGATCAACATAGATTTGAAATCGAGCAATTCAATGCATTGAGAATGAAATAATTTATTGAGAGGTACTCGTGTGATTTAGGCTTGAATGCTTAAAACTTTTCAGTAATATAAGAAGACATCATCACAATTATAAACTATTAATTTGCTTTATTGTTCTATTTAACGAATCAGTTAAAATGATATCGGCTAAATGTCGTAGATGTCAAATTCGATTAAATGTCACTCGGCTAATGTCGCTCGGCTAAATGTCGAGATACTCCTCGTAACAGATGTGTGCAGACATTTTAGCTTATAGGAGACGGCAAAACTAGAAGAATAATTGTCAATCAGATTATAACAAAATTTTATTCTTTAAATAAACAAATTTATAGAATTCATGGAATACAATTTTAACCCCTCGATAATATAAAGATAACTGCGTATACTAGCGTCATTGTAATAACTAACCATTGTTAAATTGCTGTAGCACAAGTGGCTACAAAACGAGACAAATGCATCGCCTGGAGAATTGTTATCTGTGCGTCTGTGAATGGGAAATAAGCATTATGGATAGGTTTTTAGGAGAGGGTTTTCCTCTGTGGATTGACTGGATAAACGAATGATGTAGCGTGGTGATGAAATCTGTAGAAAATAATAAAACAGGGTAAGCAATGGACCACATCTAGAGTTTTCTCAGGAGCAGTCGTCCTGTAGTGTGCACAGGCAAAATTTTGGCGAATGTTCTCATATGCCACTATTCTAATATGCTCTTCCGATTCCACTGTCATTAAATATTTATTTCTTAATTAATTACTGTTCTGTTGTTGTTTACAGAATCAAGGAATGGATTCAATTTACGACGCAGATGCTTTACCAGTATATGATGGAAGTCTCGCATTCTCTCGTGAAAGTAACCAGTTCACCAACTCTTTAAAGTTCTATGACTACACGCCACTTCCGGAAAATACGAGCGAGACAAAGTCAAATTTCAGTACGAATGTGGACTCGGAGAATCAAGTAACATTCTACCAGTATATAGCCATAGGCATGGTGTCTGTTTCCTGTGCTGTTGCTTTATTCGGGGCTATCGGGGATGCCACTCTCATGTTTATTATACTGCGCAATAAAACTATGCATCATGCTCCAAACGTCTACATCTTCAGCATCGCTCTAGGAGATTTCATCTTCATTGCAGTATTTACACCTTTCTCATTTTTCATCTATGCCTTGCATGAGTGGCCATTCGGGGAACTCACCTGTAAATTTATCGTCTTTCTACAAACCTTATCCCTGGGCATATCAATTTTGTCACTGACTATATTATCATGGGATCGGTACACAGCCATCGCTCGACCAATGAGAAAGCAGAAAAATGCATCGCTTTGGAAGAACAGCCTGTATGTTGTCCTGATCTGGCTGGCAGCGATTGGCTTAGCTACTTTAGATTTAGTTGCGGCCCGAATAACACCGCAGCCGACATCAGATGGGTCGCGCTCATTTTGCGATTTTATGCCCCTTTCTATTGGCACCTGGTACCCCATATTTAGGACTATTTTTTCTCTCCTTATCTATTATATCATACCTTTAGTGCTCATGTCGTACTTTTATATATCGATGGCCAAAGTACTCATTTCAAATACCCGAGCGGTGAAAAGCAGTAACCATTTCCGTAAACAGCTAGAGGCTAGAAGACGAACAGTGAAAATTTCTATGTCATTAGTCGCAATATTTTTTCTCTGCTGGCTTCCGAGGCACATCTTTGAATTTAGTTGGAATGTTATCAATATCACAATGACTGATTTTTGGTTCTTTCTTAAAACGTTAGGGTATTGTCTGTCATTCATAAATAGCTGTGTGAATCCAGTGGCACTGTATTTTCTCAGCCGTCAGTATAGAAATTTCTATAATAAGTACTTGTTTCGGTGTTGCAATTGTGGACGTGCCAACCAATGTAAAGGATCTGAAAACAATAACACATCTAACACTATTTTGATTACAGGAACAAAAATCAAATCTAAACCAGCTTGTGTTTAATACAGAACCAAGATGAGTTATTACAGACGCTTTAGTACAGAGACAACACTTAATGCATCAACCAAAGTACCCCTTGTGGATAGGATTGTCCCCATCTATCGGGGAGGGGGGGCATTTTCACTGAAAGAAGGCATCTTAGTATAGATGAACAACAAGTATGATTTGTGGTAGTGCTTAATAAATATTGTGTAACCTGGGATTGTGTTGCATTGTTATTGTTGTTGTGAGAAACTTCTTTTACGAATACTAAATTAAAAGAATTAAAATTAAAACTCCTTCAACAAGTGGAGGCCATGTTTATTTATGTTTTATTCTACAATTTTAAGTTAACACATCAAAGATCAGTGTAAAATAATATACAAAATCAAATAGATATGAAAAAAGCAAAGAGAACGATTACTTTATGTTTCTTTGACCTTGAAACGGGTGGTGTCAAGGTCATAGTGAGATTTCTTCGGCTTACTGTCCTTGATTTTCACCTACGCTTCAGCTGTACATAGGGTATTTATGAGGAGGCGACAAGAACGAGGATATTTTTTATCGCTTATCGGAAAAGAAAACCACAACTGCACTTTCAGAAAATACAGCAAAAGCTAACTATTGGAAGTGCTAGAATCTAAGCATGCGTCCTTTCTATTTTGGAAATTACAAGGGAAAGTAACTTGGTATGTAATTGCCTTCTGGTAATGAATTGCCCTGATTTACCAGATTTACCATGCAGATCAATTTTAGATTTTTTACTTTATGGATAGAGTCAACCGACATTGACTCGGCATTGCATTTCTTTCAACATGAAATGTATATTAGAACTTTTTATGCATACCGATGCCTTTTAAATGACCCTGCTTGATTTTCTTACAAATTCAGACAACAAAAAATACGAGAGCAGTTTTGTACTGTGTTTGTCATTCCAATTGATACAAAATAAAAAGCTTAAGCCTGTTGCAACTGAATTGGATGCTTAACTAAATTGGTTTGTGCTTCTGTGATGGCGTCAAGTTTAGGCTGAGAGCGAATGGAAGGAGCAGAGAGCTGATTGGTGTGATGATCTCATGGGCGTATTTGCACATTAATCTGAGAAACTTTATGCTATTGCAATTTATCTCACAGTATTAGCCATTTTGGGTTGGGTGAGGATTGAATACGGAAGCAATATTTTTTTCATAATTGACTATGCAGCTTAACGCTGTTCATTTACAAGCACAGGTAACAGTAAAAATGACATAACGAGAGAACGCCTTGGTATATATATGTATTAATTATACAGTATTCGCAAAATCCCCGTGGAACTGTCTGAGACAGACTTCAGATACTAGACAAGGAAGCCAAAGTTGAAAGCATAAGATTAAAAATATTATTATTTCAATACATTTCGTGATAACTACCACTATTGTCAATTCAACTGGAAAAAATAAGCAGGTAAATATTTCAACTATGGAATTACAGTCCCATAGCATAGCAAACGCGAACATTTTTGGAGCTGAGCTTTGGGGTAACATATAAAAAATTCGTGTGATATATGGTTGTCGTCCCTTTTGTTTTAAAATGGAAACCACTAAATCTTCGTAAATGGTTTTCAGTAAAAACACATAACTGGTTCCAGACATATATCACGCATACTTTTTTATTTTGTATGGTGTGCTTGTTTGTGAGCAAGTTGGTTAGTCAGAGAATAAGCAGATTTGTACTGTCGATTTTTGCCAGAAAATTTTGGCATTTGACCTGATTAGATTAGGATAAATATATAAAGAAATGACAGAGAAAACCATGAAAAACGAGCAAATTTTTACAGAAATATATTCACAAGGAAGCTATAACAGAGGCAGAATAATAGCTGGGACAATGCTGCATCAATCTGAAAGTTTGTCTCTTGAAAGAAAACTGAAATTTGATGTTTTTCCTTGTCATGCATTTGTTATTTATTCCAATAATTTGCAGTTAAAACGACACCTCCACCGAAAATGTCTATTAGAATGAATTTCTCAGATGCTTTTTTGTAGCAGGGATGCATTTTATGTCCATAGGCATAAGATAAGTGCAATTAAAATTACAGTTCAGTTGAAACTATTAAAATAGGCCAGTATAATTCTTGTACCTTAAGCTAAGTAAACTGAATAAAAAGTGCCAAATTCTTATCGTGGTTTGTGTTGGTAATCGCAAGTGAGTGGTTTGAATAATCTGTTAATTACTTTTAAAAACTGATTACCCTACTTAGTTAATAAAATGAGTCTCCCAACTCTTATTTAGAAGATCCAGGTACATATAATCCAGATATAAAAGCCAAATATGCGCAACATAAGCTAGACAGTTCAAGAAGATTGGCGCGAAAAATTTACTGTAGAAGAACAACTATGGCTTAAAAGTGTTTTCAGCGCTTATTGAGAGAGCGGGAAGTAAATGAGGATTGCTTTTTTGGGTATTAACTTTGTACATGACCAATATATTTGTCTCTGTGCGTCAAACATACAAAAAGTCTATTCTTCAAGTGTGGTTGACACAAACATGATCAAAAAGGAAACAATCTTTTACTGTTTTTTTTCTTCGCTATATCAAGATGGCTTTTAATGGGCTGATGCAGAAATAGCACAAGTTGTCAGACTTCGTTTGGCACAATTAATTGATAACCACGCAGTCGACATTAAAGGGATTTGTCATAAAATATCTTGACATAGATGATACGGGTGTAAAATCGGTTTAAATAAAAAACTAAATGTGTTTTAAATAATTGTTTTTGATTTAGTTAAATTTTTACACTGGATTCCGTTATATTTCATCACTATACATTGAAATCCATACCAAAGATTAACCAATCAGAGGACAGCAAGAGAAAGTTTTGGTGATAAACGGTTTCCAACCTGTCGGGGTGGGGGGAGGACAATATTTCTAAAATCATGCATTAGGTTCTGTAGCGCGAGTTGGCAAATATGGAATATCTTGATGAGATAAATATTTACAGATGATTGCAATATTAAACCAAAAGAAGTTAGAAATAGAATTATGATATTTACAGATGATTGCAATATTAAACCAAAAGAAGTTAGAAATAGAATTGTGATATTTGTATATCCATAATTGATGGTGTGGGAGGAATCTTTATGGCTGTGCTATACCTGCACATACTTTTTGTGTTTTCACTATCTCCTACAAATTATCGAATCTGGATTATCTAATGTTGCGTTACGTCGCTAATTGCCATGAAATTTAGTTGCATGTAATCTCCTTATGTAATCATTTTAAACATACCGAGAATAAATTAAAGTTGAGGTTTTACACTATGAGTATACAGAATTAACAAGTTAATTAAGACAAATTTGCACATATTTAGTTGAAAGAGTCAAAACAATTACATCCTGATAATTGTTTCTTTATATTTTATTTACGTTATAAGCATGCAGTACAAAACAGTGAACATACATTGAATGATAAAATAAGAGGTACTTCTGTAGCTCATGGTGATGGAACATCCTATTATTAGCGTAAATTACCACTGTCTGTGTCGTCTCGAGCTTCGTTACATTGTGACAGTAAAGAGTTATGCATAACTATAAACGCTGTTAACTACATACATGGCAATAAATCCTTGCTTTCGCTATTACTTTCGTACAACTATATTTATGTCATATCACAGCAATAAGAACCAACCTGCATTTGTTGCCCGTTAAAACATTTGTTTTTGTGTAACTTTTCAACGAAATTTTCAATGAAACGCTTTTAGTAAGTGACGAATATGTTTCTACGAATAATAAAGTTAACAAGCCAAATATCTGTGTTCATTAAGATCATAGGATAAGGTCATCTCGAAGCCATACCTCAAAATATATGAACCTTTACTTGGCTTCATTGAAAAAATACAAAATTCTCTAAAATATGGAAAATGAACTCAGATGAATGTGAATCCTTCCATTTCTAGTCTTTTCATGTTTTATTTGACAACCATAAATCATATTGATAAAAAGTGGCCAATTTATTTTTCGTTACACGTCTCCACATTGAATACTAATTATTTTGTATGGCAAAACATAGTATTTTATTATTTTTAGCTACAACAGCATTATAAGAAATAAAAGAAATGAGTGCAATGGTTATTTAATATGAAGCTTGATGATTAGTCGCTAGATGTGGACATCGAACGGAGCATGCAGAGTTTGATTTGTATCTAAGTAAAATATTATACAAAGTATAGCAGTAAATGAAGGTATATGCTGATAACACGTTCTCTATAAATATGAAAAATTAACTCAATTTTTGACAAAGCATTAATATTTGTATTTTTGGTAAAAAATTCATCAAGCTGATTTTGGTAAAGCTGTGCTGTTCAAATTCCTCTAACATGTGCTAAACCACCATGCGTTAGTTATTCATACGTGGATTTGCTTATGCTAAAAGGTTTCCATCCGCTTTGCTACTGGACATGTTGTTGAACTCCTTTCAGTCCTTTCAGAGCATTGTATGCCTTGAACATATTGAAGTCTTTTTTTTATTCTCAGGCAAAGCAGCATGTTATTTAAACTTCTGTGCCGTTATGTCACAGCGTTATAAAGGCACTGTGCCGCAGTATTATATAATAAACTTTCACAGTGCATATTACAACAGCACTGACAGGAGCCCGTCAAATCGGGGTCTGGGATAAAATCAAGCGGGGCAAAAACCGCTGGCCTAATCCTGACAAGAACCGTCCTAGGTCAAATCCCACAACCCGAACAGCCCGAATATTTTTCTCATGATTTGTAACTCCAATATTATAATTATAATCTTAATCGCAATTTTCAAGAATAAATTGTAAGCCCAGGCAACTCTGGCGTAAGTAAATGACAGATAAGTTATTAATATTATCTGCTGTATAGACAATATTAATACATAAGTAGTTATCTGTACATTTAAGTTCACATTTTGTCGCATTTTTGTCGCTCAATTTCCTTAAAATTGTTTTGGAAAAAAATTGCGAATGAATAAATGCACAAACTGTACTTCAGGCGATTTCCGACTTATTGTTTTTAAGTACATAAAAATTCGGCACAATAGGGCCTGGTATATGAATGCGTTGGAGATGTATATTGAAGTGTTTAAGTGCCAATATATAATGACGTCAAAATCCTGATCCAAAGTAAGGATTGCTATGATCGTGTCACGACCCTGTGTAGAAAACACTTCAAAAAGTTAATTCATGACAATGTAACCCTTAGAATTTAAGATAATGGCACTTAAGGCGGAGAGTGAATGTCCTAGTACTAATGACTACAAATGGTGTTGTGAATTATTTAACATATCAACCACTCAAGATGGAGTACCGCATTGGAAATTATTCAAACGTTTTTTAGCTTGCGACATGTATTGAAACATAAATAAATGCTATTCAATCTCTTTTGTGTTGCCCTTTATGGCCTCCATAGTTTTAAGAGGATTGTAAACTATAGCTTGTAAATTTATGATAATATAAAGGAAGCTTATTCCGCGGAACGGATCACTGGTTGCATCTGACTTGTATTGACGAATAAATGTCTGTGTCCCGACAAATATCTTTGAAATCCCCTTAAAATAAAAGAACGCATTGCGGAAAAATTTGACGTCAATATGTTTGTTTTCGGTCGCAGTATGTATATAAAGGGAACCATTTGGAACCAAATTGAACCTTGAAGGTATGAAATGCAAAAAAATACAGACAGCTGAAACAGTATTTTTGCTGTGAATTCGCTTTATAGCTTTGATTCTAAATCTTGAAGCAGTAGCTCTTTGCCTATTCATATTTTGTCTGACACCAAAGATGTCAAAGGGTCATGGCCGCTTGGTGAAGCCACCATCACGGGCATCCATGTGAAGAGTTGGGTTTGACACACCGCACACTTATAGTGATAATGAGCCTACTGTGGTGGCTTTAATGTGAGTATCACAATTTTATTCCTTTTGTGTGATGCATATTCTATCAGATAGGATTATTTTTCGAAGTCAGTGTATCACTTGAATGTAAAATGTTGGCATAATAGTCAGCAGTGCAACCTTCCACATAAGATACGATACAGTAGTGCATTAGTATAAGAGCTAAGCCTAAGATTCATGCTGCTTGACTGTTTTTCTTTAATTTTAAACCTGATGCTGTTGTATGTTTACAGAAACAATGGAGTGGGAACGACGGTAAGTGTGGTGTGTGTAGTGATGACTACAGCGATCCACAGCCACGTGCGCACGAGGATGGAGGCCATTATGCCACCGGAACCATTGCGAGAAATTACACTCAGGGACAGATTGTAGGAAACACTCGTTAACAATACAGCACAAACAGAGAAAACAACAGATGTCAGTTAGCTAGAGACAGAGTTTTAGCTTTCCCTAAAGTAATAAATCACAGAAACTACAAAGAAAAATACTAAAATTGAATAAAGACTTTTCATTGTCTGCTTTAAATGTATCACATTCTTAAATAATTGATCTGCATAGTGAGCTTATTTATTTGTGAATCCAGCTGTAACTAAGATGACGTTACATATCACTTAAAATAATTTTACTGTGTTTTTAATTTACATTAAAATACAACGTTTCAGATATAACTATTGAGATAACAACACAGCATCTTGGATGGTTTGAGTTCCGCCTTTGCCCAATTATGATCCCAGTTCTCCAGTGATCCAGGAGTGTCTGAATCAAAATCTGAATCAAATTTTGTAGGCGGTTCCACACAGTAAGTATAATTTGACTTTGTGTGGAGATTGGAGGTCAAGGTCATGGATGCCATAGAAATGAGACTACCGTGAAAAAAGGAACACTTCCAATAATGATGCATTATTCACCTTCTATTCTATGGAAGCCCACAAATTAGAAGATTTGTATTCTAGTGCCCACCTCTATTCTCATTTCTACAGTTGTACTGTTCACAATTTTGATGTTCCGTTTTGTCGGGATTGTCCGCATTGCTTGTGGTCTTGCGGTTACAGAAAGCATTGAATACTTTATATACTGGTTGTTTAGGGTTATATTAAAAAGAGGAGATTATTTATGTAATTTGTTATTTTTATTTATTTCTCTAATTCGTTTCTTGATAACGTTTGCATTACTTCTGAACAATGACGTGTAGATTAAAGTTATATGTTAGCTTTCTTACTGTTGATTTAAAAAAATGTAAATACTGAAATTGTAAAACAGCTCTCAGAATAAAAATCAAGAAAGATTCATAATTCGTTCACCTTATCTGATCACTAATGTCATTGTTCAATTTAGGGTGGGTGGAATAAATCAAATGAAAATATCATTACCAACTTGCTTTACCAAAAGACATTAAATGTTCACAGTGCGTCTTTCAGTGGAAATATCACACAGGTAATCATTGAATTCTTGCTAAATCAGTAAATTTATCAATGCTTTGATTCATATTAAATGCATATATAGCACTCTTGATTGTAACTGCTTTATAATTGTCAGCAACGCGATCATTGGTGCAGGAAATAGCTGGGGCACAGATCCAGATGGCATGTCCGATCTCGGTAAAGGGGTGCAGGAAGAATTCTACGGTTGTGCTGACGTGAGCATTAAAGCCCTGGAAACGACTGAGTCTGACGTGCCCACACATCTACGTCATAAAGAACGACTGTGGCAACTCTCTCCACGTCTGCTCTCTCGTCATCAATCACATCGAGACAATCCATAGAACTGACAACTCCGCCCACATCAAGTCCATCTACACACAGTGGAAAAGTTGTATGCAAGGGTACAAGGGACTATAGGGATTTGCCTGGTATACATAACTGGTGCAGACTGAACTGCGCAAAGGGAAACTGCCCTCCATCTCATTGTAAATGCAAGCGTAAATATCTGTTTTTATTATTCTGAGCTGTTTCAAATGGTGAATAATGCATCAAACTCTTGAGTTAAAATTTACAAAGAATTGTGCCCTTTAGTTGTAAAACATGGAAGTTTTGAAACTGTATAATTGATTATATTTATATTTTATTTTAAAGTTTTGGAAATAAATATTGTGTAAATTTTTATTTTGAAAGTGGGTGGCAGAACGCTATTTTGTATTTAGTGTGCAACCAGTTTTAATGTGTTCGGTATTTCATTTCTTTTTTTTATTTTCTGATATTTTGAATTTTGAAGTCTCGGGAAAGAATCTTACAAGGAAACCATCAACATCAAAGGAAGCTGGAGCTACAACAATGCCTACTCGTACACAGGTACTTGTTATAAAAATAATAATATTACAAGAAAACCAGCAACATCAATGTAAGCTGCAGGTACAACAATGCCTACTCATACACAGGTACTTGTTATAAAAGTAAAACTTCAAGGAGAAAAACAACGCTATTCTTTTTTTGTACATATCTCTTATAGGAATAAGAAGACCAAAATAACTGACAGTACCTTACCTGTTCATAGATTTAATTGGGTCTCAAAAAGACTTTTTCTTTGCTACCATTTTAATACATTAATCATAAAAGATATTTGCAAAAAATAATAAAATTTGGCCTGTGTTGCTTTATTTGTTTTCTTTTAGAAAAGTGCACTTTAAAGTTTTTCTTAAAATAATTGGTTATTTTTGTAGAAATGTATGGCAAAGAAGATATGGAACGAGTGCTTAGGCAGTGCGATTGCCGACGCCTGGTGCCAGAAAAAATGTAATCGAAACAAATCACACCGAAAATGTTCACGACGATGCATTTACTCATAGGCTGTGACTGAAGATAACAAGATCTTAACTAAAATTATGTACATAAAAATCGATGCAGCACATACAGCTAAAAATTATCGTCAACTTATTTTTTTGGGACAAATGTGGTAACACAATTTTGCTTTGCGACAATGTGATTTTGTGGTGTTGTACTGTTTTTCAATAGAAAGAGAATCGCGTAATTAAATAGCTGATGTGGTACGTTTCGTCATATAAATCATCTGTTTGCATCAGTATTGTTTGAAATACATTTATTTCCCCGGATTATGAAGTTGTTTTTAGGTTTATTTTTCCTATTTTAAAGGTAAAAATTGAGAAAACAAGTTTTCGATTTTAAAATGAAATTTAAGGTTTGGTTTGCAGTTTGGAATTTTGAATCAATGACAGAATATAAGAATAATCTACATTAAAGCTACGATGTTCGTTTTATTTACAAGTTTGTAAATTACCAAGAAAAAATTAGAAATATATCACACGACAAAATCTATTTTAAATATAACAAAAGTTAAATTGAAGATTCTAGTTCATATAAGTTAAGTGATAGAAAAGAATGCAGTTTCAAATTTCTCTGAATATTCGTTTTTCCATATTCGTCAGTTTTTTCAGTCGTAAAGAGTTACTGCTCACATGACTGTCATAAAATAGAACCATTTCAGAAGATTTGATCGAGGTTATAAAACTGAACTAAAATAATGAGTCACTTAAGAAGGACGATAATAAAACAATAGCTGTGCTACAGCAGTTATTGCTCAACAGCCAACGTATAGCGCGGTTTGGTCTGATGCATATAACACCTTTCTACTCCGCAGACCCACTGGGGATTCTGCGAAAAAGTACTCATAAAAACCAGGAACTATTTTCTTTAATATTTATCCGCTCTGTGTTTGTGCTTAACAAGTAAATCTCAGAGGTAAACTGTTTTATAACAATTGTATTTCAAATATTACTCACCGTAATATTTCATAACATAACTTACTTCTGCTTAAACACATTTATGTATGGATTTTATGTGTTGGAAAGCCTTTAGTACATATATAACAACTACCAACTAAAAAGAAAGATTTCCACATGTTTTACAAAAGTTCATTCGGATGTAGATGTTATTGCAATATGTATGCAAAGAAATAAAATCTTTTCATTGACAGTACAATTTATTTCTTAACAGTAGCAATAGAGTGACTGTGTGCGCATACGAATGTATCTGCCCTATAAATACATCCCTGCTAGTAAAGCGTCCTTTTGTAATAAACACTCCAATGACAGACAAATTAAGCGTTTTGCATAATATGAGGCAGATAAGTTGCCATTAGGCTTTAAAATACGTTTAGCAAATCCTTTCAGTAACTCTTAAGCCAACATGTTAGTTTGTTTAACAATTTCCAAACAAAGTAATGACCCTGCAAGTACTTATTGAAGCTACCTTTAACCGCAATTTCAGGCTTAATTTTAGACTCAATTTTACTGGCTGTGTTTACATTCACTTTAAAAGAGAATTTAATTTTTTATTCAATATTTCCACCAATTTTGGAATCCCCCAAATCTGTTGTAAGGCGGCACGACTAAAACTGTACAGGAATATATGTTTTTAAAGATAAATGGTTTATGGCCAATATTCCGCCAATTTTTGTGAATCGCCAATAGAGTAAGATGCCGGTACGGACATTAACCTGGCAGTTAACTTGAACCTAATTTCAAAGCAGTCTGACTATACGCCTAGAAGTAGATATGATTTTAAAGCTAACGGTGCACAAAGTGTCAATCATAAGAATTTGCTTGGATTTTATGCTGAGGAACGTATAAACAATCTGCAGAATCAAATTAGATTCTGTGCTAAGACAGGTAAAAGATATATAAAAAGATCACTATAAAATAAAACATAGCAATGAATAATCAACTGTTAGCAAGTTTGCAAAGCTATGCTTCTTTGGGTTAAATATATGGAATACAATACTCCGATAAAATTGTCTACTCTGTTTATTTGATAGATGCAAATAAATAACATTAACTTTGCAACATTTGTTTCCCTTTGACTCGGGAATTCAGTTGTACATATAGCATGAGGTACCTGATTCCAGTGATTCGTTTCTTAACTAATAGTTTTCAAAGATTTAAGTCTTTGAATAGTTTTTAAAGTGTTGTAAAAATCCTGTCGAGCGAAATAATAAAAATCGTATTCGAGATGCAGCATATCTTTAATCTTTGCCCGTGTTTCTGGTTTTAATTCTATTTTTGTCCTCGTTCTGGTTCGATTCCTACCGATTTCACCTGAAACAAAGAGGAATTTTGCTGTATATATGCTCACAGTTGACTCTTGTACATCACTGTTAATGATCATTCTGCATTTAAATCTCAACAAGCTTTTCTCTTTGCGATTGTTGATATGGGGAAACCTACAGAAGCATTAACGAATTGGAAGAGATGCCTTGAACCATTAGACTTTGCAATTTAAATTTCAAAGCAATGACACATTCTGCAAGATAAGTATGATCACAGCTCCCAATAAGAATGGAGACTCGTTCCCACAGTAACCTTAAAATTGAGTCAAGGTCAAAACAAAACAACTCGCATGTACCAACTACTATAGCATAACTTTACACGAAACGAATTATCAGGGTGGGAGTAACAGCCGTCGCTGGACGGACGGACGGTTAGACAGATGGACGGCTAAAGAAACAGATAGACAGACAAACGTAGGACAGGGGACAGACGGACAACACTATTGTCTATAGCCTTTTAAGAGCTAAAAGATCAAAATAAATATATATTTTGAATGCATAGAATATGCATATATTTGTTGATTTTTTACATCAATATTGAACACTCAATAAAAAACATTAAAAATACAAAAATTAGTGATAACATTCATTTTGAAACTGATATTATATGAAATGTTTATAATACTTACCTGTTTCATAAAAGACATTTGTGAGCCCATGGAAAATGTTTGGTAACAAAAATTCCAAAGCTTCCATAAAACTGCTGAGATCTTCGGTAAACCCAACCAGTAAAAAATGCTCTTGATACACTCGTTTGGCCTTTTCAAAGGCGTACATGCTTCTTACCCTAAAAGACAGACACGGGTTTTTTTTACTACGTAATGCATTTCTATTTCTTTTGCTGGAAAACAGGATGTGTCTTCATTGTATACTTATAAATTCTAAGTTGTATTCAAACATATGACTTGCGCTTTGTGTTTCATTGAACGTAACACATCAACATAAGTAACCTGTTTATTTGAAAAAATTGTGACTATACACATTTCCTTGTTGAATGAAAGATTCGGATATGTGTCAATTAAAGCCAATTAAAATCTTTTAAAGTTTTACCGCTGCTCTTAATACTATCTGCTTTGCTCACAGTGATATAACATCTGGAATGAAATGAAAACTGCTGACTCAAACTTAACAGTAGAGAAGTGTACTTTATTGAATACCTTAAATTTCTAAAACTGAAAGTATATTTTGAACGAATTTTAAACAAAACAAATATATCTATATGCCAAGCTTTAGAAAAAATTGACCAGTTTTTATAGTTGATTTTATTTTCTTCCTTCCGCGCCTTTTTTTCTGTCTTCAACCCCTGCTAATATACTATTTTTGTATAATGTTCATTCTTATTGTCAACCGCTAAATTGAAACTTGAGTTCAGTTGATTAGAAAGTATTTGACCAGAGTATAAAAAGGCACTTGTTCTCCTTAATAGCATCAAAAAAAATTGTCACTATATTTGCGTTACTATAACTTGTTATGTATGAGTTTTAAAATATATACTGGAATGAAGTGATAATAAAAAAAAGAAAACTGCTGAACTTCTTATAACGTGTGCAATGTAGGCACTGATTTTGTAGGGAAATAAAGCACTGAATTAGAGTTAAAAATTACCCTTCTATATCCTATATTACCCTTTGTGACTTTCTGCCAAGTTGAACACTTTCATACATAGCTATAGAAAAATACTGCAGGGGTTTCTGGACACGAAGTTGCGGGATTTTCAGTATAAAATAGACATTTATCCGTCACTTGATGTGTAAACGATTTTCAAACATATTTTAGACTACGTTATTTTTTTTTCTTTTGACGTTTACAACAGATAATTACTCACCTACATCCTTGCGCTTGCAAACAGATGTTACACTCGCCTAAAATTCAGGCGTTTACAAGCAAGTGTTACGCTCACCTGTAATTTTAATGTTTACAAACAGATGTTACACGAACCTGCATTCTGGTGTTTGCCCACAGAAAAAAGGTAGCATTTGGTTGATTAGTTGGCAAACGCCACCCTGACTAGCCATGCAGTCATCCAGACTCTGGAATACGAGGGCGTTATGAAACGTAAAAGTTACTAAACGGCATGAAAATATTAGGGTATTATGATACGCAAAAGATACTAAACGATATAACAGAACAAGAGCGAGCAAAAATCATGAACGATATTACAATATCATGATGTCAAGCTTTGTGGTGTAATGTTACAGAAGAAAGAAATAGAAATTGTTTATTGTTTCGTGATCTAAGGCGCGTCAGAATGCAGAATTTTCTGGAGTTCGGGGATATGGGAGGTATCTAGTTTTTTTAGTTTGGTGGCTGTGGGATACTTTTGCTCCAGATTCGTCGATTTTGAAACTTGAAAACATAATAACCAGGCTTCTGGGATCAATTCCGTGTCCTGTCTAGAAATATTAGTTATCAGATGAAATCAAATGGAACATATTGAAAAAGTGCTTCTGTCTTAAGGATGGTGTAATTGGTAAACCGGTACTATTTATTTGTGCTACATATGCTTAATTAGTGTTCATTTAACTAATCATTCAAATGCAATGTTGATTAGTATCTAAAAAAATCACTTCGATGCTGCACCAGACTACAATGGTCTCCATCATGGTGGCTGGCAAACAGGAAGAAGATCAAAAAAGATATTTGCGCGGCAGATGCTATTGCTTTTCGATTTTTTTTTTAAGCAATAATATAATGTAATAATATAATGTAATAATAAATTGCGGGGAATGATGACGGGGGAGGGGGGGGGGGGGTTGGTTGCAGTCACGAATCAACCGGTTGCCATGCGTTTCCGTGATATTGTAAAGCAATCCCCAGACGCGGAGTGGTAACTTTGAAATAATGCCCCCTTTTTAACCAAACGCGGAGTGCAGTTACAAAAGAACTAAACTGGCACTCTACGCGGAGCGCATCTGACCTCAAAGTTATCCCCGATCCCACCCCCCCCCCCCCCGCCCCTGCTACTTTCTCTTTGACTCTAAAGTTATCCCAGTCCACCCGCTTTCTCTGTGACTCTAAAGTTACCCCTCTCTTTGCCCCAAATTTCTCTGTGACTCTAAAGTTACCCCCCCCCCCCTCACCAAGCTATCTTTATGACTCTAAAGTTACCCTCCTTCCCCCGCCTCCCCCCCCCCGAGCTTTCTGTATGACTCTAAAGTCATCCCCCGCCTCAACTTTCTTTATGACTCTAAAGTTACCCCCTTCCCCCAGCTTTTTCTGTGACTCTAAAGTTACCCCTCCCCCGCCCCCGCCCCAGCTTTCTCTACGACTCTATGATGTACTGTTCTAGTTTCTTTGCGAGTTCGAAACGTTTCGTCCCTGATAAGCATCGGACCACCCTGGCTTGCTTCGTCATAGCCGATAAACAAAAAGATCAGCAGATACTTGTACGGCAGATGTTGCTATTCATTTTTATTTATGCCTAAGAAAAAATGATAGTACAAACAATTCTCTAGCTCTGCTAGTTAAAAGAACACAATGACAACAAAATGCAACTGGTCTGGCTCTACATTTCGTACAATTTCTGTACGTGTTGACAGCCTTTATATTTTGACACATGATCATTCCCACTTGCAAACAGAGTTTGCAAATGGGTATACTTTGCAAAGAATTCTGGCCGTTTATTCCTTCCTTTTTTTTTTTTTTTTTTTTTTTCCGTCACGGAGGTTTCCAGAAAACTCCTCCTACGCTATTTGACGTAGGACAATGAAATTTGGCACAGAGATAGAGGGTGACGAGATGTCGTGAAATCCGCAAATTTTTTTGACCTTGACCTTTAAGGTCAAGGTCAAATTGAGGTCAAAGTTTTTTTACCTCAAAGTGGTTTCCAGAAAACTCCTCCTACACGGTTTGTAGTAGAAAGACGGCATTTGGCAGAAACATAGAGGGTAATGAGTTGTCGTGAAATCCGCAAAATTTTTTGACCTTGACCTTGACCTTCAAGGTCAAATTGAGGTCAAAATATTTTTTCAAAAACCTATTCCATCACGAAAACTTGCTGGAAATACCGCTCAAATCCTTGTTTCAACACGTGTACAGTGTCAGTAGGCAGTAACATCTTTGATGGAATCTCGACATTCAGTGTCAAGGTCAAGGTCATGTGACTTTTGTATATTGAAATCCCTTAGAGACAAATTGTCCATTATTTCGAATACGGTTAGAGATAGAGCGATTTTGAGCTTATTTTCGACCCTTTGGGCCTAAAAGACGTTATATAAGAGGTACCTCGGTGACCTTGACCTCCTCCGTCATGGTCAAGGTCAAAAACCGGAAGTTGACCATTATCTCGAAAACGGTTAGAGATAGAGCGATTTTGAGCTTATTTTCGACCCTTTGGGCCTAAAAGACGTTATATAAGAGGTACCTCGGTGACCTTGACCTCCTCCGTCATGGTCAAGGTCAAAAACCGGAAGTTGACCATTATCTCGAAAACGGTTAGAGATAGAGCGATTTTGAGCTTATTTTCGACCCTTTGGGCCTAAAAGACGTTATATAAGAGGTACCTCGGTGACCTTGACCTCCTCCGTCATGGTCAAGGTCAAAAACCGGAAGTTGACCATTATCTCGAAAACGGTTAGAGATAGAGCGATTTTGAGCTTATTTTCGACCCTTTGGGCCTAAAAGACGTTATATAAGAGGTACCTCGGTGACCTTGACCTCCTCCGTCATGGTCAAGGTCAAAAACCGGAAGTTGACCATTATCTCGAAAACGGTTAGAGATAGAGCGATTTTGAGCTTATTTTCGACCCTTTGGGCCTAAAAGACGTTATATAAGAGGTACCTCGGTGACCTTGACCTCCTCCGTCATGGTCAAGGTCAAAAACCGGAAGTTGACCATTATCTCGAAAACGGTTAGAGATAGAGCGATTTTGAGCTTATTTTCGACCCTTTGGGCCTAAAAGACGTTATATAAGAGGTACCTCGGTGACCTTGACCTCCTCCGTCATGGTCAAGGTCAAAAACCGGAAGTTGACCATTATCTCGAAAACGGTTAGAGATAGAGCGATTTTGAGCTTATTTTCGACCCTTTGGGCCTAAAAGACGTTATATAAGAGGTACCTCGGTGACCTTGACCTCCTCCGTCATGGTCAAGGTCAAAAACCGGAAGTTGACCATTATCTCGAAAACGGTTAGAGATAGAGCGATTTTGAGCTTATTTTCGACCCTTTGGGCCTAAAAGACGTTATATAAGAGGTACCTCGGTGACCTTGACCTCCTCCGTCATGGTCAAGGTCAAAAACCGGAAGTTGACCACTATCTCGAAAACGGTTAGAGATAGAGCGATTTTGAGCTTATTTTCGACCCTTTGGGCCTAAAAGACGTTATATCAGAGGTACCTCGGTGACCTTGACCTCCTTCGTCATGGTCAAGGTCAAAAACCGGAAGTTGACCATTATCTCGAAAACGGTTAGAGATAGAGCGATTTTGAGCTTATTTTCGACCCTTTGGGCCTAAAAGACGTTATATAAGAGGTACCTCGGTGACCTTGACCTCCTCCGTCATGGTCAAGGTCAAAAACCGGAAGTTGACCATTATCTCGAAAACGGTTAGAGATAGAGCGATTTTGAGCTTATTTTCGACCCTTTGGGCCTAAAAGACGTTATATAAGAGGTACCTCGGTGACCTTGACCTCCTCCGTCATGGTCAAGGTCAAAAACCGGAAGTTGACCATTATTTCGAAAACGGTTAGAGATAGAGCGATTTTGAGCTTATTTTCGACCCTTTGGGCCTAAAAGACGTTATATAAGAGGTACTTCGGTGACCTTGACCTCCTCCGTCATGGTCAAGGTCAAAAACCGGAAGTTGACCATTATCTCGAAAACGGTTAGAGATAGAGCGATTTTGAGCTTATTTTCGACCCTTTGGGCCTAAAAGACGTTATATAAGAGGTACCTCGGTGACCTTGACCTCCTCCGTCATGGTCAAGGTCAAAAACCGGAAGTTGACCATTATCTCGAAAACGGTTAGAGATAGAGCGATTTTGAGCTTATTTTCGACCCTTTGGGCCTAAAAGACGTTATATAAGAGGTACCTCGGTGACCTTGACCTCCTCCGTCATGGTCAAGGTCAAAAACCGGAAGTTGACCATTATCTCGAAAACGGTTAGAGATAGAGCGATTTTGAGCTTATTTTCGACCCTTTCGACCTAAAAGACGTTATATAAGAGGTACCTCGGTGACCTTGACCTCCTCCGTCATGGTCAAGGTCAAAAACCGGAAGTTGACCATTATCTCGAAAACGGTTAGAGATAGAGCGATTTTGAGCTTATTTTCGACCCTTTGGGCCTAAAAGACGTTATATAAGAGGTACCTCTGTGACCTTGACCTCCTCCGTCATGGTCAAGGTCAAAAACCGGAAGTTGACCATTATCTCGAAAACGGTTAGAGACAGAGCGATTTTGAGCTTATTTTCGACCCTTTGGGCCTAAAAGACGTTATATAAGAGGTACCTCTGTGACCTTGACCTCCTCCGTCATGGTCAAGGTCAAAAACCGGAAGTTGACCATTATCTCGAAAACGGTTAGTGATAGAGCGATTTTGATCTTATTTTCGACCCTTTGGGCCTAAAAGACGTTATATAAGAGGTACCTCTGTGACCTTGACCTCCTCCGTCATGGTCAAGGTCAAAAACCGGAAGTTGACCATTATCTCGAAAACGGTTAGAGATAGAGCGATTTTGAGCTTATTTTCGACCCTTTGGGCCTAAAAGACGTTATTGAGAGGTACCTCGGTGACCTTGACCTCCTCCGTCATGGTCAAGGTCGAAAACCGGAAGTTGACCATTATCTCGAAAACGGTTAGAGATAGAGCGATTTTGAGCTTATTTTCGACCCTTTGGGCCTAAAAGACGTTATATAAGAGGTACCTCGGTGACCTTGACCTCCTCCGTCATGGTCAAGGTCAAAAACCGGAAGTTGACCATTATCTCGAAAACGGTTAGAGATAGAGCGATTTTGAGCTTATTTTCGACCCTTTGGGCTTAAAAGACGTTATATAAGAGGTACCTCGGTGACCTTGACCTCCTCCGTCATGGTCAAGGTCAAAAACCGGAAGTTGACCATTATCTCGAAAACGGTTAGAGATAGAGCGATTTTGAGCTTATTTTCGACCCTTTGGGCCTAAAAGACGTTATATAAGAGGTACCTCGGTGACCTGGACCTCCTCCGTCATGGTCAAGGTCAAAAACCGGAAGTTGACCATTATCTCGAAAACGGTTAGAGATAGAGCAATTTTGAGCTTATTTTCGACCCTTTGTTCCTTAAAGACGTTATATAAGAGGTACCTCGGTGACCTTGACCTCCTCCGTCATGGTCAAGGTCGAAAACCGGAAGTTGACCATTATCTCGAAAACGGTTAGAGATAGAGCGATTTTGAGCTTATTTTCGACCCTTTGGGCCAAAAGACGTTATATAAGAGGTACCTCGGTAACATTGACCTCTTCCGTCATGGTCAAGGTCAAAAACCGGAAGTTCACCATTATCTCGAAAACGGTTAGAAAACTGAATTTGATTATTTGACTTTACATTATACTTTGATGTCCTTGTTCATGATAATAAGTCGGAAGCTGACAATTATGTGGAAAGACTGAAAATATGTCTTTAACCAGATAGATTATACCATTGCAAGTGGGTGTCATTTCGCTACGTGTAGCGAAATTCGGTCTAGTTATACATATGTTTACTTTGCTCTTCTAGATGTACAAAATCTGTCTGATTTGGCATGTTATAAGGAAACATCTGGGTTAATGGACTGTGGTACCGGGCCTTCTACCAAGATAGAGTTTTTTTTGTTTTTTGTTTTTTTTGGGGGGGGAGGGGGGAGCACTTGGTATCCTATGTGTTTCCATGTTTGTCTAAAAAAACATAGACACACACAGAGTTAATTTTAGGCCAAGCGTGTCACGCGCTGAGTGCCAATTTTTATTTCAGAGGTGGTTTGAACACACCCTGGACACGCATGGCAAGCATTCGGTAAGGAGGGGGGGGGGGTGGGGGGTGGTGATCTCGAGTGGCCCGTCGGGGGGGGGGGGCTGCTATGTACCTCTATCTTGTGTTTGTAGTGCTGTGGGCCACTGCGATTTTCGGAGACGGAGCCGTAGATGTTGTAGTAGTAGTGGGACGCCAGTCTCTCCGTCGGTTCTCGAAGTACATTAATGAACGCTATAGATTTTCCACTTTTTCTGAAAAAACAAAATAGAAAAATTCTCACTCTTGCACCCGTTTTATTATTTGGTGTGTCAATCTATTGCTATCAACCATTACCTACTCACCACTGTGCTCACTTAAAACTCTGGAATATACTTTCTATCGATACTGTCTGTTGTTGGCGTGATGTTACTACCCTGCAAATAGGACCACCTTCGTAATGGGACCACCTTCTAAATGGAACCACCTCCAAAATAGGACCACTTTTCAATGGTGCCGTTCTTGAAGTCTTTCATTATGAAGAAGTCCATAAATAGGACCAACTCGGAAACTGGACCACTAAAGCTCAGTCCCACTGGTGGTTCTATTTCTGATGTTCTACTGTACATTATCATTAAGCTTACTTTTCTTCTTCGGTGAAATCCACAAAATGCATTTGGCTTGCGTAGATGAGAGGGGCTTTGCGGCTTATAACTTCATTCTTTACTTTTTCCTGTTGTACATAAAAACACACATGTCGGTTGTTTTTATACCTCGAAATTTTTATTGCAATTTCGATGGAAATTAATGCTACTTAAGAGTCGGTGAAAATTAATACGTTTGTATTCTGAGGTTTACAATGTTCAGTCTCGAGTGGTTTTATAAATGGATAAAAAAGTAATGAATATAACTTTCGGTAACGCCACCCAGAAACGTTAGTTCACGGCTTGCTGCTGTGACAAACTTGGGTGCAGCATGGAGTCACATAGTTTCCAGCTTAGAGGTCTCCCCGACCCTCCGTCTTTCTCCCGACCAGTAAACAATGCGACTTTAGATTAACGTTGGAGAGACGTCGTACCACAACGACGGAGCAACGTCATGTTTTGGTTCTTTGTGAAAGCTGAAACAGCATCTAGTTCCGACGATGGGTAGACGTCAGGAAAGTTACGTCGGACCAGAGAAAAACGATTCAGACATTTTAGATAAATACTACATGAAAAGCAACTTTGGAGTGCGTATTTTATCGGATATCAGTCTAGCCATGTTCAAAATGCTTTAACAAAATTTAAACCAATACATGCTACACTGAAGTTTTAAAGGTTTTCAAGGGCATTTTTAACAAGAGCGCATTTTTACAGGCATTTAAATCCTCTTGAACTTAACATGCTAAAGAACATTATAAAAATAGCGGGGTTTTAGCTGTCTCTCCTAATTAATATAAACATGGCATGGTAATAAAAAATCGCAGTCTGGAAAAATCTGCCAACATCAAGGCACAGAGCAGAAATATAGACAATGTAGCTGCATCTTGTAGCAGCAGCTTGTCCTCTAACCACTTCGTAGCCATTACACTTTGAGCAAAATATTTATAAACATATTTTTAAACAAAGTTAAAGAGAGAAAAGGATAAGCTTTGTTTCGATGGGTTCATGTACGTACAGGAAACACACCCAGGAAGTGCTGCTATAGTGTTTGAATGTGAAAACGAGCTGGAGACGAGATATGCGGGGTGTGACAACAAGGCCGCATTGACATTGGGATCTGTCAACTGTAAAAGTTTCGGTCTCAAAATAACTTCCTTTTTGCATAGAGAACTACCCCCCTCCCCCCCTCCTCCCCCCACAAATCGGTCGTCAATCACGCTATCACAAATTTTCACGTCTGTGTATGGTTTCACATGTCATAAAATAAAAAAGGGGAGGGAATGACTTGGGGAAGTGAGATTTTGCATTAGAAACTCGGTCTTATATCGTTTCATCTTACGAATTCAAGTTAACTAAGTAAGTTAGATATTCAACAATGCAACAAAAAAGCGAGACAGAATTTGACATTGAAGTTTTAAGGGCTTATACTTAATACTGGTAGAACCAGTCACTTTGAAGTTGTTGAGTGCATATACACATTGAAATTGTTGTAATGTTGGATTATTAACTGAGATGATTCGCGTTTTCAGGAATTTCTGGGACTGGGGAGGGCGGGGGAGGGAGGAAGGGGATTCAAAAGGCATTGGCATTGGGACATGTTTCTGCCCACTGAAGGTGTCATTGCAATCTCTCCCGATTCCGCCAATTCTAATATCTAACATAAAAACCTGGTAGTTGTAAAATAACTATTGTTCATATTGATAACTGTAACAAATTTCTCCCTGATGTTACCACCCCAGCAGGCAAAATGACGTCTTAAAGACGTCGATAAGACGTAATTTTTCGACCAACATGACGTCTGAAAAGGGTGGATTTTGCAACAAAAACGGACGTCCCTTTTAACACTTGAAAAAGACGTCGTCTTAAGACCTAAAAAGGACGTCCTGTTTGAACGTAAAAAAGACGTCGTTTTTGGACGTTTTTACGACGTCTATGAAAGGTCGATTTTGTAACAAACAAGGACGTCTTTTGGGGGACGTGAAAAGACGTCGTTTTCGGACGCGCTTACCACATCTGGAAAAGGTCGATTCCGCAATTTTTTCTGAGTGATGTCAATTTTATAGACGTCTGTTTGGGTAATAAAACTAGATTAAACACAAGAAAATACAATGTTATAGCTCTATCCAATTGTATTGCTTCATTGTAAAATGAACGCATTGAATACATAATCACGAAACGCTTTATCAATAAAAATCCTGTCCTTGAAGATGACCTGAATTGCCATTTCTTTGCCCAAACACACAAATACATAAAAAATGCACGCTGCTGTCTTACTAAATGCGGACTAAATCACAAGGTGCGCTGCGGAAAAGCACTGAATGACAAATCGCAGCGAAGTACTCAAGTATTAAATTTTTAACATGGATAAGGCAAGGAACAAGTTTATTTCTTATCTCCCGACTCTGTCAATCTAAAAATCGAAGTTAAGAAAAAAAGACTAAATGGGTGTCAAAAATTGACCAGTTAAAATGTGTGATCTATGTGCAAAAAAGGGTATCCGGACATAACGGCGACGGCCAAAACGGCGACGGCCATAATGGAGAAGACCAAAACGGGGACGGCCAAAACGGCGACGGCCAAAACGGCGACAAGTGCAACCCCGGACAAAACGGCGACGGAGTTTTTTTTTTAAGTTTATGCTTTAAAACGCTTATTAAAAACAACGTTGCCAACACAGTTTATTTAACCATCAGAGATAAATAAATTTGCACACAGTGCAGCATTTCTCCCAACGTGCCCTTTCTGACCTCCCTAACCAACTCCTTCCTGTCACCATTCACTGTCTCAGTAATCTGCTCAAGGAATGACTTACTCACTTCCCTTTTCTCAGGTAAAACTTGAAATTATTTTCTCAGGTAAAATAAATTTAATCTTATCTTTCATTTGTGTGGATTCGTATATATAATAACAACACTTCACATAACCGATACAAAAGGATTAGCTCATTAAGGCGATTAAAATATCGGTCTTTCATTGCTGATAATCCGAAGTCCTTCTAAAGGCGTTTTTATTTTGCCTTTCATTGATGTGGATTCACGTGCAAAAACGGATTAGTGGGCACATCGCTAAATACAATTGTCTTTCAAAATGTTCTTAATTACTCCCCCCCCCCCCCCCCACACACGATGGATTATCATATAATTGCACTTATGAATATAGAGAAAATAGGTGTTAAATTATCCATTTTATTTTGCCCTTAAAATTTAAATATTGGTTCAGATTATACGTATCTTCAAGTAGAAATGAATTGATTTATCTGGCAACACTATTCTTTGTATTTTGATTTTCAACATTAAATTATTACTCTACGTCGCCGTTTTGTCCAGGTTTGCACTTGTCGCCGTTTTGGCCATCGCCGTTTTGGCCGTCGCCGTTTTGGCCTTCTCCGTTTTGGCCGTCGCCGTTCTGGCCGTCGCCGTTTTTTCCGGGATTCGCAAAAAGTGTTGAATTTGTAAGGCAAATATGTCTAAGCACTTTCAGCTCGTGTTTACGTTTCTCTCATTATCTTGTCAATATGACTTTAAAGTTACAAAATACCAACCGCGATTTATAAAAGTGTTGTTAAACCGTTAATATAAAAGCACATTGTGCAGGAAACAAAAATAGTTTTGGCTGGTTACCGAGTCCAAAACTTTTCCAAACAAAATCGCCTCCCTCTGGTCGCTCTACTTTTTCCAGAAAAGAAGATCACTTGCCGAGCGTTGTAACAGTGCAGCCTACTACCCGATACCCCGCCCCCCGCCTCCCCCGCCCCCCCCCCCCCCACACACACACAATGTCGTTCTCTCGACTTGTATTCAACATCGCTTCCCAATGTCTGTCCAACATCGAGGGAAAGACGTTTCGACTTTTATATACAACAAACTCCCAACCTTGACGATGCGTCTACTTAACGTTTATTTAGCGTCGCTTGTTCATCGGGGGAAAAGAAAATGAGTCTTCTGTGTCTTACCAAAAGCGACTGCCTGTTGAAGTAGTTTGCATTCACCCTAGCACGTCCCCCGCTTACGTATGTAACATTATTCTGCTGTGCTAATGACTTGAACGCTCTTTTCACTGTCCGGCTGCCACATTTAGGAACGCTGCCATACACTATTCTATCACAGCCATTTATAAAATCCAGATCAGACATCTGCAGAAATTGTTGTTTGAACAGATCAACCCTGCACCGTGAATGTCCATGGGTTTGATCACTCACTAGTTTTTTCAAACGTTTTTTTCCAGCTTGGGGTTTATTATCCGACATATCATTTATTGTCTCTTCAATCGTGTTCCTTTGCACTTCAGAATTATGGAAAATATAAGTTACTGCTATGAATATAACCACAAGAAAGCTCAAGACCAGTTTCGGCAATAGGCACCCATTTGAGTTCAATTCTGGAAAAAGCATTTCTGCAACACACAACCACCACACCGCCAAACCCGCAGTAAATCAAAATCAACATGTTTGATATTCTATAAAGGGGAATCTCGCCTGCACTTTCGACAGACAATCAGCGAGGTCTTTGGCGACGTCACATGATCTCATGATCTCAAGTCGGCGTGTTTCTTTTGATAGCAGTGGTGAAATCAAACTCTGTGGTAGGCATACCAATTTTCGTACTGTCATATATCAACAGCTGAATGACATAATTCCATGAGTGGCAAAAACATGAACTTAGAATGTAGACGGTCGGAATGGGGATGGTGGAGGGGTTAGGGAAAGGAAATGGGGAAGGAGCTCACATTTCAACATTTTACCTTTCGGAATAAGTAATTTAACTTTTAGCAATTAATAAATATAGCTGCCTGTATTTTTTGTCAGGAAATGCCGTTTTTTCATTTTATATTCAGTATAACAATTTATCGAGTCCCGGACAAAAAGGCGACGGCCAGAACGGCGACGGCCAAAACGGAGAAAACCAAAACGGCGACGGCCAAACGGCGATGGCCAAAACGGCGACAAGTGCAATCCTGGACAAAAAGGCGACGTGGATTAATAATTAAATGTTGAAAATCAAAATACAAAGAATAGTGTTGCCAGATAAATCAATTCATTTCTACTTGAAGATAAGTATAATCTGAACCAATATTTAAATTTTAAGGGCAAAATAAAATGGATAATTTAACACGTATTTTCTCTATATTCATAAGTGCAATTATACGATAATCCATCGCGTGGTGGGGGGAGGGGGGGCGTAATTAAGAACATTTTGAGAACGTCGCCGTTTTGTCCGGGGTTGCACTTGTCGCCGTTTTGGTCGTCGCCGTTTTGGCCGTCGCCGTTTTGATCTTCTCCGTTATGGCCGTTGCCGTTTTGGCCGTCGCCGTTATGTCCGGATACCCAATTTATCTTGCTATAAAAAAGCAATTAAGCATATTATAAATTTAATTGTTGGTATCGATTTTTGTTTTTCTGATATCACTTGTTCAATTTGTGATATCAAAATCTGACTTAAGGATTCAAGAGATGATTTTGTTTTAATATCATACATTTGGGATCTCTTTTAATGATCACATTAACTGAATTCTGTCATTATAAATTGTTTGTTGATATCAATAAAGCCATTTCTGGTATTAAATATCCATCTATCTTTTTATATTTTAATTGAATTAACAATATCACTAATCAATTTTGGATGTCAAAAATTTCAACTTTAAGTGCAAATTTATTTACTGCTGAATTACTGAAATCAGTAATTCAGTTATTGATGTAAAACATAATTTATGATATCAAAAAACATCGCCACCGCCAACACCACTTCCAAAAAAACAAAAAAAAAACACCAAAAACTTAAGCCGTGAATCCATGCTGCAAATGTTACTTCGTGCAATACACAGATGAACAAGCCACAAAATTGTTACTTTTTCTTTTATTTCATTCACGCTCACCGAGATCGGCAAGCAATGTCTTTTAGGTGATTGCTGAAGTGCTTTCTGAATAATCACTTCTTATATTTTTTGCATTCAAGATTTTCTTTAATCAAAGACTAAATGACACTCGCTAAGGGAGATTTTACTGCAACATTTTGTGAACTGCGTGTGTTGTGTGTACCTGACGACCTGCATTTTTTATTGCTGAAAAGAAAAAGGGAACTTTATGTACTTTTGGGTTTGCGCTATGTCCAGAGCACGCAAATTTTGCTACACTTTTCAAATATTGAACACCTTCGTTAGAAATTTCCTTAATTATGTTAAGCTCCTGTCAAAAATAGTGTATACCGTATTCTTTTATTTACAAAAAGGATTAAAAATAAACTCTGGAATTATTTAGTTCAGCGTTATAAAATGCAAATTAATTAACTTAAGAACAAAGCAGTATAATAGTATTATGGTTGTGTAATTTTGGCTGTATTATATTATGAATAGAGGAGAATCGTGTAGTGAGATACCGATAACAAACACAGTAGAAAACAGTATCGGTGAATTGAAGCTGTATACATCTCCCACATCTGGGCGGTGCTGTGTAAACTCGGGAATATCATATTTGTCACTGGCGTTGTCAGACTAACAGTTCTCTCGTCACATAATTATGTTGCAGTTGTTGATACCCGACCCAGCCTCCTCTCTCTCTCCCCCCCCCCAGTCCTATAAAAAAGAGGGAATATTAAACTTATCACTGAGGCTCTTAGGCTTTCACCCCTGTCTTTACATAATTATGTTGTTCGAGGTGTTGATTACCCCCCCCCCACCCCCACCCACCCCCCCCCCCCCCGCGCCCCGCCAGCCACATCGCCGCGTCAAGAATACATTGCAATTGCGGTCTGCTTAATTCTTGGGAACCCACATTGTTGTTGAGAATTTGATTGGTTAATGGGGTTTTTTTTATAATTTTGAGTGTAGAGTCCCAGAGTCTCTTTAGTCTACTCGAAAAGAGGAAGGGTCATAGAAATAGAATTTAGTGAACAACAATAACATTTCGGCCTGATTTGAATTTTACACAGCACATTAACGTCCTGTGTGTGTGTTCGCTACATTTTCACATGCCCAACCGATATCCGCATTCAGTTGAGAAAAAAATTAAATACAAAATTCACAGAGATATACTCCGAAGCATATGACAGGCCTGGTTGTCTGCCGCGCTGGTTCTTTCAGCCTTCTCTCAGAATTACATTTGACTAAACAGTTCAATAATAAAGACATTGTTATGAAAAATAATTTTATTGAAATAAAAAAAGACCCATTTTGAGGGCATATTCCGTGTATCTCCATGCCAGAAAAAGAGTTCAGAGTCTGTTTTCATTCAAGTGTTTTAAAAAGTGTTGAGCAAACAAACTCTCTAAAAAACACTGATATTATTTTTTAAAAACCTCAGAAACATACGTGGCTTGTCAAGCTTAAGTGGCGAAGTAAACAAAAGTTCGACAGCAACGTCGCAAAATTGTCTCAATCGTCATGAAGATGAACACACCGTGTCAGTCACATCTTTAAGCTAATTTTTTTTTAATGGAGAGAGGTGAAGTGAGGTGAAGGGAGGTTTTATTTTACGCGAGATTTGCCTTCACCCTACATCTCAACAGGCGTCTTTCACAGCAACAGAATGTCCTCAACCGTGCTACGACATTTATTTCTTTTACGGTGCCTGCAATGGGACAATGGGACAGTTAACACGCAATGGTTCATCCGTAGAATGCGTAGTAAATCTCGTCCAAGTTCTCGGCCTGCGCCATCTCTGAACGAGAGTCCTTTGATGGCGGGCATTATCTATCATTACCCCCCCCCCCCCCTCCCTCGTCTAATAAATCCACCAATAAGCAGATTACGCCAGAGTGGAGACAGGTGAAAGATGTGGCAGGTTGCTGTCTGTTCGTTATGTCATTAGGGTGGAGTCCACCACTTCCTCTGTCTCGAATATTTATTTCATAGACAGTTACATGTCTAATTTATATTTAATCTGCAGCTACATCAATATGTTTTCTAAGGTCGTCCATCAGTAATACTAACAACAACGATGCTAATAATAATAATAATTATAATAATAATAATAATCGATGTCAATAATAAAATTATTGACTTTAGTGGTGATTGCAGTGACGAGGATTGTACCAGAACTACTATAATAACGACCAAAACCGGCAGTTGATCTAAAAGAGGACATTCTTACCAAGAGAGAGGAATTCTGGAAGAAGTTGGATCCCTTCACTGCTCGTCCTTTGTTCATAAATATGACCTTGTTTTTCACCGCTAACAGCTTTAAAACTTCCTTAATCATTCGGCTGCCACACTTTGGAACACTTGGATACACTATTTTATCACAGCCTTTTATATAATCCAAAGCAGAAAGTTTATTAAATTTTTGTTTAAACACTGAAACGTCACATTGTAGACTTGTGGATACCCTTTCACGATCCGCCATTATAGCGTTTATATTTCCCGTGGCTGCGTCATCCAGCGCTTGAACAGAAAACGCGAGTGGAGTTTGATGCGAAGATTTCATGTTTTCTATCCTGTTTATGAACATCAGTTTCAAAATAAACATCACCATTAAGCTAAGAAAAACTACCTTGGTTATGGAACACCCAAAACGATTTATTGCTTCAGTTTTGAGCATGTTTGGCTGCAAATAAAGTTTGAAACGAAATTGACATAGTTTATTGATATAACCCGAAATGCAAAGAAAAATAGACAAGTATCCGGTGAAGAGGTGGCGTTATGCCACTGAAGTGTCACGTTTAAGTAAAGACAGTGTACTCAGTAAAGTAAATAATTGTGTACTGAGAAGAAATGGCACGTGGGAATAGGCGCAACAAACCGTCGCCTTGTCTTTGCCGCTTGCATTGCCACATACAAATCCCATTCAGTGTCAGGCAAGTTTGAAATAATTATAAATATTAACAAAAAAAAAAAAAAAAAAAAAAAACAGGGAAAAGAGACTAACAGGCATTAATTAATTGGTTCATTTTGGAAGATCTCCGGGGTCAGTACATGTGACAAAAATGTTGCAAGTAGCTAAGAATTTATCTTTTCATAAGAAACCCTTGGAATATACCGGGGGGGGGGGGGGCACTTGGTATCTTACGTGTTACCATGCGTTTCTAAAAAAAAAAAAACGCGGAGAAACGGGTAATTTTGAGAATAGACGTGGTCCGCAATCAGTGCCACTGTCATTAAAGAAAGGGGTATTTTTCATTCAGTACTCCGTGTTTTCTGGGGGGGGGGATTATTTTGGAATTTCGCTCCACGTTTGCTTAAAAAGGGGGTATTGTTTCAAAATTGGCACTTTGCGTTCAGGGGCTGTTTTAAAAACGCGTGGACAAGCATGGTAACCGTGGTACTTGAGTGACTCCCCCCTGCCCCGGTGGGGGGGGGGGGGATGTGTTAATTCTCAAATATATCCCAGAATGAGTCATGACCAATCTGTATGTCAGTCTTTGCATAGAAAATACTTGAATACAATTGCTCATGTATTGAAGTTATTCGGTACAATGCAAACAACGTGGACAGCTCATTAATCTAAGCGATATCTTCTTCATTTGGCTGCCTGTACATACTCCATGTTACAAGGAACATAATAACACCACCACCTCTGATCCCAGTTACCTTGTATTAGTATTACAGGTTCGTGGTGCTTTTTGTTATATAAGACCTATGGGTGCCCCTCACCCTAACCCCGAGGGAGGGAATGTTTGTATGGTGTGCGAAGTGCTACTACTTTTCCATCGCGTCAAGCAGTGGAAAAGGTGCTGCAGATTTGGAATGAATATAGCTTCCATTCCAGTGTACCCTCGATTGAAGGAAGGAAGTTGGTCTTGTGGTTTCCCGGCCAAAGCATCCCAGCCCTAAGCGCCCCCAGAACAAGGCGCCCTGGCCCAAAGCGTCCCCTGCCAAAAGCGTCCCCGGCCCAAAGCGCCCCAGCCCCAAGCGTCCCAGCCCAAAGCGCCCCCCCCCCGGGGAGTAAGGAGTTATCGGTCCAAACGTCCCCAGCCCAAATCACCCTCGAAATAAAGAGTCCCCGACCCAAAGCGTCCCCGGAATAAAGCCTCCCTCTCTCTGAAATTATGAGCAAAGCGGCCCTTTTCATAATTTATGGGGTGTAATTTTTTTATAACAAAAATGCACTCTTATAATAACTCATTAAGTGACAAATTTAAAGCTGATATGCAACTTAGGTAATACGTATGTATAATTTTATTGAGTAAAAACTAACAAATGGTTTCTATGGAATGCTATTTTCACATTTATTAGGGAATTATTGATCTCAAGAATTAATTTTTCATATCAAAAATTGATTTTTTGATATCAAGAATTAATTTTTGATATCAAGAATTAATTTTTGATCTAAAAAATCCATATTTTGATATCAAGAATTTATTTCTGCTATCTGTAATCGTATTTTTGATATCAATAAATATTTAGAGATGTCAAGAAATATTTTTTGATATCTCAAATGATTTAATAATATCTAAAATTGATTTTTTGACATGAAAAATTCAATTCTTGATAGCAAAAATGAAATATTTGAGAGCAAAATATCAATTTTGAGCTCAATAATTCATTTTATGTTTATTGATGTCAAGAATTTATTTAAGATATTATTATACCAGACTGATACTTTTTAAATTTGTATTTTGAAACCTGCAAACGATTTTTTGACCTCAAAAATTGATTTTTGACATCAAAATATTAGTCTATTTTTAAAAATTATTCAGAAACACACGTCTGTAAATAAATACTGACTGTTTCTTGTATACAGGATCCTTCTTTAAATTTTTTACTGTGCAAAAAAGAAGCAATTCTTGATATCAAAAATTTTTGCCATCTAAAATTTAATTAGTGATAGCAAAATGTAAATTAGTGAGAACGACATTGATTTATTGATATCTTTAATTATATTTTGATTTCAAAATTAAGCATTAAATGTTAAAACGGCATTCCATAGGTTTCGAAAGGGAAATTTTCTAATTAGAAAAGATTATGTATTCACATATATTTACTGACAAAATACCATAAATGCGTTATTTTGCTAGAATCAAACTCAATCTCAATTGCAATTGCTCTTGTGTGCAATCTGAATCTGATGAAATACAGCGGAGAAACCTATATAGGCATAATATCCGCCGGGATCTTAATATAATAACAATTCAGTCATATTAATTGCAGTTCCAACGTGATGCAGTCGCTTTGACCTGTAATCGGATTACTATTTGAGTTTTCAGTTTGACCGATCCATTTAATTGATCTCAACTGCCACTATTCTTCAGTTGCTATAAACAATTGCAAAGGTCATTATTCTCAGTTGCAGTTCAATTCATTGATCATTTTAACTGATCTGATTGATGTTTTTTATTGACATTATTTATTCTGGGGGAGCTTTTGCACTGGGAGTGCTTTGTTTCTGCTTTCTACTTCGCAACAACAAGGGTTCTTTATTCCGGGGGAGAGCTTTGTTCCTGAGCGATTTGTTCCGGGGCGCTTCATTCCAGGGAGAGCTTTGTTCCGGAGCCACCCGACAAAATAGTAGCATTAAATCTGGTAGTAGATTAAACTTCTGTTCATATTTACTCTCTTTGTCATCCACGGTGAGTACTGTCAGTACTCTCGTGATTACGCTTCTTCCATGTACTCCGGATACTGGTGAGATTTTGTTAATCAACTCCAGTCTTAGCTAATCCCCTGTATAATCATTCAGATCATCCTGCTGCCTTCTCACTGACTCTACCATGTGCCCATTTGATGACAAAGAGCCTCATATATTCACCATAACTCCCGTTATCCCTTGAGCAAACGTGTTTCCGACGACCTTAGAGTCATCCCGTAAATAACAGATATTATATACCGAGGATAATAATAATAATAACAGTGATAATAATAATAATAATTATTATTATTATTATAATCATAAGACGGATAATAATAATAATAATAATAATAATAATAATAATAATAATAATGATAATAATAATAATAATAATGTATGTATAAAGCCCATTAGGGAACTGACAAGCGTTTCAGGGTTAAACAGTTCACGAACAGAAGCAGTCAAATTTGTTGCGGCACATTCTAACTACCTGTGAGGTACACTCAAACAGCACTCATATCGCGCAATTACCTTGTCCGAACGAGACGATTATTCACACAGTAAAACCTCGGGTTGGGAATAATTGTGCCCGGTGGGACAGTGAACACGGTCCCCCAGTGATTACGGTCCCCCCGGACCATGTTCACTAGGGATTAGGGTCCCCTCTAGTGATTACGGTCCCCCTTGATATCATGGATGTGCGTTATTTATGGTGCCTGAACTCTGACAAATTATAGAATTTAAAGTAAGTAGGAGTAAATAAGAGTTACTTTCGTAAATTTTATTGCAATGTCCAATCATATTTATTTACATGCAACAAATATAACTAGTTTTAACAAACACTGTACAGATGCTTACATTCTATATATTATGTTGCATAGACTAGAGTATAATGATCTGCTAGGTTACTGATACAAATGTTCTGAGTAGATTTTCTTAACTGGCCAAGTGCTTTAAGTTTCAACGAAGCAGCGTTGTATGTGAGCCACTTGTATGTTTCAAGAATTCGCTTTTTACTTCGATTTTCCTCACTTTCTCCATCGCTTATGTTTTCTGAATAATGTTAATTTGGAAAAATAGGCACCTTATTAAGGGCAAATTTGGGTGTGGTTCCTTAGGTTTTAAATAGATATACTCAAGATTTACTCATGCGCAGTAATATCTATATTATTGATCTCAAACATCACATATAAGTTGGGTTACAGAGTATTACATGTGGATTCATGGAGTAACGAAAAGGATTAAATCAGGGATTTATCAGTTAAAAACTTTGGCCATCGTGTTGCATTGATCTCTTCAGATGAAAGGATATACATTTGCTGTAATTAATAATTTATTCATCCTAAATCTGCTGTGAGATTTGTCAATTTTAATTGCATTTATTTAATTTCACTGCATCGCTAATTGGTAGGATGAAAGCGTTTAAAATTAATTTCGGTTAGTAAATTTTGCGAGATGAAGAATTCATGCAAAAATAAGCATAATTCGCAAGATCTCTGAATTCACTTGCATATTCCTACCTATTTTTAAGTTTGGGGGACCATTTTTCCTAAGGGATTATGGTTTCCCGAGGGACCGTGTTCACTAGAGGGGAACCACATTCACTAGTGACTGTGGTTCGTGGGGGGGGGGGGGCGTGATTTGTAGGAATGAGGGTCCGGCCGGATCATAATCACGGGGGACCACAATCACTGGGACACCGGCATAAGGAGGTGTCAAAATTATCAGGTTCTTGTTATACAGAAACCAGTGCAAAATTAAAAGGAACTGAGATATGTTGTCTAATTTAGGGAGTTTTCCGCATTACACAAGTTTCTCCAGATACAGTTTTTACTGGTAAACGGTCATCTGCCCCCCGGTCAACTGCCCTTTTTTTTGCAACCCGGTCGAATGCCCCCGTCCCCCCTGCAATTTGACGGGGTCGTCATCTGCCCTCTTTTTTTAGTGAAAAAAATTCTTTAAAAAATTAGGCAATTGTGATGTCCCCGCCTACTTCGTCTCTGAAACAATTGATCTTCATTGATCTATTCACCAATATTGATCTTAGGAGAGACTGATCCTTAAACTAATTGCAATTCTAATTGCAATTAGTTTCTTGTTGGTGAATAGCAATTTACCGAGGTGCAAAACATTCAATAAAATAAATATAATTTTATTTATTGTGTCTTTGTAAGGCAAGAACCCAATAAAAATGGTATATGGCGGGGGCAAGCGACCACCCCTCCACTTTGAAGGGGGGTGGGCAGTCGGCCGGGTTGCAAACAAGGGGGCAGATGACAGGGGGCAGTTGAACGGGGGGCAGGGGTTGCAAACAAGGGGGCAGATGACAGGGGGCAGTTGAACGGGGGGCAGGTGACCGGGATTCGTTTTTACTGTGTATAACGGTCAGGCACTGCACGCGTTGTGATGGGATTGACAGGGATGAACTTGTGGAACAGGTGGCAACACTGTAAGACCAGACTGTCGTAGTGAATACCATTCTTTCTCGTGTGGCACATGGAAAATGGCACAAGAAAATAATGGCACAGTGCAAAATCGGAAAAATGGCAACATCAAAATTTTATTTTTTATTTATATTAAAAAACGGAAAACGGAATATTAAAATAAGTTTTGACCGTGTTTACTTGCAAATCGATTTCACTAAAAATTAAAAAAAGGATTCACATTCAAAAAAGTACATTTAATGAAAACAAGCCAAAGTCTGAAATACTCAAATTAAACCAGACACTAGAGTCACTATGAAAACTGTTTTTGTCGATGCACAACACTATTCCAACTCAGGCTGATTTCTGCACGACCTCCATCGAATGTTGTGACCTGCATCTCGAAGGAACTGTTCTGCGGTCTTTGTGCCCTGCTGTCGGTCCAAACACAACTGAAGAAGTCACGCCTGTAGTAATCCAGAAGTGGAGTGACGTCCCCTGGTGTGTTTGTACGGAAATACGCGATTCCATCGTCGAGATCAGCAATGGGCAGCGACGCAAGAGAATCCATCATGCCACAAAAAGTTTCTTGTACAGTTGCGTAAGTCCAAATTCTTGGATCTTTCTGAACGTAGCTTGAGTAAGGTGATACAAGCATCCTTGAATCGTAATGTCCTGGCCTAAGGTCTCCGTTATCGCGCTTTTCATGCCTAACACAAAGTCCATCACTGTAGTCATAGCATCCGGCTCTTGGTGCAGTTCTGCGCACTTGACTATGATCACACGTAAAGGTTCCTGGTATCTCTCTTTGGTCTTCCGCTGGAGGAGGGCTTACATACATGAAACTGCAGTGTTTCCCAGTGGCGAACGTATGACGTACAACTGGCAAAATCCATGTGGCGCCACAGCATGATTGCCATCCATGTACCATGTGGTTGCAGAGGAGAAATGATCCGGCTCCTCGCTGGTTGCAAATATTATCGCTATGGCAGCTACTGTCATACATTAAAAATTGTTCCGGTCTGGAGAAGCCGTTCGGGTTCATTCACTTTCAAGAACCAGGTCATGAAGACTGTCCGGTTCCACCGGGATACGTCCAAAGCGCCGATTTCGCAAAGTACGCTTACTGATTCTTCTTTGTCAAGTTGCATGCTGGAGTCGACGTCGATCTCGCCCATGTGCTGCGTAAATATTTGAGCAGGTTTGTCAAAACTCTGTTTAGTCTGTTGTTTCATGTATGTGCGACATTTGGCAGCAGTCACTTTTACATCGCTAGGGTTATCGTTGTGTTCCTTTAACAGGGTGGGATTTTCCAATCCTACTGACGTGTTCAGAACAGTTTTGCAGTCGGTAGTGCGCCTGATGCATCTCCACGTTATGTAATTTGTTCTAGATATCTGCTTGGTGTACGTAAAACCATTCAGGCACAGCTTCTGACTACCTTTATTGCCAGTTATCATTTCCATTTTGATGATTTTCAAATAAAAATCCGGTTATATATAGGGCATCTGAAGCATCAGGTTTCCACTAATCACAGCCGGAGTAATTTTTTTTATAAACAGGGTTTAGCTGCAAACACTCGAAATTGACCTCAAAACAATGTACATGGGAATTAGGATTAAGATAAGTGTGGTACTTCCAGACAGGCAGAAACACTGAAAGGATTTTTCTTTGGTCTTGAGTCGGACTGCAAGACACATGCCTTGCTGTTATTGAACTTGATTGAACTCCGGGGTAATGTCGGAAGTTAACAGCAGTTGCAAGTTAGACAAAAAAGGCGTTGCCATTTTTCCGTTTTTTGTACTGTGCCATTTTTTTCTTGTGCCATTTTTGTCATTGCCATTCTTTCAATTGCCATTTTCCCTACACCCTTCTCTTGTGAATGAGAGAGTTTTCAGGGAGCGCCATTTTCTTGAAAAATGATTTTTAAGACCAACATACTTCGTCAGACCGGACACATAAGCCGTTTATATGTATGTTTGTAAACTTTTATTTTATGTGTTTTTTCACGTACAGTTTTGACAGGATTGCTTTGATATTTTGTCTGAACATATTCTATATGGTACTCTATTGAATAATTTTACTTTTTTAACGATCCGCTAAAAATTATACATATGATGATATTTTAATTTTTTGGCAGCCAATTTTCAAAATGGTCTTCTCATGATCGATCCGACAAAATTTGACCAACGTTTTTTGCGGGTTTGTTCCCTTAATGCGGTGCCTGTTGCACTTTTTTTTCTATTTCTTCTAAGTTTTAGATAACTGTTCTTCTGCCGATCTTTTTATGAATTGCTTTTTTTTGGCGATCCTCTCAAGATAGACAACGCATCGGTTTTTCGAAGTGGTTCTTCTCCTGCATGCAATTTTAGTAGGAATGGTCCAAGGTTAAAATTGCTTTTAAAGAGTTCCCCAGAGGTTGGGCGTAATTTTCAGTAACAAGTTTTAAAATGCTTCTACCACTATCTGGCGGTCCTAAATACCTTTTAACGCTTGATTAACCAGATCTCAAATGGGCACAGTGTTCCTGGAAATGCTTGTTTTACTTATGAGAAACCTCTATAGCAGATGATCGGTATATATTATTACGAAAAGCATTTTATAATTTTGTGTATATCGGAGTTCCACTACCCTGCACACAAAACACATGGATACGTAATATGTCTGTAAAATTGTTTTGGTAATTTGTCACATGCTAGACTGGCCTATTGTTTATCTGTGGGTATGGCTGTGATGCAAAAATCAAAACAAGCTGTGTAGCAACATACAGATTTTAACATATCCGAAGGAAATATCAACTAGTGTTATGTCTTTGCTATTTTAATATTTAGTTTAATATTCATTATTATTTTTTCTTGTATTTTTATTCTGTAAAGAATTTTATCAAAATATATTTATATTTGTTCCATATTTCATTCTTATAAGAAGATTATTATGTTTTTATGTTTTATTTATTTTGTCTTTATCTTGTTATTTAGCCTTTTAATTATTTCCCATTTACGGCCTCTTGGATTATTTCTAGCTCCAAATTAAGCTAATTTTACATTAAAATGTGGTGTTTATGGTTTTGGTGGTGTTGGTGGTCACCGTGGTTGTTGTAGTTGCAGTGTTGGTGATGGTATTGGTGGCGGAAGAGGTGGTTGTGGTGTTGGTGGTGGTGCTGATGATGATAGTGGTTGTAGCGGCGGTGGCGGTGCTGGAAGTGGTAGTGCTGCTGCTGTTGATGATTGTGGTGGTGCTGGTGCTGAAGATGATGCTGATGATAGTGGTGGGGTGATGGTGGTGGTGGTGCTGCTGCTGATGGTGATGTTGGTGGTGCTGTTGATGATGGTGGTGGTGCTGGTGCTGAAGATGATGCTGATGATAGTGGCGGTGGTGGTTCTGCTGCTGATGGTGATAATGATTCTGATGATGATCATGATTATGATGATATCAATCCTATTGATATTTATAAAAGGACTGAAGAAGAAATTCATTTTGAAAGTTTTGATGTCTAAAATTGGTTATTAATGTTATTTATTCAATTAAAATAGTAAAAAAATTGGCGGAATATATGATATCAGAAATGGCTTTATTGATATCTGTAAAATAATATTTGATATCAAAATTCAGTTAATGAGATCATAAAAAGATCTCGAATGATGATGATGATTATGATGTTGGTGATGATGATTATGATGATGGTGATGGTGATAATGATGATTATGATCATGATTAAGATTATGATACTGATGGTGATGATGATGATGATGATGATGGCGATGGTAATGGCGATGATGATGATAATGATTATGATTAAGATGATGATAGTGATGGTGATGATGATGATGATGATGGCGATGGTAATGGCGATGATGATGATGATGATGATGATGATGATGATAATGATGATGATGATGATGGTTGTGGTGATGATGATGATGATGATGATGATGGTGATGATGATGATGATGGTGATGATGATGATGATGATGATGATGATGATGATGATGATGATGATGATGATGATGATGATGATGATGATGATGATGGAAGTCACTATATCTCACCTACCTCAGTCAAAACTACGCACACAAGAGGCTGCTTCAATCAGTTATTCACTTGTAAACTGCACTAATATGTAAAAGAATAATACCAATCTCTTATTCGTGCCTTTTAAGAGGGAGGGTAGAGGGTGGCGACACGAGTACGGGTGTGAGATTTAAGAAAATCTCAGATCGAAATCTAAGCACGTACGTTAACTTCTAAGATTCAAATTAATATAATAGCGATGCCTAAAATGCCTACTTCAAAATGTTGGTTTATCGAATAACAATGGCATCACAGTGCACACTTAAAATATGAACAACTTATTTCTTTAATACGAAATATCTTTGCGAAACAATTAACACAGCTTTGCCGGTGAAATATAAGAAGTGTACATTGAATTTAATATAATGAGGATTGTGAAGGGATAATGATATGGATGAAAAACTGGCGCCATGCTAATGCTTTGATTTTCTAGGCACGAGTTATTATGACCAAAAATCACTAAAGAAGAATCGAAATCGAGGCCACTAGGCGAGCCACAGTTGCTGATTCCAATGTACCATTTTTTCATTTTGGTTGATTTTAATATTCGCCCGCTTTTGCATTCTATCATCCGTTCACCAGCGTTGCTCAAAATTACGCCACACCCAGACGTTTTGGCGGTGGGCGATAATGTAATAACTTGCGGGCTGGTTGGATCAATGATCGCCTGTCGCTGCAAACACGCCATGTATTTACGCATATGGTTCACTTGTTTTTCAGTATACATAAGTAACTTCATGCAGCAGTCCTTTTCACGATACTTAATGTTGTAGTACAGTCTTGCATCACTTGGTTGCAGCGTCACTTTAGCCAGGTATCCGAACCAGTTATGGCTATATTGTTGATGCATTTTAAAAACACACGGCACGTCACTTTTTCCCACAGGCAATGTTGTTGTATTCTGATTGGGTGCGTTATTCTCCCCGCTGCAATCTTTTCCGTTCTGATCACTACAACATTAAAAAAAAAATATATATATATATATTTTATATTTTATATATATATATATATATATATATATATATATATATAGAGAGAGAGAGAGAGAGAGAGAGAGAGAGAGAGAGAGAGAGAGAGAGAGAGAGAAAGACTACTTTTTGAACAGTACATAAAATATAAATACATATAAATTTGCGTATATATAGGAGTGATTAGGGAATGACAACTTCCCGGTCGTAAAATGGGTGTTATTAAAAGAAATTTATCTAAGATTTGAAGTGAGATGCACTTTTGGTAGAAATAGGCAAAATATCACGGTAGGTATCACTGGAAAGGTTAGATAGAATTTTACTATCTGATTTCGTCGGTTGACAAGCAGAACAAGATATACGGTGGCACAGAGACCCATTCAGACCCTTCTATTACACGGATAACAATCAGTCGTGACAAACAAGCCGTAATAAAACCGTTCCAATAGCCCAAACCCAAGAGTAATCCAATTAACTGTCCCCAGTCCAATACAGCCTTGTGACTGCTGCGTTTTATCCATAAGGGGTTGATTTACTGAGAAGGGGATAAATCTATAACAGCAACTTCATTATAAAGATCACAAAACCCTAGCAATTATCTGACTCTCTCAATAAATTTCCTTGTCATATTAAAATTACCTGCGCAAATGCTGACAAAAAGTTGTTTTACAATATAGAGAGTTTTTTAATATTCTAAAGTGAAAACAGAGCACTCAGAACCCCACTACCCCCCCTACCCCCCGCTAAAAGTGAGAACTGTCAAAGCTCCTTAGGTCATTTCTTGACTTCCTGTTAATTTATTTCATGACTGAAGGAATCAGTAGTATTTTTTACAGTGTATTATATTCTAAGCTCTCCCATTATCTAAAATGCCACTCTGCGCACCACTGAAAGCATGTATACAGAGTTTGTCAAAACTACATAACAAAGCAAAAGAAAGCATCGTACAGGGATGCCAAAATGTTTCATTTATAAGAGAAAACATTTGTACTAAAACCATTGAATATTTATAACCCTACACTCGCATTTGGATTGATCCGAAAAACCTCCCTCAGCCTTGCGCACTGTTCGCTTTCACCTCTCAGTCTTGCTACCAATGCTACAGGCTGTGGGTGGATTTTTTAAGGATCAGCCACCCGTTCGTGTCATCTAGTTCCTTGTACATTACCATAGTGCGCTGTCGGATCCGGCCTCGTCGCCATTAGCCCTGTTGTTTGTGGCTCCACAAATCGTCAATAAAAACAAGTAACCCAAAAGGAAGATGATAAGAGCTCTACACCACATAATCCAAATCACCCCTGCAACCAGAAAAGATGCGTATATTATCAAAAAAGTGTATGTGTATTTTTCTTACAAATGATTACAAAATAGAACCTTTTTCAACTGAGTATATACGTCCTGACATTTCATCAGTTAAAAATTATCCGAAAACAAGGGAAGAAAGCGGCATTATATATATATATATATATATATATATATATATATATATATATATATATATATATATATATATATATATATATATATATATATATATATATATATATATATATATTATATATATTACGGTAACTAAGAACCTGTCAAGACAGCACAAATGCAAGCCAAACAATTAATGTATACTTCCTATATATCATGTTCGTGGTTCTTGTAAGCACCTGTTAATATCATTGGTCTTCCATCAGCTCTCTCTGTTTAGATCATTTAATTACGAATTATTTAACGGCTATTCCTTGCAAGTGAATCACATTTTCATGATGTTTATTTTTCTAAATCTATAAAGTTTCAGCGTTATAACTTGTCGATGTTTGTTTTATTTGACCTACTTTATTGCTCGACATTGAGATCCTTTACCTTCAGACCTTTAACTGTACTTTTATTACACATATAAATCGTAAAGTCTTGTCTCGGATATAATCATGATATTATCCATGTAAACTCCAATACAGTGTCCCGGATGTAATTAAGTGGCCATACTCTATTCTACATGTTATTGCTATGAAAGCTTTACCTTTAAACAAACAACTATTAGATTGACAGAATTCTAACAGGGAAAACAAATGATTTGATTTATCTTATTTTATGAAAACGGCTTGTTTACGTTCAGAGATATCTCGATTATCAGTTAACTGTACAAAAAGAAAAGTCACGTGGTTAGAAAAGTACTCTTTGCTGAAGGTATCCATATCGGCAATACTCCAGAGTTATAACGTCACCAGCGCAAAATTATCTTATAGCTATTTGAATTTGACACAAATAGTCCCATGAATTATCACATATAAATACATAAGTCTGCTGCTTTATCCTTTCGGCACATCGTGCAAAAATAACAATATCAGTGCATTTTCTGTGACATCTCTCGAGTATCTCATATTTTTGTCTTTGATGTTGCCGCTTATAGTATTTCGAGTAAATATACAAATTTGTCCTTTCAAACTGGAATGAAAACTGATAAATTCCAGTGTACTTATTTGCAATAACATACGTCTCAAATCAAATGAGTGTTTTCTGCAATAACCAAACCGACAACTGCTCCCCACTATCCGTACTCTGCTAATTTCATGTGTAGGTTTGGCGTTGTACTTGTAGTGTTTATTGTAATTTGCAATACACTGGGAAAGAGCCAACTTGCAACTGACGAAGCAGGGAATCCAGCGCTTGCTACACAGATCTTGTTTAGGACAAGAGCATGTAGGCTACAGGGTGTAAACACGCGTGTTTGGTCTTTCTAAATTGGTCATGGCATGATCAAAGTCATTGAATGATCGATTAACCACTGGGTGCCTGTCATGTACAGCCGCTCCAAAGTGATATGACAATTAACTTAAGTAAATGCTAACCTCATTATCGAAAGCAAACAACTCTCGTGGATAATTAATACATGCAATTTTGGCCTTCCGTTCCCTATGATCTAGGGTATAACCGTGTCCTAATGACCAAAGCCTGGAAATTAAATTTGCATAATCTGGGAGAATTGTCGCCCTGAAAATGTTTGCCTGATTTTACAAATAGTTGTTGTCGTGCCTAAAAGGAAGCAAGAACACGGCCAGTATCTGCACTAGTAAAGGTCTCTCTTCCCTCCCCCTGTCTCTCTCTCCCTCTATCTCTCTGTCTCTTTCTCTCTCTCACACAGTCTCTCTCTCTCTCTCTGACTCTTTCTACCCGTAATCATAGCATACTGTTATAAACGATAAATAATATATGCTGACGCAAAGTAAAAACGCAAAGGCTTTAATGTGGTTTTTATCCTGTTCCTTTTGAGTTACGGAAATGAAACAAACATGAAATGTTTAACACTATTAGAATAGATTCTATTGTTTTTTCACACCAACACACTTTATCGATTACGAAAAAAGTAACACCTTGAATTAATTAAATTAATTAAAAATAGTTGAAGACGTTTGATATAGTCGAACTTTTGGGCATCGGTGAAAGATCAGTAACGAAATACCATGTCAAAATTTCGAAAAGGTACGTGAAATACTTTTCAAATATACCAATTTACATTTATCTTTGCGTTTTTACTTTGCGTCAATATATGTATATCCATAAAATTTACCTCATTCCAATTTAATCAAACCTAATATCATAAAATATTTAATACATAGAAGGACACCACACCTTATGTCAGTTCCAATTTTTTGCTATGTCGTTTATAATCGAGTGCACAGCAAAATTTATTTTAATTGCAAAAATCCGATGCTCAATATGCACAAAACTAACTGTTAATGGCCTTAAAAGCTTGTCAACATTTTATTTAACTTTTGTAACCTAAATACGCAATATTTTGTCTTTTAATTGACAAATTGTATGACGAAATAGTATTTTAATTAAAAATAAGATTATGCGATAATATACCAAACAGTCTCGCTTTAATTTTCCTCATACGGTATCCTTTAAATTCCATTTTTTGCCTATTGCGTCTTCGTGGTACTCGATCAAACAAATAGAGCTGATGACTTAGCACAACGCATAATTCCTTGTTTGCCACGATAACAGTGATTACTTGCATTACCGAGTTTTCCCTTGGAACAATTTCTTGCATCCTCTCACTTGCCGACTTCCAAACCAAATTGTGAACCAGACAATTACAGATTTCGGAACTTTGTAACGATAAATTTATTTGTCCGTTTTTCAAAGACATTGTCCGCATAGTACGACTTAATGACTCTTTTTCACCTTTGTCCTTTTTCACAGAGAGGGGTGTATTGGGGTAAATTCCATGCTAATTAATAGTAAAAACGGGGTATATCTAAATCCATGGCGTTTTCAATAGATTACAGTAGATGTTTGCTATAACGGCATCGTTCAGGTAATTTTTATAGTAGATCCAATGTTTGCTATAACGTCATCGTCCAGGTAATGTTTATAATAGATCCAATGTTTGCTATAACGTCATCGTCCAGGTAATATTTATAGTAGATCCAATGTTTGCTATAACGTCATCGTCCAGGTAATGTTTATAGTAGATCCAATGTTTGCTATAACGTCATCGTCCAGATAATGTTTATAGTAGATCCAGTGTTTGCTATAACGTCATCGTTCAGGTAATGTTTACGGTAGATCCAGTGTTTGCTATAACGTCATCGTCCAGGTAATGTTTATAGTAGATCCAATGTTGGCTATAACGTCATCGTCCAGGTAATGTTTACGGTAGATCCAGTGTTTGCTATAACGGCATCGTTCAGGTAATGTTTACGGTAGATCCAGTGTTTGCTATAACGTCATCGTCCAGGTAATGTTTATAGTAGATCCAATGTTTGCTATAACGTCATCGTCCAGGTAATGTTTACGGTAGATCCAGTGTTTGCTATAACGGCATCGTTCAGGTAATGTTTATAGTAGATCAAATATTTGCTATAACGTCATCGTCCAGGTAATGTTTACGGTAGATCCAATGGTGTACACTTTGTTATTGTGAGTCAGTGCACACCAGAAACGAATACAACCCAAGGGCAATATGTCACATGGGTTTGGAGAAGGATCGGTAAAAGAAACACAAAACATTGATTTCGTTATTTTTAATCACCCTCATACGTTCAGGGGTGTTTCTTCTCCAGCTCTCCTCTTTTACCCATGCACAGGCCTACTCCGCTACAGGAAGGAACACTCCGCTACAGGAAAGAACACTGTGTGGATCGATGTGAACTTCGTACTTTTAGTACCCCCGCTCCTCCGCTCGCTGCCTCCCTCAGCCCACTTTAAACACCAAAAAGAGCCACAAAGCACATTTTTAAATATTTCACTTTTCTTGAAACTTTAAATTACTCACAAAGCGTTACTCAGACCTCTAAGCTTCATGTAATCCAGTTTAAAGTACTGGTGTTAATTATGTTATAACATATGGGCCATAACATATAGGTTTGGTATAAATGTACAGAAACGAAAAAAGGGAAAACAATAATCACGTGACTACATTCGGTTTTAAATTTATTTCCAAATAACCAGGTTGATATATGCAAGACCTATCCATATTGTAAATGTCAAATCTCTAGTTCTAGTGCTTGGGAAAAATATTAACTTACTTTTGGCATCATTTTGTACAATTTTGTATCGCACTAAAACTATGACTTAATACATTTTGGCAATGCCACCGCGGGTATTTAAACGAAAAAAAAAAAGCGGAAGAAACATGAAGAACCTTCTTTCTCAACTTCCTATTAGGTATTCGTGGAAGAGAAGATCAACCACAGAATTAATAAAACGCCGTTGAACCCAAAGTGGCATCTGGAGACCTATTAAATAGACAGACTTTAATTTGGAGTAACTGACCAGCGAAATATGAGAAGAATTGTTACACGATAAATGTTACTTTCTTTAAAGTGTCCGAATCTTCCTAGCCACAAGGAGAGTACTTCTCTGGTGGTCTTTTGTCAAGACCAAGAGATTATCGCAGTGATTCGCATATAAGATCCTGTTGGTAATGCATTGTTCATTAAGAATGCTCTGATGAAGTCATTCCTTACAATTAAGTCTCTAATTGTTGGCACAACAAAGCAGGCTGGACCGATTGTAATGCTTACTTTACCTAATCTATGCTATTAACCCCTTTCAATTATGTTTCGTTGCCAGATCAAATCAACCATAATAATAAAGTTCCGGTGTACCAATTAACAAAAATCAAGGCGAAATAATGTGATATGTGTTGTATGTATGCCTCAGACTCTTACATATGGAACATGATATCTTCTTAGTCCGTACTTGCCAATTTGCACGTTTGTAATCTCTGAAACAGCATTGCATTTCGAGGGAAAAATAGCTTATCACTAGTTTCTCCATTCTCCGATCAGAAGAGCATTGCGGAATATAAGTGGTTTAAAAACACGAAGCAATACTGCTAAGTGCATATTTCATTGCTTTTGTACTTTACTAATTCGTATAAAAGAATTATTGAATGGATACAGCAATACACTAAATCAAGCGACGATACTTGGAAGGTTAATTTCTTTTTCACACACACCTGCTTGTAACACCAGCACCTGTTCAAAAACTATTATTTAGAGAAATGAGTCTTCGGCAGAGACACATTAGAGGTCACAATGCCAGGGATATTTTACGCACAGATTTACTCGGGTGGAAAAAAAGAAAACTGACTGAAGACAAATTAATCAAGCAAAAATATAAATATTTCTCTCCTACGGATTCCAGCTCAGCGGTGGGATGGCCAGGTAGAATTTATTATCACTGGTATGCTGTGAAGAAATTGAAAGATAGTGTGAAAAATACTTAATATCTGTAATTTGAACATATGTTAATACATGGAATAATAAAAATTAATTAAATTTTGAAAAGTTTTATTTATAGCTCTAATGGAAATGCATTAATTGATATATTACTCCATATAATGTAATTCTTATTGACAGTGTCAAAGTGGATCATATTCTAAGCATAGTGAGTATCAAAGAATAAAGTCCACAAACAACAACAACAACAAAAACAAGCAAAACAAATATTAAAGCAAATTACATAGGAAGTATTGTAGATACCTAAATAGCAGATGTATTATCTGGTTATATTTATTCAGTTTAAATTCTAATTTAAAACGCTCTTATATCTAGGCAACATGTAAGTTGGTATAGGTATACAGGTTATATTAATAATTAACATTAATTATATTTTCATCACCTTTAAGCAAAACAGTTATGTTCTCTAGAAATACACGTTTAAAAAATTAACAGCGAATAGATTGCCTTACCTATTGCGATTATGTGTTTACTTAATGTCCTTTTAGCAAATTAATGTGTGAAGTTGCTTCCACTAGTCTTCAATTTACTTTGATAATATTTCTATAGAAAACAGTTAATGTGTAATAACACTTGACTAATTGAGATAAGAAAACCTTGTTAAGAATTTTTCAATGAAATCACTACATCAAGCATATTTTACGAGGCACAGCTCACATACACCGCTTATATAGCTTACTCCATAGAAACGCAGCGACAGACAATCTCTAGAATTTTTATCAACAGAATTTACATTCATTCTTTTACAGAGGTACATCGTAAAATTATGCTTCTATAACTAACTGGTACTATAAAACTATAACTACTGAATAGTTTTAAATCTGAGGGTATTAATAGGCGTTTGTGTAATTTTTAGGAGGCCATGAAGGGGATCAGTATAAGGCGTTAAGTAATAATCGTACGGCTTCATCAGATGAAATAGCAGTGGATAACGAGGTGAGGTAGATAGGTGACATCTCAAATCTTATGCAGCTTTGTCTAAGGTATCTACGACTACTTTCAAACAACAGCAACTGAGTTGCATAGCTTTGTCTTGTTTGTTTTTGGAAGTGGTATATGTATACAATGCTGCGCCTTGTACCATATTTTTTAACAAATATATACTCCCCCTTTTTATTCAACTATAGTTTAAAGATACAGTGTACATACAGGCTACTCTCGTTATACCGCTATTCTCGCTTAACGCCATCCGCCACGCATTTTGCGGTCCCAAATGCGATTTACAGTGCAATTTACTCTCGTTATACCGCCATCGATTTTACCTTTTTTGCAAGAGATTTTTTACAAGAAGCCCAAGTCAAAGGCTCTACTACGTTTGTGTTGTTGATTTTATTACTATGGCAAAACACTTGGGCAGCATGAATAGGTGCACGGTGTGAGCATGAATGCTAGAACAAATCGGATTAGGATTAGGAAGCATCCCAGGTGGAGTGCCATTATGGAAATCAGATAAAATTTCAAATTTTAATGACAAAATTACTTAACAGAAATGAAATTAGGCTTAGCATTTCAAATCGTTTCAAAATGGAAAAGAAAAGAAAGCGTTTTCAGTTTGACTATGAGAAAAAGCTTGAAATCTTGAATTATGCAGAAAAAAATCATCTAAAGCTCACCAAGAAATAACAAATCATCACATATTAACACGGGAGAAAAAGAAAAAATCAATCCTAAACTTTTTTCTAAGAAAAAGTGAATCTGTCAATAAAAAACTAAAGTAAACGAAAATAACCGCTTTTGAAATTAAGCAATTTTGTCTTTGCATGCACTTTAAATAACGACTTAAAACAGCATGTGATGTGTTGAATTATTAAAAAGAAAAATACCAATAAATATTTTCTTAATTAAGGTTTTTTTTCGCTATAGCGCCATTTTGTTATAACGCCATAATCTCACTGGAACAAAAGATGGCGGTGTAGCGAGGGTAGACTGTATCTGACATAATATCATTTTTTCAGACTAAGGAGATTTAATTAAAATGTGGGATTTATTTTGAAGTGAGAACCTTTAAAATCCATTTACTAATTATATACATAGGAAAAGATTTCTAAAAGAACAGTTTTTTAAGTAAGAGATCTTTGTTTAATAAACGGAAAACACCGAATAACAGTTACATTGCTTTTTCCCGTTTTATCAAAATGCATTTTTCTTATAGCAGTTTTACTTATTGTTACCATTACACTGAAATTCAAATGAAAAAAATAAGCATTTCCGGAAGAAAGCTATTTGTCTGGCTACAGTCCTTGAGAAGAAGAAGTTCATGGCAGACCAATGAGAACTCAGCATTGAATGAATCTATCAATGCCTTTCAGCGGCGAGAAAAGTGGCGCCGTCGCTCAACAATACATCAGCTAAAACAACAGCACAGCATTGATATGAACGATGCTCATCAAAAAGTCATCCTTCTTTGTGTAGTCATTATTTTATTATTGATACTGACAATAACATTAACTTATTTTGTACGTTTCTAATTTATTATGTGATTATTTTACATTTTTTTGTCCATTTTTGATAGATTGGTTTTCACCTTTATCTCATATGTCCCTTATTTATGCATCTGTGATTTCTTAAGTCGACATTGCACTTCCAGATTTGTGCATATGTTAATTTATACCTGTTTTTATGTTAAACCTTGATCTAAAGCTGATTTCATTCATGTTTTATTTTAATGTATGTAATTTTTACGTGATCTTTGTTCTTCTTCCACACCTGAATAATATATGCTACAAAGCAAAGAGTGCGCAGTGCTCTTTGATATATAAGCACATGATTGGTGTATTTAATTTTAACGGGCGTAGATTTTATCTTCATGTTCAAGAGATTTCTTTATACAGCTTCAAGAATTACTTTCCTTATATAGCTTCAAGATTTACTTCACATTGTTCTGAGATTTATATTAATGTTAAATGTTGTCTTGGCTGACTTAGTAAGAAATGATGGAGAAACAATAATGATGGCGAACCCGTTATATCATCTCATTAATTCAGCCATTCATTGAAATTAAAAGACTATGCTTCGCAACTGCTTATTATTTTAAATAGCTGGAAAATTATTTCAGTTTAAAATTTATTTTTGAAAATTAGAATTCAAGCTTAAGAACGCCATTAACTTAACCTGTTCACACTGTAATTTCTCAATTTTTCAGCAATTAAACAAAACAGTACGTTTTTAAGTGTAACTAAAACGTAATATTACAATATATTTCATCTATTTATCTTTGCAAATTATTGTTATATACAGGTTCACAGGGGATTACCTGTGTTCGTGAACAAACACAACACATTGACATCTTTGGGACGGATTACGTGTCATTAACAAAGTTACAGTTAGAATAGTTTCAATCCAAGCTAATACAAGTTCTTTCTTGACTCCTAATACAGAAAACAGCACTGGCCGGGTTCTTCAATAACACTTTATAAGCAGCAATTAAGTAGACAAATATTTTGTACTGTAGTTAGTGACAGATGTTTATAAAATAAAAGTGTGTGTTTGTGTGGTCGGTTGTGTGACTTCACCCAAAAAGAGGTCGGGTGTGTGACTTCACCCAAACAAATATATAATTTCAGTAATACTTCTTCAAACTATACCCTACACATGCGTACACACAAACATCATAAACAAAATGATGAAGGGAGTAAACGCACAATCAACACATAATAAGGGCGAGCTTAAAACTTTCTTTATCTATAGCAATGCAAACCAAAAGATGCCATTAAAGAAAAAACTAAAGAAGCACCCGTTAAATGCATAATTATATATATATAATAGCTATCACATTGTTTAATTTTTCAAGCATTTCCTGCTACTTTTTCACACTAAAGAAGTGTACAAACTAAATTTTAGCGACATTTTAACAAACACTAGGCAGGAAAATTTAAATGTACTGCCTAATTTGTATCTCGAAGTAATTCTTCAAAAAGCATAGAAATGAAAAGCGAAACATAAATTATAGTAATTTTTACTGGTTTAATGTCGAATTAATGTGTTAAACAAAATAGACAAAAGAAAATAATTAAAATAGTTTTTTACTCAATGTTAAAATATTTTGGAATTCTGGAAGTGCTCTCTCTTTTTTCTCTCTCTCTTTCTCTCTCACTCTTTCCCTTTTTCTTTTTTTTTTTTTTGTTTATGGTTTTTTGTGCATCTGCAACAAAACGTCTGAACACAGGAAAATGAAATTTTCAACGCTTAAACATAAAAGCCAGATTCACACAAAAAATTGTTGACCTATAATGCCATAATCAGTGGCTTATGAGGTCAACGCAAAATATGTCGAAAACAGTTGCACGTAACCTTCGGAGTAAATGTGTTATGTCATTTCGTTTCTCCAAAATTATTTAGTGATCTATTTTTCATATTGAGGATATTATTTTTATAGAAAAGTTTAAAATTGCTCGAAATTCAAGATAGATATGCCATCAGTTTCAAATGCTAGTGCCCCACCTACTCACGCTGTTGAAACACGAAACAAAAACGCCATTGATTCATTTTAGTATATGATAAGTACACGGTATTCTTTCCAGTACATACTGAGTATACGGCACGGGCACAGCAGTGACATGCCAAAAGGTTAAAGGCCCTCAGTAGACCCCAGTGTACTTCACTACGCCGCAATACTTTACATAGTATTGCGAGTACAGCTGATGAGATGCTTCAGATTGGCTAAATCTATGACAATAAAACTTGAAATAATATACAGCTTAAAATTTCTCCAAATGTTAGTGGCCAAAGTAATTGTATTTGCATGTAGAAATGGTATCAATTTGTAGTCACAATATAAATGACTGTAAGGTAAGAATATTTGGTGTGCCAGCTTTCTCCTTTTATCCTCTATTTTTTGTTATTTATTTATTTATTATTAACCTTATCCTCCAAAGAGGTCACAGATTATTTCAAAACTAGAAGTTCTACACTTCTTTCCTTCTGTTCATTATTTTTTTCTTTTCTCATTTTCGGGTTTGCACTTGAACAATTAACTAGAAAATTCAACCTTTGCAATGAAGAACGAAGCACCTCGAATGTCGGATGTCCGTTCTACATCAGATTTTGTTTGAAACAACATCTACTTGCCAATGCCGATTAACAAATAATATTAACGTTTCGAATAAGTTGTAAATAAAAGTCAAAACAATCTCTTCCGGGTTGTAAAGACAATTTTCCGACTTCTATTCAACGTTTAACCAAAGAATTGATTTGGAATTGAGGTTTTGGTTGTGAATTAAACCAACGTATAAACAACGTTGCTTATATAAAGTCTATTCAGGTGCCAAAAACCCCTAACAACCGTGTGCATCCTGATTTGAAGTTGCAATTTAATCGGGTCGTCGTCACACCCTGAAATCGTTACATTACTATTTAAAAGGGTTCTCAACAGTAGAAGCTAAAACTGTGTGTCTTAGCTCAGCCAGTTTCTCTGTTACTTTGACTGTTTTTCATCTCAATACAGTTATTTTATTTCCATCTGTGTTTGTGTGGTGGAGGTGGTGCTGAGATTGAGGGGACGGGGGGTTGGGTTGGTGGGGTTGGGTCGTGTGAGGAGAGGGAGAGGGGCAGACTATAGGGCGTTGCTTAGTGACAGTACTCCATGTCCGCAGCGGGCGAATACCTGCACTTGCCAAACACGAGATAGCCGAGGCCTGCCCCGCAACACACAGCCAAGCACAGCCACACATTTAAGGTCATAAAGACCATCATAAGGCACATGCTGATGAACACTTGTACCGTATGCAGCAACACTTGTAACACGTGCAGGACAGCAATGCAACATGAACTGGAACAAACAGTTAGTCCAACTATGTGTTTCTTTGTTTTAGGTTAACAATAAATTTTGATTTTAATTGCTGTATGAAATTTCTTCTATCATTAAAAACAAGGCTAAATAATTGGGTGCGGTTTTATTTATTAAAATTACATGTGCTTTTTCTTATCAGAGATATCTAAAAGAAGGTCCTGAGGCAGGGGGTGTTGGAACCATTTTGTTTATTTATACATTTATATATGCTAAGCGAGTCGTACGTAAAGAAATGATAAATAAAACTAGGAGTGTAGTATTTTCGAACACTTATTGCACACCGCCTTCTTTTAAGAATGTTTTCAAGACCAAAGTTATTCCTGTTTTTCGCTTTGAAGGAGGAAGCGAAAAATTGGATCAGACACCCACAAAACAAGTTTTAAAGTGAGGCATGTAATACAAATAATACGTTATTCTATATGTGCAGAATGTTATTTTATGCCTGTACGCCTCCCCCTTCGGTGTTGGCCCTTACCACCCTCCGACTTCAGGCAAAGAAATGACATTCTGGACATATGGAATGAAGTAATACTATTATATTTCCTCCTGTTCCGGTTAATAAAATGAAATTTATTCACAGAAGGGATTGTGGGTTAAGATTAACTCATAAAAATTGTCAATAAATTATTTACATACAATATATAAAAAATTGAATGAGCTAGAGCTGCAATGCTTAAAAATTCTTCTTAAAAATGAGTTAAACAAGAAAAGTATATCACTGAGTTAAACATCCAATTAAACGCCTGAATTTGCATATAAACTTATACTGACAGATAGTTTCACTTGGGGGCACCTGGGGATGTCGTAGGAAAACTTACCAGGTTGAGTCTGCCTTCTTATCATTGGTTGAATAAGACCTGTAATGGGAAATTATAACTCGAATTAGTGGATTGATTGCCAAATAAAAAAATTAATTTGCAAATGTTAACTAAAGTCATTGAATCGATTGTCAAACGCAGGAAACATTTTTGTGTGAATGCGGAGGAGCTGATCTTCGGCTGATCTGTCAAGCCTTCATTATCTTTCGGATACCTTCTCCTTGTATGTGTCCCTTACAGCAATGTGATACTATTTACCAATTTTCTGAGTGCATTCTGTCCAATGGGACATCTCTACAGGATTTAATCATCAGAGAAATATTTTCCGTGAACTGTTTTCTCTACTTTCCTCTCGAACAATCCACATTAGAATGTAACTTTTCACAGTTGAAAATAAAGAACAAATTGAGATTGATTGAAGATCTGGAGCCATTTTGCCGTGCGTTGGAGATAAACTATAGAGTTAAAATCTAGGACCATTATTACATACGGTGGAGATGAATAATCATGCTAGAGGCCAACTATAGGTACTAAAACGGAAGTTAGGTCACATGGGAAAAAAACGCACCATTCTCGTTGCTGCTTGCGTTGTTTTGCCTCTGACGCCGAGATGTAATCGCGGAACGCTTTCAGCCCTTCAAAGGCCATGGCGGCTAGGATGACGTAAAGAACTGCCAGGCCGATACCTGTCAAACCATAAAATCGTCAGCGTTTTCTACGGCGTGGGAGAAATGCGCAGTTACTGTCACCCAACACGTATTTTAAATAATAAACAACAGCTATAAAAAGTGAGAGTTTGTGTCGGTAATTTCTCACGCTGTTTTATTGCATTTTTATAAATCAATTAAATTAGTGGTTTATTTTAGGTCAGCATAAAGTAAAATGGTATTATTGAATGAACATATACTTGGCATGTGCTTGATGTAGCCAACATTAAAACTTGCCCCGTATGTTTGCCTTACTTTTGTCACTGTCTGTGGACCATTCCTCGAATATTAGTTGGACCTCATTGCCTAACCGGAAATACACCTGCAAAAACAATAAATGCTAATTCATGTGAATGCATGTTACGCAGTTGTCATTTGATATACTTAACATTTTAACACTTAACCGCTATATCAGGTGGAGAATTAGTAATAACCCCATCACGAAGTAAGCCGCTTTACGTACTTAACAGAGGATAACACTAAATTTATGCCACAAGTTTTCCAGTTCCTAATACTTATGGTATATCAAATTTACCTAACAGATTAATAAAACTTAAAAAACTTAAAAAGTAATTAAACTTAAAAGGTCAAATTGTCTTTGTCAGAATGGAATGACCTTTACAGTTCATTCATGCTACTAAAGAAAAAATAGTTATTACCCATAGATAATAAAAATTTATCTTGGAAAGGACAACTCAGAGTAAATACGTTGTATTTGGCCCTATTTGAAGAAAGTTAAATGCATCCCTTAAAAGGGTCCTTGAAAAGCTGATCAAAATTTTATATCTCTATTTCACAAGCTGTCAGCTACTGGAACACCTATTAAGGTCTTCCTTGAAGTTGAGGCATTTCCTGAGAAAACAGCACGTCATTTGAGACTATAAACTTTTTCTCTATTTGTCTTGCGCTCGAAGAAATTATTCAGTAACCAAACGGGGCCAACGAACTACAAACACACCGTAGAATTATAATATAGTTAGGAGAGTGGCATGCAGTATTATGTTTGTCTGAGGGATGCACAAGGGTGCACAAAACTGCAGATCCTCCTCCTAGCTGTATCAAAACGGCTTTGTTGCATCTATAAGAGCCACACAATCTGTATTGACAAAAGTTAATTGTACAGTTAATAAATTCCGTTAACTGCCCCCGTATGTAATAGAACTTTTGAATCTTCGAATTGATAAACTTTACTTATGTTTAAACATATTCTAATTAACTAAATTAACTAAATTATCTTATTTCCTTGTGCGATGTAGAATTAACTGCACAGTTAACTTTTGTGACTACCAGGGCAGGAGTTTAATTTGATGAATACACTAGCCTTGAATGTGATTACGAAACATGTTTAGGAAGACTGATCGTGGTACAGCAAGCTTTGTTCTAGCGAACCGACTGAAAATCTCCGAGTTTATTGAGAAATTCAAATAAAAAAAAGAGCTTTAGAATTCTCCACAATACGCAGACATTCTAAGGACCTCAGTTATTCAGCAAAACCACATTTTTCGGGCAAAATGAATATTTGACGATCTATTTAAAAATCACTCACATTTCTAAAATTATTAACTCGGCATGTCACTTTTGACTCACTTTACTTATCAAAGAATTACGGAACACCAGGTTTTGTAACAGCCAGTTCTGTTAATTGTGTAACAGCTAGTTTTGTGACACTTAGTTTTGTTTACAACATAACAATCAGTTTTGTCAAATGTCTGCCAACCAAGCAGAACGGAGGTTTTTATTTACAAATACAACGCTGTAAGCTGTATTACCCCATGACCTGTGTTGCTACCATGACCCATATTTTGATTGTGTCCACCGCCATGACCTGTCCCTGGATCGTGCCCACCATCATGATCTGGGTCGTGGTCGGTTTCATTTCCGTGATCCATCCCATGGGTCATGTTGTGATCTGTCATATTCCCGTGATCCATCCCATCGGTCATGTTGTGGTCTGCCATTTCACCATCTGTCGTATCTCCGTGATTCAAAGGCATACTCATCGTCATCTACAGGAAAGAAGTTTGCTTTAAATATTACTCAATTAACTATAGATGCTAGTTATGCTAAATGGAAAATTTCAATTGGTAGAACAAAACGTTACAATATATATATATATATATATATATATATATATATATATATATATATATATATATATATATATATATATATATATATATATAAGCAATTCATCAAACCATAAAGTTGAATCAGATATAAGAGCAAAAATATACAAATATGCAAAACATTTTGTAAAGGAAAAATGCTTAGATGTTATAGACAAAGCCTATTTCGTTTTTATTTTATTCATTTTATTTATTGTTACCCGGTTGGAACGTATTAGCGCAATCCATGGCTTGTGTAATCCCCGCTCGGTTAATGTTTTGTCCAGAAGGGTTTGATATCAATGTACTTACAGGTAAATGGACGGAAGACCAAGGGTAATGGGAATATCAAAATGTGTTACGGGAAACCAGGTTAATTTTTGCATATGCCCAACCCGCACGAAGCATAATCATATATCAAAGATATCATCAGTGAACAATAAAGAGGCAAAACGATACACGATGAAAAACATTTATCATAATAATAATGGCAGGTAGATTGCAGAACAAAGATAAACATTGAAAGGGCTTTATAAGGGGTAGGGCCAGCGGCACACCTTTGTGACATATCTTTTCTCAATAAATTATATATTTTTTTTACAAATTTTCAATAAACATGTAGCTTTATGCCAGCTACAACACCTAACTCCTCCCCCTCCTTCCTCCCCCACTCCCTTCTTGGATATGCCCTGACACGTGTAAAATATTGATTTATGTTCTTCCATACACGCTAAACACTTTTTCACATTTACTCTGTCTGTATTCTAAACTTTATTCACATTAAGTTATTTAACACCGCAAATTAACGAGACGTTTCCCATGATGTCTTGCATTTCAAGACGGTGTAATATGTCTTTTCGTGAAAATTATAGTAAAAAAAAACGAAAATAATTTCTGTTGAAATCGAACGTTGAAGGGTACGAATAGAAAGAACATTGGAACTGTGATTTGTCGCTAAACTGATAACTGACAAGCATTTATAATGTCTTAAGGTTGATGAACATCACAGTGTGCTCCAATGTATGAAAATGTATATGCCGTCGAGGGAGGTGGGAGGGGATTGGCATGGGGGTCCCCAATTAGTGCTAATAAAAAGGGGGCAACTTTCTTTCAGTACTCTCCGTTTCGGAACAGCACTCCCCGTGTGCTTAGAAAGGGGGTGTTACTTCAGCACTCCTCATTTTAGGGTCGATTTAAAAAGCCATAGACAGGCATGGTAACTAACCTGTATGTGAGTGCCCCCCTCGGGTGTATGCATGAAATATTGCACTCCAATATGCATTTGTTCCTTCAGCAGTTTTCAGTTTACATAAGCAACATATTAAGGACCCCGTTGGTTCAATTGCGTGCCGTATTAGGTATTTAGGTGTCCCACCCCACCATTCCAGTTTCGTTTATCACACAGGTCAAGTTTCACAGGTTTTTTTACTTGGTTTTAACGCTTACCAGTACCAGAGCCGGCACAAGTAAATATTCAGTAACATGTTTAATTCTTGGTCATGACGAAAATAGAAGCAGCTACAGTTCTGTTTATAGATTTATTTATTATGTAACATGTCTGCGTAGCTTTCCAGTGATAGGGTAAAAAATTCCTGGTCATTTTGCCCTTTGTTCCCTACTCCTCCCCCCTCCCATTCCTGTCAACATGACGAACTGCACTTGTGGAATGTCACGCTGGCCAAGATTTACAGATTCGATGATGAGTTTGAAGTTGCTTTGAGTAGTGGTTACCAGGGGATATTCGGGTCATGAGTGTGGGTTGGGTTGGCGTCACACAACAAGAAGAGCACACTACTTGTCACTGCGTCATCGTCCTGTGATGTGCATCGATGTATACATTTATATTACATTTCATGTTCGAAGTCCATTTCATATACAGTATTTTAAAACGCAACATTCGACATTTCCTGTACTGATATTAACACAACGCAATTTTTGTTTGAAAATATCTCGAAATCAATTAAAGATGTCTCAAATTATTCCCAATCGGAAACTTCCTTTCTGTTTTTTTTCTTATTTTACACCTTTTAAATTATATTCTATTTGTGTACCGTGTCTTAGTATATTTATTAGATTAAGGCACGTTAAATCTCTTTCACATTTACATTTACATTCCAATGGGCATACTTCGCTAGACTTTCTGAAAGTCCAATCCCTCTTTAACGTGGGAACGTGAAGAGGGTGATACCCCGTGATATCTGCATTTTTTAACCTTAACCTTCAACATCAAGGTGAAATTGGGTACAGCCGCTATTTTTATTTTCAAATGATTAAAAAACTTGTAGGAAGTAACAAAGTCTCGCTGAAACTACAAACTTTGTTACCTTGAACGCAAATGCCAAGGTCACAGAGGGGCCAAAAAATTTTTTCAAAAGAGGATTTGTTATCAAAAACAACTCAAATCCGTGTTCAAACATATATACGGTTTCAGTACGGGATAAGCTAGTGATCGGGGTCTTGACCTTGAAGGTCATGGTCACGTGAGTACACGATACCGGAAGGTGAAGATTCTCTCGGAAACAGTTAGACATAGAAATCTTTTTAGCACGTTTTCTACCTTTGGTCCTAAAAGACATTGCATAAGAAGCACGTCTGTAGCCTTGATCTTTTGGTTAAATTTTGTTTTGGATTACAGAACTTTCTCGAAACGTGAAATTTGACCTAATTTTCGATTTGGGGTTAAAAGGGCTGCATCAGAATTGACATTAACGCTGTAAGACACGCACACACACACACGCACACACACACACACACACACACACACACACACACACACACACACACACACACACACACACACACACACACACACACACACACACACACACACACACACATATATATATATATATATATATATATATATATATATATATATATATATATATATATATATATAATATAATATATATATATATATATATATATATATATATATATATATATATATATATATATTTTGCGGATCATCCAAGTAGGTATCTAGTGGAATTCAGTATAGTTGACAAACATTTTTGTATTGCGTGAAAGTATGAAAAAAGGTATACCATAAGGGCAGATCGGGGTTTTGCAGAGGGGAACGGAGTAACCCTCAACATAATAACGATAAACTGCCATATTTGAATTTTTCGGATTTGGAGATTCCCCATCCCTGCAGTCTCTCAGTTTTTAAATTTTCGCCCCAGACACACGTTAAATCCGGTAAAATCACAGTAACGTTATATTTAATGCCCAAAATGTTTGCTTGCTTTGAAAACAGAGTTTGGAAATGGAAATGCTTTGCTAAGAATTGTAGCTGTTTTTTGTTTCTTTTCTTCGTCTCGGAGGTTTTCAGAAAACTCCTCCTACGCTATTTGACGTAGGACACTGAAATTTGGCACAGAGATAGAAGGTAAAAGATGTCGTAAAATCCGCATTTATTACCTTGACCTTCAAGTTCATGGTCAAATTGAGGTCAAAGTATTTTTTACCTCTGGAGGTTTCCAAATATTTGGCAGAGATATAGAGAGTAATAAATTGCCGTAAAATCCACAAAATATTTTGACCTTTGAAGGTCAAGGTCAAATTGAGGTAAAAATATTTTTTCAAATCCCTATTAATCACGGCTAGAAATTGCACTCAATTCCTTGTTTAGACACGTGTACGGTGGCAGTAGCATCATTTACTGAATATTGATATTCAGGGTCAAGGTCAAGGTTATGTCACCTTTATAGATCGTAAATCGTTAGAGAAAGAGGTATCTTGGTGACCTTGACCTCCTCTTTTATGGTCAATGTCAAAAACCGGGAGTTGACCATTATCTCGAAACCGCTGAGAGAGAGAGTGACAGAGAGCAATTTGGAGCTTATTCTCAATTCTCTGGAATCAAAAGACGTCATTTAAGAGGTACCTTGGTGACCTTGGCGTCCTCGATCATGGTCACCAAGTTTACCATTATCTCGAAAAAAATTAGAGACAGAGCGATTTTGAGCTTATTTTGGACCCTTTGGGCTTAAAGGACGTCATATAAGAGGTACCTCAGTAACCTTCACCTCCTCCGTCATGGCCAAGGTCAAAAACCGGAAGTTGACCATTATCTCGAAACCGGTGAGAGAGAGAGAGAGAGAGGGAGAGAGAGAGAGAGAGAACAATTTGGAGCTTATTCTCCATTCTCTGGAACTAAAAGACGTCATGTAAGAGGTACCTTGGTGACCTTGACGTCGTCGATCATGGTCAACGTCAAAAACCGGAAGTTGGCCATTATCTCGAAAACCGTTTGAGCTTATTTTCGATCCTTTAGGCCCAAAGACTTTATGTAAAGGTATCTCTGTGGTCTTGACCTCCTCTTTCATGGTCAAACCAGAAGTTTACCATTATCTCGAAAACGGTTAGAGACAGAGCGATTCTGAGCTTATTTTCGACCCTTTGGGCCTAAAGGACGACATATAATGGTACCTCGGTGACCTTGACCTCCCCTGTCATGGTCAAGATCAAAAACCGGAAGTTGACCATTATCTCGAAAACTCAGAAAAGTGAATGTGATTTTTTGTGCATAAAAGAGGTTACATTACATCTATTTCGATGACCTTCAAGATAATAATCCGGAAGCTGATAATTTTGAAACACTGAAAGATTCACTTTGACCAGATATATTATTGTATCTGTGGCCTTCTGCCACTGCAAGTGGGTGCCATTTTGCTACGTGTAGCTAAATTCGGTCTAGTTATTATTGTGTTTTATTTTACAACGATATTGAGACTACGTGCGACCTGATAAATAAGTGCTCTTTTCAAGACTCTCGTTTTCTTTTCTTTTTCTATAAAAAGGACCACTACCCGGAATTTGGACTTCAGACCCGTTAATAGTCCTGTTTTCGGGGTTATCACTGTGTACTTATAAAAACTCAGGAATTTAATCGCATCGAGCTGAAGCATAAAGGCTTTGGTCATACATAAAACTAGACAGAATTCCACTAGATAGCGAACTGATCCACTTGCAGAAACAACAAAAAAAATATTTGTATTGCATTATGACCCAGAAGGTCAAGGTCACGCAGTACGCCTTCTTTGTTGGAAAATCTCTAATCAAAACTTCCAGTTTCTGACCTTGACCGTGACTGTAAAGGTCAAGGGCACTAAGGTACGTCTTATGTAACGTTGTTTAAGCGCAAAGGGTCGAAAATGAACTCAAAATCGCTCTATCTTTAACCGTTTTCAAGATAAATCGGCCTGTTGTTGATGGTACACAAGGTCACGTGACCTTTGACCTTGACCCTCAAGGGTTTTGTAAAATGTGTTGACCTCACTTTGACCTTGACCTTTGAGGTCAATGGTAAAAAATATTTGCAGTTCCAACGAGACTTTATACGGTCTACAAGTGCACAAAATACGAAGCTCCGCTGACTAAAACTCTAGGAGGAGTCTTCAGGAAACCATTTTGTAGAAAAAATAATTTTGACCTTTATTTGACCTTCATTTTCACCGTTGATGTAAAGAAATGCAGATTCACCGAGACCTTGTCATCCTCTACACGAGTGCCAAATTTCGTCTTCCTCCGTCAAATAGTTTAGGAGGGGTTTTCTCGAAACCATCCAACGGAAAAAAGAGAAGAAAAAAGGAAGAATTAAAGGGGCAGAAACTTACAGAAAAACTACAAGCTTATATCCAGCTGGAAACGAAGTTTGTAAGTTCGATTGACGGCATTGAAGGAATGCTTTAGGGTGTGCGAAGTCCGAAAGATGCAAGACAAAAGGTCACATGGCCTTGTCCTCGGTCACGGCAGTAATTGTATAGACTTTTTATGTATAGACGAAATGCAAATACCAACCTGACACATGGTGGATCCTATGCACAATGCCACAAACATCAGAACAGAATACGCCACTAATGCCTGTCTGTCCATGTTATTTTTTTTTTCAAGTTCGGTCTAATTCATTTGAGAAATAACGATGGAATATCCGACAGCTTTCAACGCCTTAAATACCGCATGTGTTCCTAAGTTTAACTGAGATATACGTATGCCCATAAGCTTGCATGACATCTATTCGTATCCCACATTGCTTAACAAGTCTTTTAATAACAGAAAGAACCATTATATACCGCCTGAGCTATATTTGTAGCTTCTTTTTTCTTTCTCTCTCTCTCTCTCTTTCTCTCTCCTAATTTTTGGCTCTCTGTCAATCGCTTGTTCCCTCAAGTGGTCTTCCTATGCAAATGTGCGTCGTACATGAATTATACAGAGCGTTTCTAAAGCACGTGAGAAAAAAAGAACTTTAAAACAATCTCTATTCATGCCAAATTGAAAAATGACATTAGTTTCACTTTAATTTTTTAGTTGTTTTTTTTTTTGTAATGTTTTTCGATGTCTTGAGGCCTTTTTTGAAAATGCAATTTATGTCACATGTCTCTTTATTGAAATGCAACTGCTGTGAATGATAGCATACACAGTACTGCGACGTGTTTTAGTTCAAACTCTAAAGGATACTTGCCAAATCAAACAGAAGCAAATTAAGCTATGCATGCATGCATGTCATAAAAACGCCTTTAAAAATGGCAGAAATCGTTGTGATCTTCCACTGTGTGGTTGTTTGTCCCAAAAGACTATTCTCCCAGAAAGCTTACCGATATCCTTACATGCATTGATCTGCTTGAGACGTGATCGATTTTATCCAATACTATACCTTATTTTGACTTGATAGTGAGGTAATAAAAACTATTTTCGTCAGTCCGGTCCCGGTTCAATACTATTGCAGAGAACCCTGGAAATAAAAACAAATCTCTATTTGAGATCACTTTTAACTGGTCTCAAAACTGGACTCATTTCCTCGTAGCCACAATGCCCTGGAGAGAGCCATTTCACGTACCAGCTGGTTACCTACCAACTGGTTACCTACCAACCGGTTACCTACCAACTGGTTACCTACCAACTGGTTACCTACCAACCGGTTACCATGCCTGCCCTAACTTCTTAAAACGACCCCTAAACACGGAGTGCTAATTCTGAAATAATAACCTTTTCTTACCAAATTCCAGCAGTGTAATTACAAAAGACCCCCCCCCCCCAACCCCTCCCCCCCCCCCACCTCTTTATGGCAAATGGGGGGGGGGGTATTGAATGATAAATACCCTCTCCTGCATTTGTAAAAATTGGCACTCCTCCCTCCCTCCCTCCCTCCCTCCCTCCCTCCCAGGGCACGATGCAAAGCAAATTGCATGTCAGTTTATTATAAATAAATATAGAAAGAAAAAATACCACAGTATGAGATAATATGTTAAGGCAGTGATTATTTATGCTTTGCTGAAATATTTGTGATAAATTTTAAATAAAAATGTAGATTCACCGATTTTAAAGCTAACAATGACGTTCAAACGATGTCACGACGTTCATGGAATGTCTTTCAAACGTTATTTAAATGTCAAGAAAGCGAAAATGAAAATTTCTTCCCGGCTTTTAACTGAGACAGAACAGTTTATATCCCTGATAGATTTGTTGCGATTTTTTACCAGGGGTGCGAAGGGGGAGGGGGGGGGGGAGGGGGCTAGGAGTGTGTCAGGGCAACTGACCACTGGTCACCTGGTGATCATAGAACTGGCCTGCGGTCACCTGACAATCATCCAACTTGCCTGCGGCCACCTGACGATCATCCAACTGGCCTGCGGTCAACTTACCAGCATTATAACACACACCGAGTGCTACGTACACTCCCGTACAAAGAAATAAGAAAATGTTGACATTCCTTAGTTGCGTACAAGCTTTTCTGGCCATATTCACACGAAGGTCACAGTTATCAAAAATAAGCCAACATCACGGGCCGTCATGGGCAGGCCTTTCACGTCTATCCGAACCTAGTGCAAACCGTACAGCCTCATGCCCTGCTCCTACTATAACATATAAATAGATTTATTTATTTAACCATATGCGTTACATTCAGTAACGGATTTGGTAATATTTGGTAATAATTGTAGATGGTCTAGTTAAAGGGTTTATAAATGCAATTTAAGGCATACGTTCCATTATTGCAATTATTAATTCACGAATTACGAACATTGTTGGCGACTTCGCAAACCGCAACATAGTAGACTACCTTCATGGAATGGCGCACAATATTCAGTTTTGAAAGATGGGGACTATGAATTTGCAGGTTTGATTTGACTGTGAATGAGACGCAGACTCGATATGTCGATGTAAAGATTAAACAGTGTTGGAGAGAAATAAAACATTCGCTGTAAATTAAACAGGTCGCTGTACTTTTTCTTTTCATTTTATTGTAACGTTGAAAATTGGAAATATTCTTGTTGGGGCGGGATATGATCCTTGGGGTATGGCCTTGGGGCATTGTCGGGGGAGGTATTGTCCCGGTTGATATGATCCGGAACCCGGCGGAAGAAAACAAAAAATGGTGCATTATGGGAAAGGTACTGTAAGGTAAAGAAATACAATGTGGATGAGCCAAAAACACTCAAAAGTATTACAAAACAATGTGCAAACATTTAAGAACAAAATCAGGGACTGCAGGCACGATAAGGGAGCACATGAGGGCCACTGGTGTATCTAACCGGCGCATAGCTGCCTAAGCATTGTCAGTTTAATTAAATGTTTCATTTGCTGCTCCAGGTATTGTCGCTCCACTATTCCTTATCGGATTTACTGTCCAGATCGGACATCCTGCCCTAGACTTCCCATTAGCTACTCCATCCCCCGCCCCCACCCCCATCCCCATCCCTTCTCCTCTCGTCCATGAAGCTCTTCGGATACCATTTGATACCATTTGTCTTTTTTTCGGCGTCAGTAATCTGATGCATGCATTAGTAGACATTTGCCCCTATTTATTATTTATAATATTTTTCTATGTCACTAATTTTACTGTAGCATTTCGTGATACGCCCAGTAAGTATTGACTAAACGACAGTAAGTTGCATAGAATGTTTGTGTGACCAGTTAAGCGGTGATCATGTGGTCGATGGTTAGTTGTCCGGTGGCCAGTGTGTGATGGTCAAATGATTGATGGCCAGTTGTCCGGTGGCCAATTGAGTGGTGGTCATTTGCTCGATGGCCAGTTGTCCGGTTTCCAGTTGAGTGGTGGTCATGTGATTGATGGCCAGTTGTCCGGTGGCCAGTTGAGTGGTGGTCATTTGCTCGATGGCCAGTTGTCCGGTGGCCAGTTGAGTGGTGGTCAAGTGATTGATGGCCAGTTGTCCGGTGGCCAGTTGAGTGGTGGTCATTTGCTCGATGGCCAGTTGTCCGGTTTCCAGTTGAGTGGTGGTCATGTGATTGATAGCCAGTTATCGGGTGGCCAGTTGAGTGGTGGTCATGTGATTGATGGCCAGTTGTCCGGTGGCCAGTTGAGTGGTGGTCATTTGGTTGATGGCCAGTTGTCCGATGGCCAGTTGAGTGGTGGTCATGTGATTGATGGCCAGTTGTCCGGTGACCAGTTAGTATGAATATCTTGATGTCAAGTTTGAAAATCTTCATTAAAACGCCACTAACCGAAATGGGCTTACCATGCTTTTGTTGATTGTGAGCTCTTTAAAGATCCAATTTTGAGACATAGCGGAAATTCAGTTCCGATTATATATTATGAAGTTGAATCTGAAATTTCCCTTAAACTGACACCAGAATAAATAGATACACTGATCTGGTTGGGGGGCAGAAAAATCCCTTATCTCTTTTTACATGTAACTGGAAGTGGGAAAAAGAGATAGATTAAAAGAAAAAAATCAGTAAAAGGTTGAAATGTGGTAATCGTTCATGTTTATTAATATTTTTATGCTTAAGAATTTTTCTATTGGCCTTTATGTTACATGTCCTTGATTTATGTGTAACTTTTAAAATAATATCTGACGTCGTCTGTTGAAAGGGTTTGCACTTTGTCTGCGTCATCTCAATCTTTCTACGCTGTGTTTGTATAGCTAAAAATATTCCAATTCAAAATCTCTCCAATGGCATTGAGCACTTTTTTTAAAGGGATTGTGTTTTTATTCTTATGACACGGTTAAGATTTTTTATTTTTTGTTAAAACACGGAAAACTGCAAGAAAATAAAAAATTGAAATGCTTTAGTTTTCGTTGCGACTAACATCTAGCAAAATAAAGTTTTCTGTGATTGATAGTTTTTATAATCGCACCCCGCCCTCGACTCTTGATACGATTTTGAACCCGACTTAGCTACAGCTCCCTCCCCCCTCCTTTGTGATAGGAACCCCCTCCTCCCCCCTCCCCCACTCCTTACCGAAAGCCAGGGTACAGGACTGCATATTCTCATTCGTTTTACCCCACACGGCTATGCCACATCATCCCGAAGAATGGATGCGATCTGACTGACAAAAGCACTGGATGTTCTCATGATAACGCCCCTCCACCCCCCCCCCCCCCGCCCCCGCCTCCCCCAGTAATTCAACCATCGGATGGAAAGATGGTTAAACCGACTTCTTTAGCCTGCAATATTTATGTTATCTTTGACAGCAACATGACCACGAAAGAAGATATATCAGGAGTATGCAAAATTTGTGTCGGTCAACTCCGTATTATTAGCATCAACAAGACTGTACATCCCGAAATACGCTGTTTGCTATGATCACCTCCCTGGTGGTCTATTCCAATGTGAGCCCTGTCGGATTCTCGAAGGTCGAGCTTGAACGCCTACAGAATATACAGAATATAGCGGTCAGGGTTGTTCTCTGGAAGCGAACGCATGCGCGTGTGACCCCGTTACTTAGAGAACTACACAAGTTCTCAGTAAAACCTCGAACGGATTTGAAAATTTTGATCATGACTTTTAAGGCGGTGCATTAAAAAGTCCCCCCCCCCCCCCCCCACCTCCGACTCACCTCCATAAATACAGGAGTTTGTAGCAATTCGAGTCCCGCATCGCAGTATTAGATCGTCAATTAGCCGACATCAGCTATCACAGCCTCGACATAAATCGGATGGGTATGGCAAGGCGGCTCAGTAATCATGCTCCTCGACTTTGGCTTGCCCTACTCACCTTTAACCCTTGCAAAACTTCTTTATAAAATTAAAAAACTTGTCAAAACCCACTTTTTAGTAAATTTATTATACAGTACTTTTTTTATTTAGTACACCGTTTTGATTTAAACTTTTAGTGTTATCATCCAGTCATATTAGCAGTGTTGCGATTTACAAACATTCATTTAATTCCTATATGTTATTGTAAAGTGTCAAGGAACAGGTATTTATGCAGATGTTGGCACCACAACTCTTTCTATTGTATTGTATTGTAATCTATGAATGACTTATTCTGCACATCAAATGACAAGATCGTGGTGTGCAAAAATGCAAAAGTAACCCATTTCAAAATCTGAGACGCCAGAACGCCCTTTGACGTCATCAAAGGCTTCACATTTTTTGTCTCAGTTAACAATGGCATGATGTACTAAATAATTCGAACACATCTTTGAATGAGTGTGCTCCACAAAGTGCTTACAGCCATCTGTGCAAATAGCCTGTCACCACTTTATGCCAAAACTAGAAATAAAACTGGATCAAACGGTAAAATTGTCATTCAAATCGGTTGAACATGGTGAAAGTTATCTACTTTTTTAAAAGCTACTAAAATAAACATTATGCTTACAGCCACATGTGTAAATAGCCTGTGAATAATTTATGTCAAAAATAAAACTGAATCAAACGGTAAAATTTTCATTCAAATCGGTCAACCATGACGGAAGTTATCGACTTTTTTGGTTTTCTAAAAGTTAAAATTGTGAGATGTAAAAATTATGCATACAGCCACCTGTGTAAATAGCCTGTGACCACTTTATGTCAAAACTAGATATAAAACTCAATCAAACGGTAAAATTTTCATTCAAATCGGTTTAACATGGTGAAAGCTATCTACTTTTTTAAAAGTTACTAAAATAAATATATGCTTACATTCACCTGTGTAAATAGCCTGTGACTGTTTTATGTCAAAACTAGATATAAAACTGAATCACACGGTAACATTTTTATTCAAATCAGTTGAACATAACGAAAGCTATCTACTTTTTTAAAACTGGAAATATAAAATGTTAGACAACTGGTCCGTGAGAAAACTGGGAAAGCGAACTCGTAGGGCACCAGGAGTGGTATTCTGCTCTGTCCTTATTTTTAAGGATGAAATTTCCGTAAGGACGTCCTTATTTTAAAAGTGTCCTTAAAAAGCTATTCTGCTCTATCCTTACTTTTGAGGATAACCTTGACCTTAATCAGCTGTGTTGTCAAGGTAAACAATAATGGCGGCGGAAGCAGACGATGTTACGAAAAGTAAGTAAACTCATACATATTTTCAATAAATATTTGCGATATTTACATAAAATGAAGTTATTTATAAAAGTTATTCATATGTTTAAGTTCGATGAAATAGAGTTTGTTTGTTTACCTTATTTTTCATATATATGAGCGATAATAAGATGTCGAGAAATTTTATCTGTGGAACAATGTATTTAATTTTGTTTCATATATTTCTCAGGTGAAATAGACATCAAGAGGAGGAGAAATAAGTTCTCCGTGCAAGAGAAGGCATTACTCATTGACGAAATGGCCACCAACAATGAGTTTTTATCCGCCAAGTTCAGAGGAGAACACAACACCAACCAAAAAAAGAACGCCCTGTGGGCAGAAATAACAGAAAAGTGAGTACTTTTTGTCTGAACTCCATTTATTAACAAGTGAATAACAGAAAAAAAAGAATAATTAGATCTTTTATTTTTGTAATATATTCAATGCTTTCAATGTTATTTTATTTTTTGTTCTTCTTTATTCGTTCCAGGATTAACACTGTACATGGAGAGAGAAAAAGCGTGAAAGAGGTGAAAGACAAATGGAGCAATATGCGGACGCAGGCCCTAGCAAAGAAGGACTCCTACACTAGAAGCTGTAGGAAGACGGGCGGAGGAGACGGATGGAAGTTGTCCCCAACAACGTCTAAAATCTTAGATGTTATTGGGGACAAAAATCCAGTGATCGAAGGAATTGAAGGAGGTGTTGATACTGGGTAAGAATTAAAAACCAAAGTTCAGAAATATCTCGCAATGACAATGTCTCTGAGCGCATCATTCCTCCTTTCACCAGCAATTTCAATGAAATCGGTGGGAATTTCCTGAATTTCAATGTTTTCAAACTGTTCTGGTATTGGAATATTCCAAGATTTTGCAAAGTTATGTAAAATACTACATGCAACAACAACTTTACAGGCTTTTTTCGGTTCTAAGCGCATTTCAGCATGTAGGCAATGGAAACGTCTCTTCAAATGACCAATTGCCCTTTCCACTGCACACCGGCATCTTCTGTGATAAATATTATAACATCTATCTTTTTCGGAAATTTCTGCAATTTTTGGTGTAAGCATGAAATGTTTTGATGGGTAGCCAGAATCTCCTAACAATATTCCAGCCAATTCACCAGACTCAAATCTTTGATATAAAGAACTGTTTCTAAAAATTCGTGCATCGTGTGTTCTTCCAGGCCATGCTGCACAGATATATCTTATTTTATAATCACTGTCCACAGTCAACTGAACATTAATGGAATGATAGCCTTTTCTGTTTTCATAGGCATCTTCATTCTCCCTAGGGGCTTGTATCCTAATGTGGGTTCCATCCACCAGGCCAACAACATTTGGAATTTTTGAAATTTCCAGAAATTTACTCATATGCCTTTTGGCTTCATCTCCAGTCGGAAATTGGATATAGTCGTCTTTTCTCGAGACTAAAGCTTCTGTCACTTTATCGACACACCTGCAAATATACAGGAAAAAATAATAAATTATAATATTTTTTTTTCATTTCAGAAGTACATCAGTTAATTGGGATACCACAATTTTAGAAGCAGAGGAAAGTGGTAATATAGAGGCAACCCTACCAGATAGCGAGATTCAGCGCGAAGAATTGAAACCTAAGCAGCTCACCAGCGAGAAAAGGAAGACGTCTGTGGATTTCCATACAGAACTCATAGATATAGAAAAAAAGAAACTTAAAGTAAAGGAAGAAGAAATAGAAATTTTGAGAGAGGGGGTGATTATTCAGAAAGAGAAATTGAAATATGAAAGGGAAAAACATGAGTTTGAGATGAAAGAGGCAAAGAGAATCAATGACTTTAGGGTAAAAAAAATGCAGTACGAATGCATGCAGCTTGAAAGATACCTTGGACTTGCTGTTGAAATAGTTGATGTTATTGACAGTGATTTGAAATTTTAATTTGTTTCTCAAATCTGTAAAAAATTGTCTATATATATAAGTAAATAAATAAGTACATAATTATATTGCCTATTACCTGCTTATACTGGCTTGTGATAATCCCATTGTATCACCGATAACAATTTGCATAGATCCGGTGGCGTAGTACCGCAGTGCACAAAGTAGTTTCATCATACTAGACAGAGCGTGACTATTGTTTGTTTCTGGTTGAAGATCTTCTGCTAATATGTTGTGAATTCTTTCGATCCCCCGTCTGCAAATTATTATTATTATTTTTTTTTACAATTTTTTCAACATTGAATATATTTCTGGCAAAATGGAATTTTGTTGATTTTTGCCGTTTTTTTCTATCATTTCTTTATATCCTTATCCACCGGAATTCAGTCGAAACGCAAAAACTTTACGGCAAATGTCAAAAGTGCTAATTAGTTTGCGCTGTACCTGTCAAATCTGTATCTCATAAGGAGTTCCTTGTCGTCGTATTCATCTATGTTGAGTCTTTCTCGATATACTGGATTTCGGATTGTAATACGTCTAACAAGTTCCTCTCTCACTGCTAAATATGCCATCCTACAAAAAATAATAATGTGTAGGGAGTGGGGGGGGGGGGGGGGAGGGGGGAACACCCGCACCGAAAAAAAGTGCGTGTAGGCCATTTAACATAGTGATCCATTTTTATTCGCCAGGGGTATTTCTCAGTTATCAATTATCGATCGTTTTATATTTTTCATTATGTGCTCATATATTTTTATTATCATACATCCAACAGATGGCGAGTGGTCAGTTTTAATCCTTGACCTTTGATTTTGAGAAACAAAAACAAAGTGAAGTGAGACATTTTCTTATTTTACATTAATAACTTTCAGCCGTAATAAAATTTTCAGCTCAAACGAAGAAAAATACACACCTGCATATATATGTTTGTTTGCCTTCCTCATACTCCGTAAAAAACTCGTGATATTTAGTAAAAACTTATCGACTTTCGGTTCAATTCATTTCGTGGTATTATCGCCCGTATTTTTCATAAGAAACGGCTAATTTTTCCATTATTACATTCGAAACTGTAATGCCTATTCGGCAATTTAAGGACGTCCTTGTTTTTTGAGACACGCTGAACCATCTTTAATTTTCATCCTTATTTTTAAGGACGTCCTTAAATTTGAGGATGGAGCAGAATAGCTCTCATCCTTATTTTTAAGGACGTCCTTAAAAGTAAGGACAACTTTAAAAATAAGGACAGAGCAGAATACCACTCCTGGGCTACAGGCCAAATGGGCAGTAGGAGAACTGGGCTACAGGCCAAATGGGCAGTAGGACAACTGGGCTACAGGCCAAGTGGGCCGTAGGACAACTGGGCTACAGGCCAAGTGGGCCCCAGGACAACTGATAAGTCACCCTACCAAAGAAATAAATAGTAATGATTATGTTTCACGTCAGCGAGTAAATTAAATAAGGTATTTTTATTTCCTTGTTTGTATATCTGAAAGATACTTTTTTGCGGGGGTATAAGTTAGGTGAATTTGCTACCACGCCATCGGACGCACTCATAAAAACTTTATATGTTTGTATATTTCATGGGGAGTTTATTCAGCTCAAATCAATGGAAACCATACTTCGAGCTAGCTACGAAAATACTGAAAAAACAAGCGCGCTTCAGTTCTCCGGGCTTGATCGGATATAATTTATTTATAACCCTTTTCCGTCTTGTCATGCATTTGGTGCTCCCTGAAGTCTTGTGAATGAATTTAGATATTTCCTTGTATTTCGCTTTCTTCCTCCTGCGAACTTTGATGAGAAACTTTTTTTTTGGGGGGGGGGGGGAGAATTCAGTACTCCGCGTTTCCCACAAAAAGGAGGGGACTATCTGAAATGAACTGCGCATTTGGTTAAAAATGGCATGTTATTTCAAACATAGCACTCTGTGTTTAGGGATCCTTTAAAAAAACTCAGGGACACGCAAGATACCAGTTTGTGCGCGAGTTTCTTCCCCCGCCCCCACCCGGGGTATCAATTTTGTATACTTGTTCTCGTCCTACCATCTGTAACGCCTGTATGCTCATCCAAAGATCAAGTCAACCCCCTCCCCCAACCTCCCCCCCCCCCCCCCGGCACTAAATATTAAAGACCACAATTTAATTTGACGAAATAATGCTTTCCCGTCTATCGCTTGTGATTCCTGTTTTTGATTTTTTATACGGAATTTATTATATTTTTAGAAACTTTATCTTCCTGGGACTTGATAAACTTTCTAGAAAAAAAAAAAGAACAGAGCTCTGTTAATAAATTTATGCCTTTAAATTTGCCCTAAATTTACATTTCTTCAAAACGAGATACCTTAGTTGCGCGTTATTTGTAACTGGTATACATATATGCAGATTTTATGGAGATCATATGCAGATTATGAGAATCAAAGCTACATTATCAGCATTAACATGCCTATCCCCCCCTCCCCCACCACCACCCTACACGCGATCCCGATTTCGGTGAACGAAAACGTATGAACTCCTGGTTATTTACCAGTCCTTAACATAAAGTAGAATACAACTTTGCTTTCCATAAAATAGTGCACAAACTGTTATTGTTCTAAGCAATCGTTTAATGTACAAATTTGTATGAGATGGATAACACAAGTAAGTCAGACCAACCGAAGATAGGTCCAACAATTTATGAGGAATTACAGCTTTTGAATTATTTTACATTAACACTTGGTAATTCAAAGACATGTTTAAGTATATTCCAGTAGATATTTCACTGCATTTTTTGTTTGATTTTTGATACATACTGTCTGAGGGTGAGGCACTCGGGTTTTCTTTTTACATTGGGTTTTTTATCACTTCATTGCAATGTGTGTTTTAATTCATACATGATAAGCCACATCAACGCAAGTGTAGTGACAAATTTTTTTACATTGAATTTTAATTATACACACCACTGGCGTAGCCACGTTTTTACAACTGGGGGTGGGGGGGGGGGGGCAAACTTTCGTAACGGAGGTGGGGGGGGGGGCGCGAAGGATACTATGCCCCCCCCCCCCCCACTCTGAAAAGTGGAGGGGGCTGAGGCCCCCCGATCCTTCTCCCCCGGTGGCTACGCCTATGCTCATATTACAAAAAAATGACAACGAAAATCTGACAATGCAATTGATGTAAATAACACTGCCAATATGTCACCAGTGGTTAAATCACACCAGTGCGTGACGTAGTCACAATAGTGAGTGATGCATTCACACGAGTGCGTGATGTGATCACACCAGTGCGTGATGTAGTCACAACAGTGCGTGATGCATTCACACGAGTGCGTGATGTGATCACACCAGTGCGTGATGTAGTCACAACAGTGCGTGATGCATTCACACGAGTGCGTGACGTGATCACACCAGTGCGTGACGTAATCACACCAGTGCGTGATGTAATCACACCGGTACGTGATGTAATCACACCGGTACGTGATGTAATCACACCAGTGCGTAATGCATTCAGACTTCAGGCAGCTATGTGGGAGCTTCGCTTGTTCTATAGCAATCTGCCCTGAATTCAGTAGTTTTAAAATCAACTAGAAGTAAATTTAATGCTCCTAATATAAACAGTTTATATGCAAGTCTGAATATGAAAAGGTTCGTTTGTTGCTTAAGACATTGTGGAATGACCTTTATTACTTCGTTAAGGCTCGGAATTCGCTTGTCTTCATTTTTATACGGGTTTCTCATGTCACTCTAAAAGAATCACACAATGCAAAAAAAATAAATAAAATAAAATAAAATAAAATAATAAATAAATAAAATTAAAAAAAAACAATGACTCTTATTCTGTACAATTTACTTTAAATATCAACAGAGTTTTCATGTGTTTTATTGAAAAAAAAATACTATTTAAAAACTTCATCTTTGAAATTATAATGAAAGTAAGTAGATATTTTTAATATCAAAAGCAAACATATTTACTAGTTTTATACGAGATTCAAATGTGTTTGCGCACGAGTTATAGACGAGTTTTTCTCGTCTAGATCTAGTCTATTTTGAAATGTCCGAAACACGTCTATTTCTGGTCAAATTTTGATATGTGTTTTAGACGAGTTTCAGATTACTTTTCAGACGGGGAAACGGGATATAGATTAGTTCCAAACGAGTATTTTTAATGTAAAACATCGGATTAGTTACTTTGTTTTATTTTTGAAACCTAAAAAAACCTTCAAAAAAAGTTTTATTTTAGTTATATATGAAACCACATGTACGAAATCAGTCAGACAACACTACAACACTCAACTTACATTTGTACCTACCTGGCATTGAACTCGCATCCGATTAACTACGGACTATTCGGCTACCAATATGTTGTTTCTACGTGATCCCGCACAGTTTACTTCTCACATTTTCCTGTTTTTGTTTAGTGGTGCTTTTAAAATTATTTGTTTTATAAAAAAAACGTGCATTTTGCTTTCATAGTGGTTATTTGGTTCGGATTAGTTGATCGAGGCAAATAACATTCTTAGCTAGAACTATAGAAAGAGCGTAAGTTGACCTCCCCCCTCCCCCTCCTCCCACCCCTGAAACTAAAACTTAAATCAAATGAATGATACATAAAAGTCAATATTAGATTTTAAAATTATATATTGAAATCTTTATTAGTGTCTAAAATTTGCCAATTTATTTGAAAATGGTATTCAGAACATATGGTTTCCCATGACGCTCCAATACGCGACACCCAACAATACTGATTTTTCATAGTGCTCCAGTACAAAACATTTGATATCTCGTCTGAAACTGGGCGAGAAAATAAATACGAGATTCCGACCAGTTTTACATCCTGAAACTCATCTACAACTCGATTAGACGAGATATAGAAACAAATCATTAAAATTATTTTTGGAAGGATAACAAACTTTTCTTGTTGATTACCCAAAGAATTTGACGAAATAAAAAAATAAAAAAAACAATAAACATATTTCTACATTGACTTTTACGTCGACGAGTATTAGACGAGTATTAGACGAGATATAGAAATGACCATAATAATAAAACTACGCGAGCGGATGGATTGATTCGAAAAACCTTCCTGCAGCCTGTCGCGCTGGTAGAACGAGCCTGGAAGGCTGAGGAAGGGTTTTCGAATCAGCCCAAGCGCTAGTGTTTGTTTATGCCATGATTTTTTGTTCAAATATACTCTGTTTTAAAATAAGTAGTTCTTTTTTTTATTTTTGTACTTTTTTTGCAACCCTCTGATGTTTTCTTTCGTTTAGTTTGGTGTTGTGATGAACGATGTTAAGTGCACACTCTCGATAGTGTGTAGCGTAACGTTTGAAACGTAAACGTAACGTGCTGGAAGAGGTGGGAATGTGGCTGTGTGTGTCTTCTCGTCACGTGCTCCACAAAAACACTACCTTTTTCAAAGTACGGGCACTAGCAACCGTAAAATATATTATAAAACATTCGTCCACGGAGTCATAATTAAAGTGAGGCGTATATAATAATTAATGCAACGGGCTATACATACAAGGGAGCAGTGTTTACTATATGATTATTACTGTCATATTCTGATAAACTACAGCTATGAATAAATTAAAATTCGAAAGGTCTTCATTATGTCCTAATGGAAAGCTTTTCTTTGCACATCATTTTTACTTCGTAAAAGGTCCGAATTCGCTTATCTCCACTTTTATACGGGGTTTCTCGCAAAAATCTAAGAATAACGCACTCAGGAACTAAAATTTTCTTTTAGTGACTCGAATAGTCCCGTCCTTGGTCCCAGCCAATCAGCATCCTTGGTCACTGTAACCAAGCCTCATTCTCGTATTGCGTGCGGTTACCAACCACACGCGTTTCTAGACTGGGATTTTTTTTGTTTTTTCCTGCCGTCAGTTCAAGGTGATTGTCTCCAATATACTTTTCTAATTGCCTTTTACGTTCTGCTTTAGAAGTGTGGAGGCAAAGTCTCGCCAACTGTATAATTTGGAAATTTTTTGCCTTCGTACACTACGGCTAGTATTCTGAGTTTGCATCACGGGGGTTTCGAATGTTTTTCCCCGAGAAGTGTTACTCGTAGTCTCCACTGTTTACTAGTTCGGACGTACGCCCTTGACCCTTAGGGAGCACGGATCTTTCAGCTGCCGAGTTCTGTTCTGATCCGAAGCCAGTTACCACACCTTGGTCATAGCCAGACCGAGCTGCGTAGTGGACGCTTCCTAGCAGGCATCCAGCTTCTCCAGTGCAGTGTGGAGTTGCTTGGAACTGCCTTGCGCCGAGGGGTTGAGTTTCAGCCTCTGGGTCGCTCCTTGCTCTACAGAACCTCAGTTTTTTCGCTTTACCTAGGACATTCTGCGCCCTAGGTTTAGTGGAATACGGAGTGCCATCTCGGTGCTCGGTTCAGAGCAAAGGCTTGGTTACCAAGGCGCGTCTAGGGGCTTGGTAGCTTCCAGGTACCAGCGGCCTACCGAGCACCTATGCTTGGTGGGTCCGAGTCAAAGTACCGAGGCCCAAGCACCATCAGAGTTCTTGGTTCTTGGTACATGACCGAGCTTGGTACATATCGGATGCGCGCTGCGTTACCCCTGCGTACCTATGCGCTCGGTACGTCTCTGTAATGACTTCGTGGTAATAGCTTGGTTCAGAACAGTTTCCTCAGCTTTGGAACGAGTGTAATATTGAGGTAAGAATTTTACTTATACACTCATATCTTCGTCTGGTTTCCAGATATGACAGAGGCCAGTCTTTACCACAGCAAGTCGCACATCTCCTGCGTCCACCCGGCTTCAGCAGCTAACCCTCATTCGCTCTGCGACCGGTGCAGGGGAGACAGAGACATTTCGCTGTGCGACGCCTTACACACTTGCAACGAGTGCGCGCACCTTTCCCCCAGGACTGGGACGCTCTGGAGAAAGTACGCGCCAAGAACATTAAACGACGTGTACGGCGGAAGGTACAGTCCTTGGCTCTGGATATGCCGAGAGCAGGCTTAGTAGTGGCTGGCCCGGTGTTTTCACCTGTGCGGGCAGACAGAGACGTGCAGTCAGACTTTGACCTGCCCCGGAAGAAGAAGAGAGTCAAATCTTCATCGACTTCTCGATTAGTGGCAGAGCTAGACTTACCTGGGACGAGCGAGAGAATAGTGCTGGATAAGACCTGGCCTCCCCCTCACAAAGGGACGGATAAAGTTTGTTCAGAAGTTCCTATCCTCGCCTCTCCCCCGTCTGACTGGACCGTGAAAGAGAGTGTGACGATCACACATGCGAAGTCAGGGATGTGCTTTACCAGTCATGTGGGAGAGTTCGGCACTCCTCCACGTCCAGACGCTACTCCGTCGCAAATCGTGGACACCCCTCCACTACCTCCGGCTGAGACTTCGAACGTTTCCTCAGCGGCAAATCCAGGATCTTCAAGAAGCTCTGCTCTCCAGGCAAGAACCGAGACGCAGACACACATCTACGGCGACCGTCTCCCGCCCACCGGATGACCCCCCGGTGCTAGCGGTATCTAACCTCCCCTCAGTGTCTACCCCCGCCCCCGCTCACCAGCAACAGGAGTTAGATACTACAGAGACCTTGGAAACTATTACGCTCAGCGAGAGTGAGTCTGGAGACCTCCCCCATCGGGCCAGATCTCACTTACACAGCACGTGGAAGAGAAAGAAGAGCTCGCACCATCGGACACCTCACCTCTGGAGGCGATCCCCAAGAACAGAGAGAGAGAGAGAGAGAGAGAGAGAGAGAGAGAGAGAGAGAGAGAGAGAGAGAGAGAGAGAGAGAGGAGAGAGAGAGAGAGAGAGAGAGAGAGAGCGATTTATACCCCAGTCTCGTGCGCAGTCATGAAGGAAGAGCCTGGGTTATCGGTTCAGGAAGATGGGAGCTTGGAGGACTTGGTAGCGGATGGCGACGCCGAAGGTAATTTTCCAAGCAGGTTCTTCCTGTCGGTTCAATTCCCTCTTCGCTCCACAGACCCGATTCTTTCCCTGGGCAAAGGACAACGCCTGTGGAAGGACCCAGCAGCGGCAGGGAGACGTCCGATTCGTACCACGGACCCGCCTGAGTTCTGCTCGGAATCGAAAGCACAGTTCTCACCCCCAGCAGAGTCGGTAGCCCCTGAGGATGTACCTTTCCGAGACGCAGTTCAGGAGATCGCCAGGCTGGCAGGCATAGAGTGTGGGCGCCCAGTGTCGGACAGAGAGGATCCGCCAAGCAGAATGACTTCGCAGGCTTCCCTTCCCCAGCCTGAGGCGTTCGTGGCTCTTACGACTAGCGAGGGAGTGGCCAACGCCCTGTCGGTGCGCTGCCGCGAATTCAAACGTTTGGACGCAGCCGAGGGACGAGTGCTGTCACGTCTAGATCCCTCCAGGCACTGCACAGTGAAGCAGGGCCCATACCGTTCCTCGGATGACCTCATACCCCTGGATGCTTTGGAGCGTACGATCTGGATGCCCTCGGTTCGGCAAGACTCAGATATCCCTCTAGTAGAGAAGGACATGAAAGCCATAGAGGGTTCAGCACGGCACATTTTGAACACTACATCCTTCCAGTATCACACCCTAAGTGCCCTGAAGAGACGTTTGGATGATTTAAGTCTGTCTGACCCGGTAGCACTCAAACTTCTGGAGTGCCTGGCCCTAGCTACCAGGGATGTGGTGAAACTTGCTACCTATCAGACCTCCTCAATAGTGTACCTGCCTTCCTTCAGCACTGTTGGTCCAGCGTCAAAGGATTCCGTGACCTTCGCCACGCCCCCTTTCTGAGTCAGAAAGAGCTGTTTACCCCCGAGGAGAAGGAGAGGGTTCATCAGGAGAGCAGATCTCTATCGCAGGACCTAGCTCTCATGGCTAGAGCACCAGGGCAGTTCGGACGACCACAGAAACGACAGTACTCACAGCTCCCTCGCCGAGACAGGTCGAGGTCGAACAGCAAGGCCGGGTCTTCTCCTCTGAAGAAGCCGAGGCATCAGAACAACGGCAAGATCCCACCACGGGCCTCGTCGCAGTGCAGGTAGCAATCAATCAAAGTATCTCTCAGAGGGGAGCGCCTCGTCTCTAAGAGATACTTTTATCAAGTCAAAAGACGGGGAGGGCTCCCAGCTCTTCAGCGACTGTTTGCTCGTAGGAGGCAGGCTAGGCAAGTTCTGGCAGGGTTGGCTAAGAGAGGGTTACGCACTTCCGTTCAGGCGGGACCGTCGGGGACACATTCCACCCATACCTCTGCTTGATCTAGCCTCAAGCAGCCTGGTCGCCTCCTACGACCCAAACTCACCAAAATATCGAGCTCTGCATTTGATAGTCGAAGACTTAGTGAGCAAAGGGGCCGTAAGGGAAATGCCGGAGAACCAGAAAGGGTTTTTCAGCCGGGTCTTCCTGGTACCCAAGAAGTCGGGGGGTTGGCGTCTAGTCATAGATCTGTCCTCTCTGAATCAGTTCCTCCATGTGACACCGTTTCAGATGGATACGGCCCAGATTATAAAGAGCTCCCTGGGGGAGACATATCGGACGCGTACCTACATGTGCCCTTCCATCCGTCGGCCAGGAAGTACCTATGCTGCCAGGTAGGGGAGACAAAATTCTGGTTCCGGGCCCTCCCGTTCGGCCTCTCTACAGCTCCTTTCGTCTTCACCAAAATCATGAAGGTATTAAAAGCGTGGGCCCGAGTTCGAGGTATGTTGGTCTTCCAATACCTAGACGATTGGTTCATAGTTCACCGCGACCAGGCCACGGTAAGTCAGCAAACGCAGGCCTTGGTCGATCAAGCAACGAAGGTGGGTCTCGTGGTGAACCGAGACAAATCAGAACTCACTCCAAAACAGGTAATGACATTTTTAGGGGAAAGATGGGATGTGAGACTGGCAAGAGCTTACCCCACCCCCGAACGGAGAGAAAGGATCCGTGCGAGCGTCAGAGCCGTAAAGCCAGGTTCCAAGGTGAGTGTGCCAAAGATGGAGTCCTTGCTGGGCTGTCTGGTGGCTACGGAGAAGACAGTCCCCCTAGAGAAACGTCATTACAGGAACTTTCAAGCGGGGATCAGGCGTGCTTTACGCCAGGGCAGACACCTCAGCGCTGTGATGTCCTTGCCGGCAGAGGCCCACCAGGAGTTGACTTGGTGGTGCGACGACCGGGTCATGAGCGAAGGGGTACCCTTCTCAACCCCGCCTCCAGAGATAGAGGTACAAACCGACGCTTCCTTGTCAGGCTGATTCACTTTCAGGACAGAATGTGGCAAGGCCAGTGGTCAGAGCAGGTAAAAAATCGCCACATAAATTGGTTAGAGTTGCAGGTGGTATGGATAGCCATAAACGACCTTACCCCTCTCCTAGAAGGAAGACGCGTGGAGTTCCACATGGACAACTCCACCGCAGTGGCATACTTAAACAAACAGGGCGGTACCAGGTCCCAGCAACTCACGAAGCTGACTGGGGACATTCTGAAGTTCGCCCGGGGGAAGAGAATGTACCTTTCAGCCCGCCACTTAGCGGGGTCGCTGAACGTGTTGGCAGACTTAGCTTCCAGGGTCGGTCAGGTTATCCACACGGAGTGGTGCCTATACAGCTCTGTATTCCTAAGACAGTGTTTCGGAAGCCCACTCTCCTGCGTTTACTTGATGCTGGTCCCAGCACTTCACCCCTGCGAGCCCGGTACTCCATCTTCTCTTGGAAAAAGGGGGTGTGCACTGGTACGCACTACGCATCCCCCTCGGTGCGTCCATGTCGACCACTAGAGTCGGCCTCGCAGGGATCAGGTACCGCGACTAGCTGGTGTCTCTTAACAAGGGACCGAGGTTGAACATTGGCACGTTGTAGTGCATTCTTTGAGTTATATCATGTTGTATTTAGGTTCTGAATGGGCGCATGATAGTACGTCACCCGTCTTGGACGAGTGTATCTTTCTTTCAATCGTTGTTCTGAATGAGCGCATTGTAGTGTGTCCGGGATCGGTCAGTGGGTGTAGTGTGATAACGTTCTGACGGAGCGCACGATGGTGCGCTCATCCCTTGGTATGCGGGTACCTGGTGTCACCTGCTATTTGTGAAGAACACTGCATTGTTCCGCTGCTCGGTTCCCAGTTACGCTTATAGCTTAAGTTATTTGTGGTTAAGCCATCTTGATTTCGTAATGTTTATAATTATGAATTTCTTGAGGCGCAGTTTGTGAGTGACCAAGCCCAGTCTGCATTGCTTGGTTATTTAGTTGAGTACGCGGTCTTGGTACCGCGATCAAGTTTGTGAAGAGTTCAATAAAGGGATTGTTATCTGTTTACACGATCCGACCGTTCGGTTAGGTTGGGCGACCATCTTGTGGGAGGTTGGAGGGAGATGGTTTTAGCAAAGGTGAAAACGGGGAGGAGCGTAGTCATCAGTACGTCTTCTCCGCGTCTTGGTTTCTTGGTTCGTCCTTCCGAGTTGTTCACCAGCTCGATTGTATTTTGATTCCAAGGCACATTTAACACAATTACCTGTCTCTATGGTGTTTTATTTACGCCTTTTCACCTCACATGGAAGACAACACGTTCTTTGGAGTAAACGCTGATTATTGGGGAAAATTTTTCTAGTTGTGACTCTCAAAGCGGGTCACTCCGCCTTCGGATTTAGTCCCGTATAAAAGTGGAGATAAGCGAATTCGGAGCTTTTACGAAGTAAAACTGACGTTTTATTTTCGTAAAACGCTCCTTTACGAGTAAAAGCGTAATTCGCGTTCTCCACTTTTATCAGAGCATCCCACCCAGCCACCCCGCGGACCTGGGTGTGGTTGGTACAGTAGGGCAATACTCGAATGAGGCTTGGTTACAGTGACCAAGGATGCTGATTGACTGGGACCAAGGACGGGACTATTCGAGTCACTAGAAGAAAATTTTAGTTCCTGAGTGCGTGATTCTTAGAGTTTTGCGAGAAAACCCGTATAAAAGTGGAGAACGCGAATTTTGCTTTTACTCGTAAAAGAGCGCTTTACAAAAATAAAACGTCAGATTAACAGCCATGCGCAGAGATGTGAACTACAGTACAAGAATTGCACATGCAATTGCATTTGCCCGAAGTTTTTTCCCCAATCCACAAGTCACATCTTAATTACGCTGGCATGTTCTAATTGTGCACCAAAGTTGTCCAAGCATTCTGACTGCCCTCCGGTAAAAAGCCCCTCCGATATCTTGACATAGAAGGGAGTGGGCTTGTTTCCGGATATGTAAAATTTGGCGCTTTGTGCCGTGGGCTTCACGATCCACCCCCTGTGCCTCAACACCCCTATTCCTGCCAACACGGCCCACTGAAATTTTATTTTATTGTAAATTATAATATTTTTTTTCAATTATCGTGATTTGCGGGGCAAGAAATGAATTCTTTTAATTAAAGTTTATATAGTCTGCAATCCTTCACAATAAAATAAGGAAAAATTCCATGGTCCAAAGCTTATTGAAAAAATCGTAAGGAAAAAAGGTGGACGGAATTTTGGTCAGCGAATGAAAGTGGAATGAAAGTGGAAGCATCGTGAAGTTTCATATTTTCGTCAAGTTTTGTTCAAATCAAAAAAACAATCCCACGTCGCACAATCGCAATATATATATATGTTCCTTTGCTCCATAAAAACTCAAAAGGCTGCCGTGCAGAATAACTGACAAATTGCCCGTGCAAAGGTGCCCCCACAGTACCCCCCACAAACGATAATTTGGGTCAAGTTTGAAGTTTCAAGGATTTGGTCGAATTCAGAAATAACCCCAGGTCGCACAACTGCAACATGTTTTATTACTTCCCACAAAAAACTAAAGCCTGCAATTAAAGGTGACTGAGAAATTTCGCGTACAAAAGTGGGGGCATCGTGCTCCAACAAACAAAAAAATTTGGTCAAGTTTCAAGTTTCACAGTTTCGTCAATTTTTGGTCAAATTCAGAAATAACCCCAGGTCCCACAACTGCAGCATATGCTGTTACTTCCCACAAAAAATCAAAAGCCTGCGGTGAAACGTGAGTGAGTAATTGCGCATACAAAAGTGGGGGCACTGGTGGGGGAGAGACGGGCAACGAGCGTTTTATAAGTTCCTCGCTGCGCGCGTACCGCGGCAGCGAAGCTAAAACAACCACCTTTCCAGGTGTTGACCAACCCCCCACCCCGCGGCCTATCCCACAATCCCCCCGTCTCTCCCTCGCCGCCCACGTTCCTCCACCCCTCCGTCGTGCTGTTGTGTGTTTGTGTGTTTACCAAATTTTACGAAAGAATTTGCATCCAATGTGCAATTCTGCTGGGCATTTTCAATAACGATATCCAAGAACTCTTTGTCCATGTTTACACTTCGCACACAAACCAGACATTGCCTAACAAAATTGGTCACAACAAGAATTTGTTGTATAGGATACAGTACGAAGAAGGTCCAAGAGTTCAAATAATGGACAGTTCCGAGGCAGCGCCGAGGAACTGTCCATTATTTTAACTCTTGGACCCTCTGAGTTCTGTATCTGACTTAGTTTACACAATTCACAACCGATTCCATGGACTGTCCCTAACAAAAGTCTGGTCTGAAATTATGTCGCCCACTTTGTTGAGAAACATTTTGTCACGCACTGTCAGGTTTGAAATCAGTAAACAAGGTGTGAGACAAATAATGGACAGTTCAGTCTTTCATTCAGTGGGTGGTGTGCGAAGTGTAAACATGGAAAAAGAGTTCTTGGATATCGTAAATGAAAATGCCCAACTGAATTACACATTGGATGCAAATTCTTTCGTAAAATTTAGTAAACACACACAAAAGAAAAAAAAACGATGGAGGAGGGGGCGTGAGGGGGATGGAGGAACGTGAGCGGCGAGGGGCAGACGGGGGCTGGTGGGACGGGCCGCGGGGGGGGGGGGGAGGGTTGGTCAACACATGGAACGGTGGTTGTTTTAGCTTCGCCGCCGCGGTACGTGCGGAGCGGGGAACTTATAAAACGCTCGTTGTCCGTCTGTCCCCTACCAGTGCCCCAACTTTTTTACGCGCAATTTCTCACTCAGGTTTCACTGCAGGCTTTTGATTTTTTTGTGGGAAGTAACAACATATGTTGGAGTTGTGTGACCTGGGTTTTTTTTAAATTTGACCAGAAATTGACGAAACTGTGAAACTTGAAACTTGACCCAATTTTTTGTTTGTTGGGGCACGATGCCCCCACTTGTACGCACGATGTCCCAGTCACCTTTAACCGCAGGCTTTTGATTTTTTGTGGAAAGTAATAAAATGTATTGCAGTTGTACGACCTTGGGTTATTTCTGAATTAGACCAAAAAGTGACGAAACTGTGAAACTTCAAACTTGACCATTTTTTTGTTTGTGGGGGTACTGTGGGGGCACCTTTGTACGCGCAATTTCTCAGTTATTCTGGAAGGCTGCCTTTTGAGGTTTATGGAGCGAAGGAATATATATTGCGATTGTGCGACGTGGGACTGTTTTGGGATTTGACCAAATATTGACGAAAATATGAAACTTCCAACAGGACAAAAAATTTTGTTTGTGGAGGCACGATGCTTCCACTTTTGTTCGCTAACGAAAATTCCGTCCACCACCCTCCTGCTTTTTTACTTGCGATTTTTCAGTGAGCTTTTGACCGAAGGAGTGTACATTCAGATATCTTTCGGCGGGACTATGATCAGTTTCATTGATATACTTGTTTAATATTTTTGTCGATACGCCATATTGTCTGAAACGAAAGTAAAATGGGCAGTCGTTTATTTTTCATTTCAAACAGCAGCGAATCCATTGTTTTAAAATAATGGACTCGCAACAGCAAAGAATACATTATTTAAAATAATGGACTCCCACCAGTCCACTACATTTAAATGATGGACTGTCAGAACAAAGGGATGACGTCACAGGTGTAAACTAATTGCCAAGAATCTCCCACTCCGAACAGAGTAAATATATCTTTTGGGTTCCGGACCATACCCCTCGAGACAATACTCCCGCCAATACCCCCAGACCATACCCCCACCCCCCTAGGACCAAACCCCCCAACCAGAATATTTCCAAATTTCAAGTTACAACAAAATGACAAGAAAAAGTACAGCGACATGTTTTATTTACAACGACATGTTTTATTTCTCTCCAACGCCATGTTTAATCTTTACATCGATATATCGAGTCTGCGTCTCATTCACAGTCAAACCTGCAAGTTCATAGTCCACATCTTTCAAAACTGAAATTCTAGACCAATATCTTTTCAACTCCGGGTAATGGTAATTGCATTTTTCTAACCCAACCACTTCCAAATTATGAAAATTGACAAAAATGCTAAATTTTTTATTGGATAATGATTTCAGCAAATCAAATAAGTAACTCCGGAGCGATGTTCTATAAAAAGGCATGAAATCTACCAAATCGACAGAAAATCAAATAAATAAAAGTTATCAGAAAATCAAATAAATCAAACAAATGAAATATGGTGTGCAAAGTTGCACGCAATGTAGAGTAAAAAATAGAAAAATTCAAGGTTTTGTAAATGAAAATTAAATTTACATTTTAATGATAAATTGCAAATAGTGAATGACATGGTATGAATCGACTATCAAGTTTGTGCACTGCATTCAATAACAAATGTTGAAAATAAAGTCCTTTAGTTTTACTTTTAAAACTAGCATCTAATTCTATAATTCCAGCCACAATAAGAGAAATATTCCCTTGCCCTTTACTTTATCATTTCAGCAGAATTGTCAAATTTTTGAGCTCTAAAACCAGCGGCTTTGCAAAGTCGCTGAAAATTCCGCTGTAACAGAGATACACAATAACTGTGTGGAAAAAAAGAGGCAGCTTTCGAGTCACAGATCAGTCCTGTGGCATCAAGGATCGCTCGTGTTTAAGTCTCCATTTTTGGCAGCTTATTACCAAAGTTTTGAAAAAGTGGACATTAAACTAAAAACAAAACAACAAAAAAACAAAACAAAAAGGAAACGGATTTATTCTGACATTTAACAAACAGGGCTGTACCAGAAAACGCTTCTTCTGTGGCTTGTAAAATTCTCACAGTGGGATCCTTTGACGTTTTAACTTCATGATAATATCACAGCAATTCACATTAAAGGACTAGTTTAGTTCTAGTCAATTTTACGCCCACATTCACAGATAGCAGCATTTCCCACAATCTCCACGTCAAAGCGTAGTTAATTGGTGTTGTCAGTATAATTTTTATCTTTATTATAGTTTTTATCCAGAATAACAAAATGACCTTGTACACTGAAGGCTAAGGTTATGTTCTGGTGAGACAGTGTATCTTAATACTGTTTGAGGCCTCAGCCTTAGGTCGCCCTAGAAGCGATTCAGTCTTCTACTTTTTTAGCATGGTTTCTGCAATAGCAGCGACTAAGTCATTGGTGGTTTTCTTCAGCATCGCAGCATTTACCAGCTCCTCTGTATCAAAAAGAAGAAAATGTATCTTTTCTTACATATACAACAGAACCTGGTGGTCTTAATTTTTGAGTCTTAATAGTAAAACTATAAAAAAAGCGATGTAACGTCATGTTTTTGAGCTCACATATTTGACGGGAACCGAGATTTGTCGTCACCCATATACTGACCTTTTTTGCCCACAAGTATGAGACAGTCGGTATGCCACTTCCATGTATCTCCATTTATGTCCACCTTGGCTATGGTATCAGTCCGCATTTCGAGCACTTTGCCCGATTCACCGAAGCACTGTGTGCGCAAGATCGTGCAATTGTTATTGTTATTGCTACTGTTATTTTATTGTTGTTATTATTATTATTATTATTATTATTATTATTATTATTATTATTATTATTATTAGAAGTATGAGTAATAGTACTACTACTACTGATGCTAATAATAGTAGTAATAATGATAACAGTAGTAATAATAATAGTAATATTAATACTAATAATTGATTTTTTTTTCAATTTTAAATATTATGAATCTATTTCAATGCAGTCGAAACAGGAAAAGAAATGTCTTTTTTGTGCCGTTCCTGTGATATACCCTTATATCTAAGATAAGACGTTTCAATTTTCAGCTATCCAGGGTCATAAAATACCTTTTCCATGGGTTCCGCCCATCCTGGGGTTTCCCCCAGTGCAGCTATTATCGCCCTACGGTCCAACTTCACGATCACCAAATCACCTTTTTCGAATTTCTGCGTGGACGGATCTACTTTTTTCAAAGATTTTGGGTTGAAGCTAAACCTGAATCAAGTTTTTTTTTTTCAAAATGCCTCTCTAACATCGTAACAATACGTATAATTAATTTCGGGTGTTTTGAAAAATGTTTTAAATTAGTTTAAATAGTCAACCGAATGTCGAATTTTGAATTGCTTACACTTCGAACTGACACGTCCTGTGTTGAACGAAAAACTTCCAATGACAACAAATGTGAAAATTTTCAACCAATAATATTATTTTCCATACCAAAAATTCTTATGATATGCCCTACCAACGGTGTTTAGGTCAACAATGTTAATTATCTCATCCATTGGATATATTCGCAATATCTCGCTCTTTTCCGGAAAGACCAGTGAATGACTTACGTTTCTTGCATGTGACACTCCACAATGATAGCTCCGTCCTTTTGAATACGGTGCACCACTCCTTTCTGGCCTGCGCTCTGGATAAATATCACTTATTACAGATCTGAAGTACCAAGGGAACACATGATCCACAAAAAGAGGGAGAGAGGGACGGACGGAGGGAGGGAGGGAGGGACGGACGGACGGGCGGACGGAGGGAGAGAGGGACGGGGGGAGGGGGGGACGGACGGACGGACGGACGGACGGAAGGAGGGACGGAGGGACAGGCGGACGGAGAGACGGACAAACGAACGGACGGACGCATGGACGGAGGCAGGGAGGCAGGGAGGGAGAGAGGGAGGGACTTTAATATTTGTTAAGAACGTTGATACCGTTACAATATTAATCAACCTTTATTCAATATGTTAATGAATTTTTACAAGTTTTCAAGGTTCCGCACTGTAGTGAACTTTACGTTCCCAACGACCACTCCCTCTTTGATAATCTTTGCTTATTTGTCTTGTTTAAAGGGAAATACGGGTATCTCACCTACAATTGACATTTCCTTCATACTTTCACAGTTTAATGCTTTGAGCGTATACATTCAAAAATTGAAAAGAAAAAGGGGGATCACCGATGTTATAAGAGAAATAAAGACACTGAAAGGTCACGCACTTTTACTATAGAAACCATTGGGAAAACCCAAAAATTTCAATCAAAATGCAAAAATCACACATAATCACAATTGACAATTGCCTCATTTTTCCCTCTTTGAAGAACATGTCATACGAAATGTTTTAAGCAAATAAAAAATATATGTCACCGTATCAATAAGAGAATTATACAATCTTTTTGGCAAAATCCCATTGACTCAAAGGATAAAACGTGAAAACAGTGTAATATGATTTTAATGGACAATATATATCAACATAGGCCCCTCTAGGAACAAAATATCAATACAGACCATTTCTGGACACGACCCTATTTGTCTTTGAAAAGAATTTTTCGATTTAGACGGATTTAGTAGTTATGTATACTGTGTAAACATGGATTAAAACTCAGCGATATTCAATGTAATGCGCCTTTCGGTCGCTAGATGGCGCAGAGATACCCGCATTTCCCTTTAAATGTATCTGTCAAATGTCAAATGTATTTTGTTTTCTTAACTGCAGTTCCTGGTTATGACAATCAGTTAGCGACTCATCATTGCCTTGTATTTTTCTAGGAAATTGTAAAATTCTTGATTCTTCCGGAGATTTGCTCCAATCAAATCCCGTTTTACATTGTTCCCGAGGGGGGGGGGGGGGGGGAGGGGGGCGGTTTTCCGCGCGGTCTTCGACTGCGTGGTTTATTCTCAATCAAGAGCGCTTCGGCGCAAGACGAAAATTGCAAAATTGTTATTTTTTAGATAATTAAATGCCTCAGGTACTTGGTATTTTGTGTCATTTTAATGTCTTAGCTTAAGGTTTTAACTTCTTATTTGAATAGAAATTAAGAAGATAATTGACTTATTTTAATAAGTTTGTATTATGAATGTTGTCTCTTATTTTAAAGATTAACTAACGATATATTTTAGTTTATATACTTTATTAATATTAATTAAGTTCATCAATGTATTTTAGCCTTCTTGGTATTATTTGTTATTTTACATGACTATCAAGTTATCGTAGATTAAAAAACGAAAACGGTTTAAGGTTCATAAGGCAGGCGTGGGACTGTCGGTAAGCCAGCTCCTAACTATGAGTTATTTTATTGGTTATTATGTTTAATTTTCTTAATGAGTTCTGTTATAATTAATGTCTAAGGTTTTCTCGCCGAATTAATGGATTTTAAACTAGGGTCATTTTATTGTAAATTAACTGTGGTCTTGCCGATTTATTTAGCACAGATTATATATTTTCATTGCGTATTTACAGTGTTACCGTGCTCTACCTACCGTGCTCTACCTACCCTGCTCTACCTTCCGTGCTCTACCTACCGTGCTCTCCCTACCGTGTTCTCTTCCGTATTAACCCAACGAATCGCACAACTTTATCGTGTGATAAAACTGAGAAAATAAACACGCGTAAACAGGTCCACAGTGTGTTCTTATTTGACTCACCATTGCCACTTTTCCACTCCAGTCTCCTAATTCTTCCTGGTTCTTTTTCAAAGCTCTCTTATCCTTTTCTATAACCACAACATCTAAGCTGAAACACACCGAATGAGCATTATTACTTCCAATAGCAAACGATAGTTTATGTCGCGCATCCCTGAGAAACTTGAAAACTTACATTCACACCATCTCTGAGAAACTTGAAAGTTATTGTTAATCTATCCCTGAAAAACATTGTTTACTCTTTCCTCGGACAGTTGGAAACCTCCCAAAACCCAGTCCCCAAGAAAACTTGAAAAGGAAATCCCAATCCCTGAGCAATTTAAAGATTTATTTTCAACCCCATCCCTGAGAAATGTGAAAACCTACTGTCACCCCATCCCTGAGAAACGTGAAAACCTGTCACCCCATCCCTGAGAAACGTGAAAACCTACTGTCACCCCATCCCAGAGAAATGTGAAAACCTACTGACACCCCATCCCTGAGAAATGTGAAAACCTACTGTCACCCCATCCCTGAGAAACGTGAAAACCTGTCAACCCATCCCTGAGAAACGTGAAAACCTACTGTCACCCCATGCCAGAGAAATGTGAAAACCTACTGACACCCCATCCCTGAGAAATGTGAAAACCTACTGACACCCCATCCCTGAGAAATGTGAAAACCTACTGACACCCCATCCCTGAGAAACGTGAAAACCTGTCAACCCATCCCTGAGTAACGTGAAAACCTACTGTCACCTCATCCCTGAGAAATGGGAAAACCTACTGTCGCCCCATCCCTGAGAAATGCGAAAACCTACTGTCACCCCATCCCTGAGAAACGTGAAAACCTACTGTCACCTCATCCCTGAGAAATGGGAAAACCTACTGTCGCCCCATCCCTCAGAAATGCGAAAACCTACTGTCACCCCATCCCTGAGAAATGTGAAAACCTACTGTCACCCCATCCCTGAGAAATGTGAAAACCTACATTCATCCCTGAGAAACGCGAAAACCTACTGTCACCCCATTCCTGAGAAACGTGAAAACCTACTCTCACCCCAACCCTGAGAAAGGTGAAAACCTACTGTCACCCCATCCCTGAGAAACGTGAAAACCTACTGACACCCTATCCCTGAGAAATGTGAAAACCTACTATCACCCCATCCCTGGGAAATGTGAAAACCTACTGACACCCCATCCCTGAGAAATGTGAAAACCTACTGACACCCCATCCCTGAGAAACGTGAAAACCTGTCAACCCATCCCTGAGTAACGTGAAAACCTACTGTCACCTCATCCCTGAGAAATGGGAAAACCTACTGTCGCCCCATCCCTGAGAAATGCGAAAACCTACTGTCACCCCATCCCTGAGAAACGTGAAAACCTACTGTCACCTCATCCCTGAGAAATGGGAAAACCTATTGTCGCCCCATCCCTGAGAAATGCGAATACCTACTGTCACTCCATCCCTGAGAAATGTGAAAACCTACTGTCACCCCATCCCTGAGAAATGTGAAAACCTACATTCATCCCTGAGAAACGCGAAAACCTACTGTCACCCCATTCCTGAGAAAGGTGAAAACCTACAGTCACCCCATCCCTGAGAAACGTGAAAACCTACTGACACCCTATCCCTGAGAAATGTGAAAACCTACTATCACCCCATCCCTGGGAAATGTGAAAACCTACTGACACCCCATCCCTGAGAAATGTGAAAACCTACTGACACCCCATCCCTGAGAAATGTGAAAACCTACTCTCACCCAATCCCTGAGAAATATGAAAACCTACTGTCACCCAATCCCTGAGAAATATGAAAACCTACTGTCACCCAATACCTGAGAAGTGTGAAAACCTACTGTCATCCCTGAGAAACGTGAAAACCTACTGTCACCCCATCCCTGAGAAACGTGAAAACCTACTGTCACCCCATCCCTGAGATGCGTGAAAACCTACTGTCACCCAATTCCTGAGAAATATGAAAAGTTACTGTCACCTATATAATCTCTCAGAAAAACAAAAACCTACTGGCATCCAGTCCCTGAGAAACTTGAAACATGCTATCACCCAGTCCCTGAAAAATACGAAACCCTGCCTTCACAAAATCCCACAGAATCTTGAAAACATACTGTCACACAATCCAAGAGAAACTTGAAAACCTACTATCTGATGGGGCTGTTAGGGCCTTGAGCAGCGGGTTCTTCGTCCACCACAATATGTAATACTTCCTCGTTATAAGCGAATCTACAACAGACATTACAGACACTCAACACTTGTTATGTCTAATTTTTTCGATATCCTACAACACTATCAGAACAAGGTTTGGCGGCTAAGACACGCAAAAGCAATTATTTTTTTTTTCAGCTGAAAAAAAAAAAACATTTCAAAATAATTTTACAGTAATTTTGAAAAAAAATGTCAAAGTTTGAATGTCTGATTGATATCAACGGTTAATGAATGACACGAATAACGTCCTTGACCTATTGCCGTCATCAAAGCGCACTCCGTAGACTTCGTCAGCCAGTCTCTTATCTATGAAGCCGGCCTGCCCAAGTGTCTTCAGTGGCCAAATAAGGAAAAAAAATAGATGAAAATTAACAAAGGTTTGCAACAGTTGCCGCAGCTTTTTTTCTTTCTCTCTGTCTCTCTCCTCCCTATTTCCTTCTCTCTTCTCTCTCTCTCTCTCTCTCTCTCTCTCTCTCTCTCTCTCTTTATTTCTTTCTGTCTTTCTTTCTGTCTTTCTTTCTTTCTTTCTTACTTTTGTCTTTCTTTATTTTCGCTAGGCTGTTCCAAGACGCTCCCTTTTACGAACAAATTATCAGACAACAAAATATTCTTAAACGCTTTAAAACCTGCTGCTGGAAGTCTTAAAATTTTGCGATTTGCACTTAAAGAATCGGAACTCGATCATTGAAAGAAAAATTTGGGCCATGCATACGTAAAATTTTAATATTACAGTCAATAGATGACGTCACAATTGAAGGGGTCCATGCATAAACTTCACAACTCCACTTATCAGGAAAATGCACTATTACCACCACGGTATTTCTTGTCCTCTGTCCTATCACGTATGTAAATCTTTCAACTCAAAACCAACTAGAAGTGGGTACTTTTTAGGAAAATAAAATTGGGAAAAATCTACGTTTGTTACTAAAATTTCAAACTTTAAAAGCGTTTTTCTCCACTGCTGATAACTGCAGTTATCAAGTTTATGCATGGACCCCATCAATTGTTGCGTGCAGAAAGAGGTTGGAGATAAACAGTCCAACATTATATTTGAACCCTACGCAACTAATCAGTAGTGGATGCAGGGAGGAGGGGAGGGGGTGCGCGGTGCAGCATAAATCCAGTCCATTTTTTGGAAAAAAAAACCTGGATCAACCCGATCCTAACGAATACATACACACTCCATTTTATCGTTCCACCCTCCATGGTCTTCTTGCTTCTTCTTCACGTGGTCTAGCTCTGGATAGACACAAACTCGCTCCCCGATTCTAAACTATGTACATTTCAAATATGTTGTCATTTACAAATGCGCACTGTGTTGTTTTGCTTACTTTCTTTTTATATTAAAAATTTTCTGGCCTCATGAGGTAAAACAAAACTAGAAATACTTCCAAAGTGTTATGAATGTTACCTCAATTGACGCAAAACTTGGTGAAAGAACATTGAGTTTTTTTGTTTTTTGTTTTTTTTTTCAGAGCAATAATAACAATCGTAAAAACTCATATGAGGAATGTAAATAAGCGGTATATAGAATATGTACCTTGTGGGTTCTCGTGCTGAGGCCGGCTCGCCGCCTCTCGACGCCTTTCTCTAGATCTGCCAGTAATCCGAGCAGACCAAGCAGGTCCCCGCCCGCGGCCCCGCTTACGGTGGTATCGTCGTCCGAGTCGCTACTTCCGCCCACACCCATTCTCTTCATTAAGGCTTCTATATCGTCGTCGCTTTCTGTCGAAAATATGAACTTTCCAATGTGTGTGTGTGCTCATGCGTGTGTGTGTGTGTGTGTGTGTGTGTGTGTGTGTGTGTGTGTGTGTGTGTGTGTGTGTGTGCATGTGTGTTTGTTTTCTCTTTTAAGCAATAAATTTTTAAAATGTTGAATGAATAACGGCAATCCCTTGAGTGGTTGTTGGGATATGGCGAGGACGAACTCATGGAAAACTCACAAAGTTCACGCATAGAAGCATAGATAATTTTCAAAGTTTTGGAACCAACCCCCCCCCCCCCCACCCTCCCCCATTTGAGGAGATCCAAAGGCTACATATCTCCACTTTGTGGTCTTTGTGCAGGAGAGCAAATGAATATCCTTGGGTACTTACTGAGATATGACATGTTAAAAAACAGTTTCTACATGCAGATGGATGGACAGTTTACTATAATGCTAGTCCCTTCGCTCCGCGCTACGAAGGCAGGCGGAGATTTAAAAAAAAAACGAATTGACCCTAAACTATTCGAAACATGGTAAATAAGCTAAGAAAATCGGTTTGTTCCTAAGGGGTAGCTGAAAATCATCTGACAGGAAAAACTTGGAAGCAAAGAATAGACAGACAGCATAAATGTGTTCGCATAAGGAGGACTTTGAAAGGACGGCTATTCGCACAGCAGGGATGGCACAGATGCATTGGTTTACATGCAGATGAGATAGAAAAAAAAGAACTACTTGTTTAATTGCCGTGGAGCAAGCAGCGACTTTGAACTTCAAAAAAAATATAACAAAATTACCAACAAAAACCGGGAATAAGGATTCAGAATAAAGGAAGACAGTTCTTCCCGGTCGTGTGTGCATTTCCAGGTCATTTTTTTTTTCATTCTAGTGGAGGTCACTCCTCGTGATCTTACCTTTCTTGGGTATTGCATCTTCAGGTTTAATTCCAAGTAAACCTGAATCAAACCGAAAATGAATAAAAATGTGTTTACAATAATAAACATATTAGTTTATGACACTGACTTCTTAATGTTTAATTCGATTCTGTTATTTTCCCTTAACGGCGGAAGCCCGGGATAGGACTACCCCGCAAATGGAACCACCTCACAAAAAGGACTACTTTACAACGAACCACCTCACAAAAAGGAAAACCCCACAAATGGGACCACCTCACAAAAAGGACCACCCAACAAATGGGACCACCTCACAAAAAGGACCACCCTACAAATGGGACCACCTCACAAAAAGGACCACCCCGCAAATGGAACCACCTCACAAAAAACGACTACTTTACAACGAACCACCTCACAAAAAGGAAAACCCCACAAATGGGACCACCTCACAAAAAGGACCACCCAACAAATGGGACCACCTAACAAAAAGAACCACCCTACAAATGGGACCACCTCACAAAAAGGACCACCCCGCAAATGGAACCACCTCACAAAAAGGGCCACCCCACAAATGGGCCACCTCACAAAAAGAATCACCCCGCAAATGGAACCACCTCACAAAAAGGACCACCCCGCAAATGGGTCCACCTCACAAAAAGGATCACCCCGCAAATGGAACCACCTCACAAAAAGGATCACCCCGCAAATGGAACCACCTCACAAAAAGGACTACTTTACAACGAACCACCTCACAAAAAGGACCACTTTACAACAGCCACTTTCCAATATATTTTTTGAACTAGACAGAAATTCGCACAGCGAATTAGCCCCACTTGGAATGATAACTTAAAGCGGAAGGTAGATGATATTGCAGTTTGTTGACAATTTTCACATTTCTGAATGCAGAATATCCTCCTAAATACTACTAAGTATACCGGTAAGGTCAAGGCCAAAAATTTGCTCTATCTCTTACCGTTTTCGAGATAAAGGCCAACTTCCGGTTTGAGGCTCGAAAGTGACATGGGGGTCAAGGACACCGGAAGTTATACCTTACGTATCGTCGTATTTGGGGTAGAGGTCGAAAATGAGGTCAAAATTGCTCTATCTCTTACCGTTTTCGAGATAAAGGCCAACTTCCGGTTTGGGGCTCACAAGTGACCTGAAGTTCAAGGACACCGGAAGTTATACCTTACGTATGGTTGTATAGGGGGTGGAGGTCGAAAATGAGGTCAGAATAGCTCTATCTCTTTCCGTTTTCGAGATAAAAGCCAACTTTCGGTTTGGGGCTCGAAAATGACCTGGAGGTCAAGGACACCGGAGGTTATACCTTACGTATCGTCGTATATGAGGTGGAGGTCGAAAATGAGGTCAGAATTGCTCTATCTCTCACCGTATTTGAGATAAATCATTGTTTTTCTTAAATAACGTTTTTCGCGATTTCAAGGTCAAGCTCAAGGTCAAAAATTTTTACCGGTTACTTCAGATCACATCGCCCTTTATATATGTGCCAAGTTTGGCTTTTCTAGCTTTAATGGCCTTGCTGTAGATGTCTGGAAACCGATTGACCTTTTTCACGATTTGACCTTGACCAGTAAGGTCAAGGTCGAAAATTTTTATCAGGTGTACCATTTCAGATGACCCTCCATGCATGTGCCAAGTTTGGTTGGTCTAGCTTCAGCGGTCTCGGAGGAGATGTCTGGAAACCGAATCGGCGGAAAAAATAGGTGAAGAATTCAAGGTAATCCATCCCCATTTGGTATTTTCAATACCAAGTGGGAATAAAATCATACGCACACCAAAAATGTTTATCATATAGTAGAATAAACCACTTAATCACAGGATGCAGCCACCACACAGACACACACACACACATATATATATATATATATGTGTGTGTGTGTGTGTGTCTGTGGTGGACACACACACACACACACATATATATATATATATATATATATATATATATATATATATATATATATATATATATATATATATATATATATATGTATATATATGTATATATATATATGTGTGTGTGTGTGTGCATCCTGTGATTAATATATATACATATATATATATATATATATATATATATATTTGGAGAGAGAGAGAGAGAGAGAGAGAAAGAGAGAGAGATCCAAACTTGGACGATGTAGGCTTGATACTGTACATGAAATAGCGCATAGTAAAAGCACGACTACTCCAAAAAATGCAGCAGAAACATACGAAAAAACACACACACAGGATATGTAAAACTTGAAGGACGATAAGGGAAAAGAAATCTAGCGCACCAACCTCCCACACCCCCTCTTAACAACCACCATCACCATCCAATGTTTGTTGCATTTGGGCAATTAATGTCGATGAAATGTACCAAAAGCCTCCATAAATAATGTCACACTGAGATAAAGAGAGGAAAGGTGTTTTCTGATTTCCCTCAATGCTTGGGATCGTAAACGATATGATAACATTGTGAAACTTCATAATCACGTTAGCGAGAGAGAGAGAGAGAGAGAGAGAGAGAGAGAGATTTCCGAGTCAGTACAGCATAGAAAAGGGCTTACCTACGATTACAGCAATATGATATATATGTAGCCGTTTCTGAATTATAGAGAAGTGCGATAATAAAATCATACGCACATCCCCCGCCAACTTCCGGTTTTGGGCTCGAAAGTGACATGGAGGTCAAGGACACCGGAAGTTATAACTTACGTATCGTCGTATAGGGGATAGAGGTCGAAAATGAGGTCAGAATTGCTCTATCTCTTACCGTTTTCCAGATAAAGGCCAACTTCCGTTTTGGGGTTCGAAAGTGACCTGGAGGTCAAGGACACCGGAAGTTATACCTTACGTATCGCCGTATAGGGGGTGGAGGTCGAAAATGAGGTCAGAATTGCTCTAACTCTTACCGTTTTCGAGATAACTCATTGTTTTTCTTAAATAACGTTTTTCGTGATTTCATGGTCATGGTCAAGGTCAAGGTAAAAAATTTTTATTGGTTGCTTCAGATCACATCGCTGTTTATATATGTGCCAAGTTTGGCTTTTCTAACTTCAACGGCCTTGCAGTAATTGTCTGACAACTGATTGACCTTTTTCGCGATTTGACCTTGACCAGTAAGGTCAAGGTCAAAAAAATTTATCAGGTGCACCACTTTCGATGACCCTCCATACATGTACCAAGTTTGGTTGGTCTAGCTTCAGTGGTCTCGGACGTTTTCGAGATAACTCATTGTTTTTCTTAAATAACGTTTTTCGCGATTTCAAGGTCATGGTCAAGGTCAAGGTCAAAAATTTTTATTCGTTGCTTTGTATCACATCGCCCTTTATATATATGCCAAGTTTGGCTTTTCTAGCTTCAACGGTCTTGCAGTAATTGTCTGAAAACCGTTTGACCTTTTTCGCGATTTGACCTTGACCAGTAAGGTCAAGGTCGAAAATTTTTATCAGGTGCACCACTTCAGATGACCCTCCATACATGTGCCAAGTTTGGTTGGTCTAGCTTCAGCGGTCTCGGAGGAGATGTCTGGAAACCGATTCGGCGGAAGAAGAAAAAAATTTTTTAAAAAGCGAGAAAAAAAAGGAAAAATAGGTGAAGAATTCGAGGCAATCCATCCCCATTTGGCATTTTCAATGCCAAGTGGGAACTAGACAGAAATTCGCACAGCGAATTAGCCCCACTTGGAATGATAACTTAAAGCGGAAGGTAGATGATATTGCAGTTTGTTGACAATTTTCACATTTCCGAATGCAGAATATCCTCCTAAATACTACTAACTATACCGGTAAGGTCATGGCCAAAAATTTGCTCTATCTCTTACCGTTTTCGAGATAAAGGCCAACTTCCGGTTTGAGGCTCGAAAGTGGCATGGGGGTCAAGGACACCGGATGTTATACCTTACGTATCGTCGTATGGGGGGTTGAGGTCGAAAATGAGGTCAAAATTGCTCTATCTCTTACCGTTTTCGAGATAAAGGCCAACTTCCGGTTTGGGGCTCACAAGTGACCTGGAGTTCAAGGACACCGGAAGTTATACCTTACGTATGGTTGTATAGGGGTTGGAGGTTGAAAATGAGGTCAGAAGAGCTCTATCTCTTTCCGTTTTCGAGATAAAAGCCAACTTTCGGTTTGGGGCTCGAAAATGACCTGGAGGTCAAGGACACCGGAAGTTATACCTTACGTATCGTCGTATATGAGGTGGAGGTCGAAAATGAGGTCAGAATTGTTCTATCTCTCACTGTATTTGAGATAAATCTTTGTTTTTCTCAAATAACGTTTTTCGCGATTTCAAGGTCAAGCTCAAGGTCAAAAATTTTTACCGGTTATTTCAGATCACATCGCCCTTTATATATGTGCCAAGTTTGGCTTTTCTAGCTTCAATGGCCTTGCTGTAGATGTCTGGAAACCGATTGACCCTTTTCACGATTTGGTCAAAAAATTTTATCAGGTGCACCACTTCAGATGACCCTCCATACATGTGAAAAATTTGGTTGGTCTAGCTTCAGCGGTCTCGGAGGAGATGTCTGGAAACCGATTCGGCGGAAAAAGAAAAAAAGGGAGAAAAAAAAATAGGTGAAGAATTCAAGGCAACCCTTCCCCATTTGGTATTTTCAATACCAAGTGGGAATAAAATCACACGCACACCAAAAATGTTTATCATATAGTAGAATAAATCACTTAATCACAGGATGCAGCCACACACACATATATAATATATATATATATATATGTGTGTGTGCATCCTGTGATTAATATATATATATATATATATATATATATATATATATATATATATATATATATATATATATATATATATATATATAGAGAGAGAGAGAGAGAGAGAGAGAGAGAGAGAGAGAGAGATCCAAACTTGGACGATGTAGAATTGATACTGTACATCAAATAGCGCATAGGAAAAGCAAGACTACTCCAAAAAATGCAGCAGAAACAAACGAAAAAAAAAACACACACAGGATATGTAAAACTTGAAGGACGATAAGGGAAAAGAAATCTAACACACCAACCTCCCACACCCCCTCTTAACAACCACCATCACCATCCAATATTTGTTGCATTTGGGCAATTAATGTCGACGAAATGTACCAAAAGCCGCCATAAATAATGTCACACTGAGATAAAGTGAGAAAAGGTATTTTTGATTTCCCTCAATGCTTGGGATCGTAAACGATATGATAACATTGTGGAACTTCATAATCACGTTAGCGAGAGAGAGAGAGAGAGAGAGAGAGAGAGAGAGAGAGAGAGAGAGAGAGAGAGAGAGAGAGAGGAAGAGAGAGAGAGAGAGATTTCCGAGTCAGTACAGCATAGAAAAGGACTTACCTAGGATGAAAGCAATATAATATATATATAATCGTCTCTGAATTATAGAGAAGTGCGATAATAAAATCATACGCCCATCCCCCGCCAACTTCCGGTTTGGGGCTCGAAAGTGACATGGAGGTCAAAAACACCGGAAGTTATACCTTAAGTATCGTCGTATAGGGGGTGGAGGTCGAAAATGTGGTCAGAATTGCTCTATCTCTTTCCGTTTTCGAGATAACTCATTGTTTTTCTTAAATAACGTTTTTTCGCCATTTCAAGGTCATGGTCAAGGTCAAGGTCAAAAATTTTTATCGGTTGCTTTAGATCGCATCGCTCTTCATATATGTGCCAAGTTTGGCTTTTCTAGCTTCAACGGCCTTGCAGTAATTGTCTGAAAACCGTTTGACCTTTTTCGCGATTTAACCTTGACCAGTAAAGTCAAGGTCAAAAATTTTTATTAGGTGCACCACTTTCGATGACCCTCCATATATGTGCCAAGTTTGTTGGTCTAGCTTCAGTGGTCTCGGACTTTTTCGAGATAACTCATTGTTTTTCTTAAATAACATTTTTCGCGATTTCAAGGTCATGGTCAGGGTCAAGGTCAAAAATTTTTATCGGTTGCTTTAGATCACATCGCCCTTTATATATATGCCAAGTTTGGCTTTTCTAGCTTCAACGGCCTTGCAGTAATTGTCAGAAAACCGTTTGACCTTTTTCGCGATTTGACCTTGACCAGTTAGGTCAAGGTCAAAAATTTTTATCAGGTGCACCACTTCAGATGACCCTCCATACATGTGCCAAGTTTGGTTGGTCTAGCTTCAGCGGTCTCGGAGGAGATGTCTGGAAACCGATTCGGCGGAAGAAGAAAAAAAATTAAAAAAAAGCGAGAAAAAAAAAGGAAAAATAGGTGAAGAATTCGAGGCAATCCATCCCCATTTGGCATTTTCAATGCCAAGTGGGAATTATTCAACGAATGCCAGCCTGGAAATCGGGTTACATTAGTTCAGCCTTACTAGTGGTCCTACTAGTGGTCCTACTAGCGATCCTACTAGTGGTCCTACTAGCGATCCTACTAGCGATCCTACTAGTGGTCCTACTAGCGGTCTTACTAGCGGTACTACCAGTGCTAAATGCCAGTATCATGTCACAAAATAAAAAAAACACTTACACGAGAGAAATTTAATCAAGGATGTTTTAAAAGCTTTAAATCTTCAAATTTAAGGGTAAAAAACAGATTAAAATCTATCCAAAATAAACGTGTCTCTGGTTGTTTACATTTCATTTTATTCCATCATGCCTTAAAGTTTTATTTACACCTTCCCACGTACACAGAATTTGGGACGTCGCCCACTGAGTATGCTACCTGGGTACACATAGCTCCATACTTTTCCCGCACCCCCTCCCCACCCTCCGTGCGTCCATACTCTATGGATAACCCCTCAGTAATCTGGAAGTGCATACCTGCGAGATGACGCTTGACTTCTTTCATACTCATGCGCATGCGCGGCACTGGTAAACACATTGACTCAATAATTGTCTTGATAACCTTGATGTCATCGCCGTCCGTTGCCCTTTTAATCACAAATTTGAAGCCGATGTCTTTCCCAAGCAAACCTCCAAGCGTAGCCATTTTCATTCCGTATGCTTCAGCCTTGTCAGTGTCGTGTTTGTCTTCTGAAATGAAAAAAAAAAAGAAAAAAAAAGAAGCTTATTTGCTTTTTGATGATTTCCCTAAGATGCACAATTCTTAAAATGGCCGCTCCATAGGCAGCTCTGATTATATGAAGTTAAAGCATTCAAAGCATGCGAGTACCCCCCCCCCCCCTCCCTTCCTCGTCCAGCAGATATTTGGCACCGGGAAGGGGGGGGGCACTCACGTACCAACTGGTTACCATGCGTGTCCATGGATTTCTAAGCGTCCCATTTTATCCCAAACCCGGAGTGTAATTCTGAAATAACCCCCCTTTTTATGGAAAAGTTGAGAACTGAATGACCCCCCCCCCCCCTCCTTTTTTAAAGAAATTGGTACTAAGACCCGGCCTCAGAATTACCCTCCCCCTTCTCCTTGATTTTTCGCACACACATATATCACACCAAGTGCCCCCTTCCCCTGCCCCTCCCCACACCGAGCGATTTGGCAGGTGCACGTTTTTCTGATCTCAAACAACACCGATTTGGAATGAATCGCTTTTGACTGATTTCTTTAGCGGCCTCACAATGTTATTACGACGTCGCTTCAAGTGACCCGTTTTTTCGTTATGCGACCTCAAAACGACACCGATTTGGGCTGATTTGGGCTGATTTCTTTTGAGTACTATGTTAACACGTGATCACGCTGTTTAATCACTAAGAGCATTGTCACACATTTACTCAAACATTATAATGACCAACTTGCTGTTGTTGACAGCAAAAAACAATCAAACGAAAGCTGATATTGCAGTGTGAAAGTTTATCGACCAAACTATCAGTAATTATGTGTTAAATGGACGTTTAAGTAAGTAATTTGTTTAAACAATATTGCGTTAAAAAGGTACACGTTAGAGCCTTTAACTTATATCTGACATTCCTCCCAGAGTATCTGGGATTTCCGAACAGTGAGTGACCAGACCAAAAGAATTGCCAACATCTCTTTTCACAGAGCCCCCTTAAAAGGAATGTGTCAAAAGAAATCGCCGCATCATGCCGCTTCATGGACGTCACTGCGACGTCGCTCGAAACGGTCAAATTTAGTCGACAAAGCGACGTTGCAAAGGCGTCCCAATGACGTTGAAGAGACGTATCCGACACACAAAAATCTTCTGCGACGTTTGACCGAACCCCCCCCCCTGCCGAAACCCCCCGGCGCTAACTTCCCCGTCAACCCTCCCCCCACTAAAAGCCCCCGGCGGCCTACCCCCCCCCCCCCCCCGTTCGCAAAGAAAATGTGTAATGACAATTTGTTCTGGGGCCTCTTTTCGCACTCGTACGAAACATAGCCATATGCTAGATTTTTTTGCTTTACGTACAAATGCCCTTGGTACAATATCTTTGGATTCCCTTTAGCAGATGTGATGTATTCCATGATTGTAGCATGATTTTTCACAGCAATCTGGGTCACTAAATTACCCATTCAAATAAATCATAATGAACATAAGTCACATCTACCCAAGAGAAATAGTAATTTGCAAACTCGACTGGTCTCGCAACCGGCATATGAATTGCAATTTTTAATGTGTACACACTCCTCAATCGTAAGAGCAATTGCAATTTCCAAAACTGAGTGCTATCGTCAATGGATGCATGATATTTCTTTTATAATGATGATCAATTCCTTCAGTGGTTCAGAAATTGCAATTTTAAACGCCGTGTGGTCTCTTCAATGGGCGTTTGAAGTGTAATTAACAAAGTGGATGTATCACAATTACAAATTATAAAATAGACCTGAGAACCGGCAGGGGGGGGGGGGGGTCGGAAGGGGGGTTTAGGCGGATGGGGGGTGTTAGTCGGGGGGGGGGGGTTGACGGGGGAAGTTCGGGCCGGGGTGGGGGGGGGGGGGTCGGTCGGGGGGATTTGGGCCTAGACTCGGCTAACCTGGAAGTGGTATCATCTCTTCTAGTTCTTCAAAACGTAGGAGTGCTAAATATAGAAGACCCATTGCAAAGACGTCCACTGCTGTAGTGTAATTTTCGCGCTTAAACATTTCCGGCGCCATAAACAACATGGTTCCCATGACAGTTTTCAACATGGTGTTGTCGTCGATAACTTTAGCGAGGCCGAAGTCCCCAATCTTTGCCGTTGGCTTCCCATTTTCTACTTTAAATAATACATTTTGTGGTTTCAAATCCCTATGTGCTACTGGAGTCTTAAGGGAATGCATCACATCCAGCCCACACGCGCATTCATACATGATTCTTGCTTTCTCTTTCGTTGTGAATGCACCCTTTGCTTTGGCATACGACTCAAGATTGCCCAAATCACAAAATTCCATGGCGATATAGGCGTAATTTTCATGGAATGTGTATCCCATAATATGCACGATGTTGGCATGTTTCGGAACGTGCTCTAGTGCGCGGATTTCTTTAAATGCCATTTCCAACGCATCTTGTTTTCCGACTGGGCATTTCTTAAGTGCGACCGTTTCCCCAGTTGTTGTCATTGTCCCTTTATAAACTTCGCCAAACTGGCCACTACCAAGTCTTTCTTCCCTTATCTTGAAATCCCCAATTTTACTTTCTGTTTTGCCCATTGTTTTCGCCCTTATGTTTCCTCACTGAATACAGGAATGAAAACTATCACAAAACTAGCTTATGTTTTATCCATCAAAGGTATGGTTATTCAGAAAGTCGATTCATCCTGAATTTCTTTTCATTGCTTTCTTTCTTAATTATTTATTTATTTATTTTTGAATTCACAAGTGCGTCTATAAGGTTGTTTTATCAAATGACATTCCAAAGTGAAGCAGTTTATGATATGATCTCTATGTCTATGTTGTTTGTTCAATATAACTAGAATAAAACGCATTTTGGCCCATATAAGCTCTACACTTAACGATCGCAGATGAGACCTATTTTGGGAAAGAGAAAACAGCACACAAAGCAGTATATCGCCTCGTGCGGTTTGCAATACTTACTAGCCTGTCGTGCTGTTATTTCCTGGTTATATCTCAAACTAAGGAAGTGTGTTTAGGTTAAAACTAAGATTCCCAGTTACACAGGCAGGCAGCCAGACAAACAGAAATATATATCTGTAAAACTAAAACTTGGAAAAGATAAAGCAGTAAACAACTAGATCGTTTTCGCTACCGAGTAGCGAAAATTATACTTGGGGCCAAACAAATGCTATTCTGAACTTTTGAAATTCAGCATTGACCATGAAAGAGAAGGTCGAGGTCACAGAAAGATACCTGTTACATAAAGTCTTTGGGCCCAAAGGATCGAAAAGCTCAAAATCGTACTTCGGGATAAGGTCAACTTCCAGTTTTTTACATTGACCATGATCGAGGAAGTCAAGGTCACCAAGATACCTCTTACATGACGGGAATCGAGAATAAGCTCGAACTTCCTGTTGACCTTGACCGTGAATGAGTACATCAAGGTCAGCAGGTACTTGTTACATGACGTCTCTTAGGCCCGAAGGGTAGAAAATAAGCTAAAAATCGCTCTGTCTCTAACCATTTTCGAGTTAATGGTCAACTTCCGGTTTTTCCCTTGATCATGACAGAGGAGGTAAAGGTCACTCAGGTATGTCTTAGATAACGTCTTTTAGATCCAAAGGACCCAAAATAAGCTCAAAATCGCTTTGTCTGTAACCGTTTTTGAGATAATGGCCAGCTTCCGGTTTTTTCCTTTACCATGACCAAAGAGTCAAGGTCATTGAGGTACCTCTTACGTAACGTCTTTTTGGCCCAAAGGGTAAAAAATAACCTCAAAATCGCTCTAAAATTACTTTGACCTCTATTTGACCTTTATCTTTAAGTTTAAAGAAAAAAATTGCTGATTTCACGACATCTGATTACAGATCATTCTCGATCTGTAAAGAAATAAGAAGAATCAAGTAGAGATACTACATTATGTCTCTGCCAAATTAGGTCGCCCTAGCCATAGCTGTCTCGGGGGAGTTCGCATGACAAGGTTTTGTCAGCAGAAAAGGAATCATGCGGAAAACTTTACTGAATCGTACGAGTTCAATACATTAGCGGATTGGAAATCCCCAAGTGTAATTCAAGAACACCAATACAGCATTATACGGCACGGATGTTTTTGAGCTCACGTATTTGACCGAGATTTGTTACCACATATACTGACCTTTTCTGTCTAAAAGCATGAGCCACTCGGTATGTCAGTTCCATATATCTCCGTCTGTGCCACTCTGGGCTATGACATCACTCCACATTTCCAGCACCTTACCTGATTCACCGAAGCACTGTGTGCGCAAGGTCGTACAATTATTATTATTATTATTATTATCATTATTATTATTATTATTATTATTATTGTTATTATTATTACTATTGTTGTTATTGTTATTATTATTACTATTGTTGTTATTGCTATTATTATTATTATTATTATTATTATTATGATTATGATTATGATTATTATTATTATTATTATTATTATTATTATTATTATTATTATTATTATTATTATTATTATTATTATTATTATTATGGTTAGTAATAGTCGTAGTAGTAGGAGTGGTAGTAATAGCAGTTTCTAGTTCAAAAGCTTAATACATACGATATACCATGATTGTTTAGTTATGACGTTTGAATTTTCAGCTATCCACGGTCAAGAAATTCCTTTTCTATGGGTTCCGCCCACCCTGAGGTTTTTCCCAGTGCCTCTGTTATCACCCTACGCTCCAACTTCATGACCACTAAGAAAGTAAATTTTTCAAGAGAGAACCATATAGGAAACAATCATTCAGAATTGGAAAGATATCCTTTCACAATTGTGGGAGAAGCAAGACTTTGATAATTGGCTACTAAATTCGTTTTTAATGCCCCATTTAGCCAAATTGTGGCGGATCGCAAATAAAAATAGTTTTTCAAGAAAGAGACAGACTTATGAACAGCTATGCAAAATTAGAAGGGAATCCGAGTATAGTTGTGGGAATAAAACCTTTGGAAAATTGGTGACCAAAACATTTTAAAACGCGCCCATTTAGCCAATTTTGGCGGGTCAGGAAAAAATTTAAGAGAGGCCTATCCGGTAGACATTGGTACAAAACTTAAAAGTAATCCGATGAAATTGTGGAAGAAGAAGTATTTTGAAAATTGCCATTTATCCAATTTCTGGGGGGGGGGGGGGGGGGTTCGCCAAAGAAGCGATCAAGAGAATCCCGCCAGGTGAACATAAATGCGAAATGTGAAGTCAATCCGATAAAAACTACGGATGAAAAGTTATTTGGAAAACTGGTACACAACAAATGATAAATGCTTCCCCCTCAATTTAGTTTTTGTGGACCGCTAAAAAGTAATTTTCAAGACAGGATAGCCTAGTGAAAATTAAGACAAACTGGATACCGCAAAATACCCCCTCCCCCGCCGTTTTGCCAATTTATGATAGATCGTCAAAAAGTAACTTTTACAGAGGACATGTCAGTGAATATTTATGCCAAATTTGAAGGCAATCCAATCCCAAATTCTGGGCAAAACCAGTTGGAAAATTAGCTACCAAAAAATTTAAAAAAATGCTCCATATCTGGTCAATTTTTTGTGCATATCGAAAGCCTTTCAAGAGAGGTCTTCTCAGTAAACATTCGTACAACATTTGACAGGAATGTGATCCATATTGTGGGTGTAGAAGCATTTTGAAAACTGGCTCCCAAAAATTTTAAAATTCTCCATTTGTTTAGTTATCTTATGGATCGCCAAAAAAGTACATAGTACATACAGACGATCCGCTCTATCGATGTAAACGACCCGCTCTATCGATGTGATAAGGCCAGCCTGACAAAGTCAGCCGGTCTAATAAAATCACGCGAATGGGTGGACTTATCCGAGAAGTCTTCCTCAGCCTGTGGCACTGGTAGCACGAGCCCCAAACGCTGAAGAAGGCTTTTCGAATCAGCCAAAACGCCAGTGTAGTTTATTTTTTCCCCTGATATTTTTCTCAAACATAGTCTGTTATAAAATAAATAGTTTTTTTTTTTTTACAATCCTCCAATGTTCTCTCTCGTTTAGTTACGATGTTAAAAGCACACACGTAGTGCGTAGCGTAACGTTTTCGGTGCTTGAAGAGCTGGGAATACGACTGTGTGTATCTGTTCCTCATATGCACCTCACAAATACCAATAGTTCCTTCGTACGCGCACTGGCGATCGAAAAATATATTATAACACTTTTGTCTACTTGGTCATAATTAAAGTGAGACATTTATAATGAATGCAACAGGCCACTTCGGATGTAAATTAAATTTGAAACATCTTCAGTATGTCCCAGTGGAAAGCCTTTCTTTCTCTATCCCTATTGAAAATTTAGACCTAAAGTTTAGACCTAATTTGCATATGGAACGCTGAACTCAAAGACAGCACGTTCTAAAACAAAACATTGCAGAACTGTGTCAAGAGACATTTAATCCATTTCTCTCATAGAAATGCTAACTTATTCATGTTTCACACCTGGGAATGCAACACTTGAAATCGTGGGACAACTTGCCAGTTTACAAACATTTAGCAAACGGACACAAAGATACACAAACATATGTACCTTATCCGCCCATATACTTACATATTCGCTCTCGGACACAAACATACAAACACATTTGCACCATACCTTAGCATATACATGGATAAGTACACATGGACACAACGTACACAAACATATGCACCTTACCCGCGCACGTACATTTGCGTACACGGACGCAAACACACACAAACGGATGCACCACAACCCACACAAATATACAGATATATCCACACAGCCACAAACATACACCCACACATATACATGCGAAACAAAATCTATACACCAAAGCCACATCGATACACAAAATAGTTGTGTGGAAAAAAACAGGAAGCTTTTAACCTGATCAGTCCTGTGGCATCAAGGATCGCCCGTGTTTTAAAGTCTCTATTTTAGCAAATTATTACTAAAAATGGTGTAAAAAGACATTAAACCAATGACAAAAACGGACTTGTTATGACTTTTTACAAACAGGGCTGTTCCAGAAAACGCTTCTTATGTGGCTTTTAAAATTTTTACAGTGGGATACTCTGCCGTTGTCATTACATGATGATAACACAGCAATTCATATGAAAGAATCACATTTAGTTCTGGTAAATGTTGTATCAACACGTTCTCAGATAACAGCATTTTCCATTCATCTCCATGTTAAGGCTACTTGATGTGGTCAATATAATTTCTGATGGTTATATTTTTTATCCATAGTGAGAAAATGACCTTGTATACTGAAGGCCAAGGTCATGTTCTGGTTAAGCATTGAATCTTATAGTGTTTTGGGCCTCAGTCTTAGGTCATTTCTGGAAGCGCTTCAGTCTTCTACTATTTTAGCATGGTTTCTGCAATAGCGGCAACTAAGTCATTGGTGGTTATCTTCAGTATCACAGCCTTTACCAGCTCCTCTGTATCAAAATAAAGAAGAATTCGTACAGCAAAACCATACTGTTTCCAGGTGGTCTTAATTTTGGATCTTCCTAGTGAAACTACAAAAACGGAACGTAATATAGATTTGTTGTCACACACACTGACCTCTTTTGCCCACAAGTATGAGGCAGTCGGTATGCCACTTCCATATTTCGCCATTTATATCCACCTTGGCTACGGTATCACCCAGCATTTCTAGCACCTTGCCTGATTCACCGAAGCACTATGAGAGCAATTATTGATATTAGTATTATTACTACTATTTTTATTATTATTATTATTATTATTATTATTATTATTATTATTATTATTATTATTATTATTATTATTATTGTTATTAGTAGTAGTAGTAGTAGTAGTAGTAATAGTAGTAAAACTAGAACTACTCCTACTGCTACTACTACTACTACTACTACTCCTTCTACTACTAATAATAGTAATAATAATAAAAATAATCTTGAGCAGAAAAAAGTCTTATCTGTTTCAATGCGGTCTTAAGAGGAAAATAAAACGGCTTTCTTGTGCCCTTCTTAGCATTTTCCAATTCAAAAGCTAAAAACATGTTATATATACTGATTGTTTGGATATGACCTTTCAATTTTCAGCTATCCAGGGTCATAAAATACCTTTTCCATGGGTTCTGCCCACCCTGGGGTTTCTCCCAGTGCATCTATTATTGCCTTACGATCCAACTTCACGACCACTAAATCGCCCTTTTCAAATTTCTGCGTCGACGGGTCTACTCTTTTCAAACTTTTTGGGTTGAAGCTTAACCTGAATAAAGTTTTTCAAAATGCCTTTTCCACAATATGTATAATGAGTTTCAGATATCTTGATAAATCTTTTAGATTATTTTAAACACTTCGAACTAACCCATTTATCCCCCTCAGAGCGAGTGTTGAACGAAAAACTTATAATGACAGCAAATGTGAAAAATTTCCACCAATAATATAATTTTCCTCAAAAAATTTCCGCTGTTATGCACTACCAATTGTGTCGAGGTCAACATTGTTAATTAATTCATAACAAGGTTACTTTTGTAAAACGTATAAGCTCGGTCGTATTCGCAATGTCTCACTCTTTTCCTGAAACACCAGCGAAGAATGACTTACGTTTCTTGCATGTGACATTCCACAATGACAGCTCCGTCCGCTTGAACACGGTGCACCACTCCTTTCTGCCCTGCACTCTGGATAAACATTACTTATTCACAGATCTGAAGTACTAAGATAACACACGATCTGCAAAAAGCGTGAGGGAGGGAGGAGGGATGTGAGGGTAGGGACGGACTGACGGATAGACGGATAGACGGGCGGACAAAAGGAGGGACGGAGGGAGGGGGGAGGGCGGGACAGACGGACAGAGGGATGGACTTATTATTGACTTCAATATATGACTCACCATTGCCACTGTTCCACTCCAGTCTCCTAATTCTTCCTGGTACTTTTTCAAAGTTCGCCTGTCCTTTTCTATAACCACAACATCTAAACTGAAACACGAAAATAGACATAGTTAATTTCCAAAGCAAACGAAAGCTAATGTCGTGCAACCCTGAGAAAGTTTGAAAATTACAACGTGAAAAGGTTAATCTATCCCTGAGAAGCATTGTTTCCTCATTCCTCTGGCAATTTGAAATATTGAAAAGGGGATGTCAGTCCCTGAGAATTTAAAACGATTTATTATCAACCCAATCCCTGGGTAACGCGAAACCCACTGTCATCGAATCCCTGAGATATACAAAAAACTACTCTCACCCAAACCCTGAGAAACTGGAAAACCTTCCATCACCAGGTCTTTGAAAAATTCAAAACCCTACCGTATCTCAGTCCCTACGATAACCTACTGTCACAGAAGCACTTGGAAATACAAAAATATGCTCTCACCCAGTCCCTGAGAAATATAAAACCTCCCGTCACCCAATCTTTGAGAAATACGAAGATCTACTAACACCCAGGCCCTGAGAAACTTGAAACCTGCTATCACCCAATCACTGAGAAATATGAAACCCTGCCTTCGCCCAATCCCATAGAATCTTGAAAACATGCTGTCATACATTCCAAGAGAAACTTGAAAGCTACTGCCACCCAGTCCAAGAGGAACTTGAAATTTACTGTAAACGACTCCAAGAACAGCTTCAAAACGTACTATCTGATGGGGCTGTTTGGGCCTGGGGCAGCTGGTTTTTCGTCCACCACGATATTTAATACTTCCTCGTTATAGGTGAATCTACAACAGGCATTACCGGCTCTCAACACTTATTATGTTTATTTTTTCAATATTTAACAACAGTATCAGGACAAAGTCTGACAGCTAAGACCAGTAAAATCAGTTTAGGACTTTCAACTTAAAAAGACTTCCAAATCATTTTACAGTAATTTTGATAAGATTATGTAAGTTTGGATGTCTGAGTGATGTCAACGGTTAATAAATGATCAGATTAACGTCCTTTACCTATTGCCGTCATCAAAGCGCACTCCATAGATTTCATCGGACAATCTCTTATCTATGAAGCCGGCCTACCCAAGTGTCTTCAGTGGCCAAATATGAAAAAATAGATAAATACATGAAAATCAACAAAGGTTTGTAACAACCGCCTCAACTACTTTTTTTCTTTTTTTCTTTCTTTCTTTCTTTCTTTCTTTCTTTCTTTTTTCTTTCTTCTTACCTCTAAGTTGTTACAAGACGCTCTCTTTTAAGAAAGCATTTCTTAAACGAAACAAAATATATTTAAATCAATAAAAACTGTTGCTGGAAGTCTTAAAATGTTTGCGCTTAAAGAATTGTAAATCATTGAAAGAAAAATCTGGGTCATGCATACGCAAAGTATTAATATTGGAGTCAATAGATGACGTCAAAATTTTTGCGCATGGAAAGAGGTGGGAGGTGGGAGATAAAAAGTACAAACTTTTGTGTATGTACTTTTATACATGATCCCTACACAGCTCATTAGTGGATCCAGGGGCGGTGGTGCAAATACATCCTGGAACAGAATGCCCCCTCTTCCAGACCATTCTTTTGAAAAAAACCTGGATCAATCCGATGCTAACGAATACATACAGACTCCATTTTGTCGTCCCATCCTCCGTGGTCTTCTTGCTTCTTTTTCACGTGATCCAATTCCGGATATACACAAACTCGCTCCCCGATTCTAAACTATGTACATTTCAAATATTTCACTTACAAATGTGTCATGTGCTGGGTTGGTTAAATTCTTTTTTATGTTAAAAATCGTTTTCTGGCGGTATCAGGTAAAATAAAACAAGGAATACTTTCAAAGCATTAGGGATTTTGCTTAAATTGACGCAAAACTTGGTGACATAATATCGTGTCTTTCTAGAAAGAAGCAACAGTAAAAGTTTATTTTGCGTAAGAATGTATATACGGATATATGTACCGTGTGGATTCTCGTGCTAATTCCCACTCGCCTCCTCTCTATGCCTTTCTCCAGGGCTGCCAGTAATCCGAGAAAACCAAGTAAATGACCGCCCGCAGCTCCCCCCACGGTGGTGTGGTCGCTACTTTCGGTGGCTCCCTCTACCGCAAGCCGGCGTCGAGAGCGCCTGCCCAAATTCATTCTCTTCATTAAGGCTTCCATACCATCATCGCTGTCTGTCGAAAATTTTCCAGGGTATTTTTTCAAACAATAAATTTTAAAATTGTTGAATGAATAGTGGGAATCCTTTGAGCGGTTGTTGGTATATCACGCGTACAAACCCATAAAAACTCAGAAGATTCACATGGAGACGCTGTGAAGTTTTCATACCCAGAAGTCCCAGAAATCCACAAGTCACTTACAGTAATGAAGAACCTGTGTGCACCTTCTCGGTCATTTTTTTTCAAGTTGAGGACAATTCTCATGATCTTACCTTTCTTCGGTTTTGCAGCTTCAGGTTTAATTCCGAGTAAGCCTAAATCGAACTAAAAATGAATAAAAATGTGCTTACAGCAATAAACATACTATTTTATGGCACTGATTTATTAAAGTTCAACAAATTCTTTCATTTTCACTTACCACGAAACTCTTGGATGGGATCACCCCGCTAGATATTCAAAGATATTAGCATTTTGAAAAGCTTAACAAATGGGAACACCCCGTTCCATTAATTAGGTCCGACTGGCAATTACTCCAGTTTCATATTACAAAATAAAAAATAACAATACTTGCACAAGATAAATTTAATCAAGGATAATTTAAAAACTAACTTTGAATCTTAAAAATTAACAGGCAAAAACACATCAAACTCTGTCTAAAACAAGCATAAACATAGCTCCATACTGCTCCCGCACCCCCCATTCATTCGTCCATACTTTATCGATTACCCCTCAGTAGTCTGGAGATGCATACCTGCGAGATGACGTTTGACTTCTTTCATACTCATGCGCATACGCGGCACTGGTAAACACATTGATTCAATAATTGTCTTGATAACCTTGATGTCATCACCGTCCGTTGCCTTTTTAATCACAAATTTGAAGCCGATGTCTTTTCCAAGCAGACCTTCAAGCGTAGCCATTTTCATTCCGTACGCTTCAACTTTGCCAACGTGGTGTTTGTCTTCTTAATAGGAAAAAAGAAAAAGTTTTATTTGCTTTTTGATTTTCCCTAATATAAACAATTCTTAAAATTTCCTGTCTATGGGCAGCTCTGATTTTGCAGCATATACCCTCCCCTCCTCATTCACCAGATATTTGGCCCCAGTGTTGGGGGGAGGGGCACTCACGCACCACCTGGTTACAAACTGGTTACCATGGCTATTTAAACGGCCAATTTTTAACCAAACACGGAGTGCAATTCACAAATAACCCCCGTTTTATGGAGAATGAATGAGACTCACTCCCTTTTTACGCAATTTGTACTCCACTCGAACAGCGTCTGACCTCAAATTTACACCCTTTCTCTTTGATTTTTTGGACGTACACGTCTTTCTGACCTCGAGCGACAGCGATTCGGAATGCTCTTATTTTTGACCGCTTGCTTAAGCGGCGTCACAATGTCATTGTGACGTCGTCGCTTTAAGTAAGCCGTTTATGCGTTGTGCGAACTCAAAACGACACCACTATGGGCTTGCTCCTTTCGAGTAATATGTTTAATCATTAAAAGCATTGTAGAAATTTTATTCAAACATCATGTTGACCAACTTTACTTGTGTTGCTAGGCAAAGAACAACCAAGTAAAAAAGATACTGCTGTTTAAAAGTTTACAGGGAAATATGTAATTATGTGCCATGTGGACCTTTAATTAAGTATTTTCTTCAAATGAAATTGGTTACAAGCAGCGGTTCCTGATTTGTTTTAACCAATATCTGACATTTCTTTCTAGGAAATCTAGGATTTCCTATCTTTACGTGACCACAAGAAAATAAATGTCATATCGCTTTTCAGAGGGTCCCCTTAAAAGGAATCTTCCGAAAGAAATCGCCTCTTATGGCGCTTCATCGATTTCACTGCGACGTCGCTCGAACCGTTAAAATTAATTCGACTAAGCGACATTACAACGCAATAAAGTTGAAGTGACGTTTCCCACGATTCACGATTTCTGCGACTATGATGTAACTTCAACATAATGGCTTGTTACGTCGTCACTGTAAAACCATATTTTGGTAATGACTAACCTGGAAGAGGTATCATCTCTTCTAGTTCTTCAAAACGTAAGAGTGCTAAATATAGAAGACCCATTGCAAAGACGTCCACTGCTGTAGTGTAATTTTCGCGCTTAAACATTTCCGGCGCCATATACACCATGGTTTCCTTGGCGCAGTTTTCAACATCGTGTTGTCGTCGATAATTTTAGCAAGGCCGAAGTCCCCAATCCTTGCCGTTGGCTTTCCACTTTCTATTTTTAATAGCACATTTTGTGGTTTCAAATCCCTATGCACCACAGGAGTCTTAAGGGAATGCATCACATGAAGCCCACACGCGCATTCATACATGATCGTTACTTTCTCTTTCGTTGTGAATGCACTCTTTGCTTTGTGCATACGACTCAAGATTGCCCAAATCACAAAATTCCATGGCGATATAGGCGTAATTTTTTTGGAATGTGTATCCCATAATATGCACGATGTTGGCATGTTTCGGAAGGTGTTCTAGTGCGCGGATTTCTTTAAATGCCATTTCCAATCCATCATGTTTTCCGACTGGGCATTTCTTAAGTGCGACTGTTTCTCCAGTTGTTGCCATAGTCCCTCTAAAAACTTCACCAAACTGGCCACTACCAAGTCTTTCTTTCCCTATCTTGAAGTCCCCAATTTGACTTTTTGTCTGGCCCATTTTTCGCCCTTCGGTTTCCTTACTGAATACAGGAATGAAAACTTTCACAAAACACGCTCATATTTTATTCATCAAAGGTCTACTTATTAAAAAGTCGATGCATCCTGAATTTTTTTCTTTGCTTTCGTTCTTTCTTTCTTTCTTTCTTTCTTTTTTATAATTTATTTATTTTTTATTTATTTTTGAAATCACGATTGCGTCTATAATGCTGTTTCATCAAGTGACATTCAAAAGTGAAGTATTTTATGATATGATATCTACGACTAAAAAGTTTGTTCAATATAACTAGAATATAACGCATTTTGGCCCATAAACACTTTACATTTAACTGTCGCTATTGTAGAGAACCCTTAGCTTTATACAATGATTATTTTGATATGAAAATATAGAAGGAAACAGTGTGTTCACGATACGTCTTGTGCAATTTATGGTAGTCATTTGCTGCATTTCTTGCTATTATTTAGCTGCAACTGTTCCTGGTTACATCTCCAAATCATCAGGAAGTATGTTTAGGTTAAAAGTTAGTTTCTCTGTTAGACACGCATACAAAGACAAACAGAAAGACAGAAAACTGCCGCTCTATTCCCACACATATATGTGCTTTATAAGTACATGACAGACAAGCCGAAGAGTCATCAACAAAGATGAAATGATACCGTTTCTATTTTTCAATTCACTACTCCAATAATGGACCGAGATGATATTGGCAGGGTTGCCCAATGCGTTTTGAAAATTTACTTCATAGGGCTGGTCTTATTACATCTGTGCGGAGGGCATCTGTCGTCAGTAAGCACTAATGCACATTTCTACTTATTTAAACTTTTACTTCAAAGGCTTCTTCCTAACTGTTATTGATCGAATTGCTTGAAGATTTTGCGTGTTTGCTAGATAGTCCTATTTTGAAAAACTGGCCAACTAACGGTTAAAAAGATGTACAACAATTTTTAAAATGCATTTTCTCCTAGAGTTTTGTTCTAAATGCCTTCTAATTTTGAGTGTTCCCAAAGTTAGTCCACTCGCTAAATTGAAGAGTTTTATGTTTTTTGTTAGCCAGTTTTCAAAGTGTCTCTTCTTCTGCAATTTTGGTCGCATTATTTTCAAATTTCGTATGAGTCTTGTTTAAATAATGCCCGTATGAAGGTTTCCCGAAGGTCTTTTCTTAGATTTTTTTTAACGATACGCCGAAAGCTAAATGGTAGCATTGAAAAAATTAGCCATTTTTTACAATGTTGCCTCTTATAGTTTTTATTGAATTTCTTGTCAATTTTAGAAGAATGTTTTTCAAGTAGTCTTTTCTCTTTCTGTTGTTTTTTGGCGATCCTCCAAAAGTAAACCTAATATCAGCATTTATAAAGTTTTACGGATCTGACTCTTCAAAATCTTTTTTCTCCTTAATGTAGTTTTTGTCAGACTTTCAAATTTCACAGGAGGGGTCCAAGGTTAAGTCTCTCCTGAAAATTACTTTAGATTTACTAGATGTCGGCCTGACACATTGTCCCTCGACGTTCTTGTGTCACTGGATGCAAAACAATTCATTATGTTTCATCTTCTCGTGCCTTTGGATACCATTTTATATTCAAGTAACATTCTGTGTAGCTCCAGTTGCAGTGGTTGTTTGACAACTGATATTTCATTAGATCCACAGCATGTTGTTTTTCTGCTTTTAATACCTTGAAAACAACAGTTTGGACTTATATGGTAAACAGACAGTGCATCCTTGATATATGATCATGTAGACCAAAATAAACGAATAAGCGGAGTGACCCACTTCTCTTTATCACTCTAAAAACGACCTAAATACGTTTCCAGTTTATCGCTTTCGTCACGCCATTAATATTGATTTCGAGAGCTATGATCATGAAACTGAAGATCACCATTCAGATCACAAAGTTAACCCTTACTTCACATCGCATAGGGGATGGAGTCCGAGGTCAATCTTACCACAACGTCACGGTTCAGACAAAAAGCTACCCTATCCGCTACATGGTATTGAGGTTGGTGTCCGAAAATGAGGTCAAAACCTCTAACGGTTGTCGTGAAGAAGAAAAAAACGTGATCTTAGACTTAATAAACTCATTAAGGCCTCAGATTTGCTTCTCTTTACTCTTAGATGGGCTTCCCTTCCGGAAAACACTATTTACGCCAGCAAAATTTTTCATAGCAGTTCGATCCCGCCATCCACCAAACAACTAATCAGAGGCAAGGGAATATATGCCTAATGCAAAACTCCATTGCGAGTTGGAAGGTGCTTCTAATTCGTTTTATTTAGCCAATAACGAACTAATTCATCTCATTCTAAATCTGGATACATTTGATCAGGTAGAAGTTGAGTTTTGCACTTGCAATTTTGTCTGGTAAATGTTGAGTTTACACGCAGTGGTGACTTTTCAACAGTCCCCAGAAATGTGCTTCTTTCTTTCTGCGAAAGCTACAAGGTCAAGGATAATTAAATAGATTACAGTACTCGTCGCTTACGAGCTGTTATTTCAGTCCCCAGTTGCCTCTTTTGACACCAAACTTCTCCAGCACGCTGTGTCATTTCGAACCAGTTTTGCTAAAGGGCAAGAATGATACTTGCCAGAGCAGGTTCTGCAGTATTTAGCTTTTGGTGTTTCAAGGTCTTCTGGTCCATTGTAAGGGATATTCACACTATCACATGGTCTTTGGATCGTTTTCGAACTGTTCAAGACCCTCGGGATGTGGCTGCAAGGATCTATGGTCTGACGGTCTATGGTTGCTATGGTCCGTCCCCTTTCGTCTCCTACCGGAAGGCCCGAAACGGGCATTTACGCCTCTCTTTTCACCTTGAGTGCTCTAAATTGCCCCAAAATAAAGTTTAAGGTGTTCCGGTGCAGTTATTTGATGGATATAGTTTCATTATCACTATCACTATCTGTTTTTATATTGCGCCCATTTAGCTATGCAACTGAGCCCAGTACACAAAAGTTTAGTCAAATGCGATATCAGATACATAAGTTTTCAAAATTGTCTGAAACATTGGCAGGGAATTGGCATTCCTGGTGTGGAGGTGCAGTGAATTCCACAGCAGCAAAATTGAAACGTCGTTTCCAATACTTTAGTCAAACTTTGAGAGTTTGATGCAGAGCGAAGATTTCTCCAAGGCTTATAATCATGGATAAGGTCTGAAATATACGGTGGTGTGCGTCCATGGAAAGCTTTGTATGTCATGGTTAGCATTTTGAAATGGATTCGCTGACACACTGGTAACAAATGGAGAGCTTTAAGCGCTGGAGTAATATGTTCATGACGAGTGTTAAGGTCACAACTCGAGCGGCGGCATTCATAAAATTTTGCAGGGAGCTTATGGCAGTCTTGCAAATTGACTAAGAGACTGTTGCAGTAGTCTATTTTTCTAATAGCACTAGCGCATGAGCCATACATATAGCAGACTCCTACGTGAGGTAAGATCGAATTTTGCGTATCCAGTTTAGGTAATAAAAGCCAGATTTTCCTATCTGTTTTATGTTAATGCTTGGTAAGAAACCTATCCATTTTAACATCAAGATTTCTAAGGGCACCTTTTCATTATCCAGACTTAACGTATCCACAATAATGGGATTTAAATTTACAGAACTGGCTATTACGAGGAATTCGGTTTTGGCTTGATTGAGTTTGATTGAGTTTATACATCCACTCAGCTATTCGACTTATTCCATATTCCACATGTCTTACAATAGCTAGTTGATTTTCAGGAGACCGATGATTGACTGATATCCATAACTGGGAGCCATCTGTATAAAAGTGAAAAAGTAGTAACAGTATCCGAATTAGGTTTCTCAATGGTGTATGTACTGTACTGACCATGTTCAAGTATGGACCCCTGCGGCACTGAGCAATCAGCACTAGCTGTATATGAATATTCACCATTTACACATACAAGAACAGTGCACTTCGCTCTGTTAGGTATGATTAAATCTGTTCAAAGAGGGGAAAGCACCAGAGATCATAATTGAGTTGTGAAGACGATAGAGAAGAATGTTATGGTTAACCGCATCGCTTTCGAGCCACGTCATGAAGACTGCGTTTCCACGATCAAGCTCCTGAAAATACTTCCATACTACGAAATGCCTTATATGCGAAATGCAGTACCTCTGCGAATCCATTAGCACGAAGGTGCTTAGTGATTTGAATGTTGATAGCGTGTCCAATAAGTTTAGATACACATGATAGATTGGAAACTGGTCCATAATTTCACAAAATATTCTCCGAATTGGGCTTTTTTTAAATTGGATGAATAATGGCTTTCTTGTAAATATCAGGCATTTTCGCGTTTTAAATTGACAGGTTGATACTTAGTGTGATAATTGGCAATAGCTCATGTACATACTGTTTCAGTAGGAAGATAGGAATAGGATCTAGTTTACTTGATGTTGTTCTTGAACTCATAATTATTTTGTGGACTTATGTTGTTAGCCACCTGTCACCGGGATTACGCATGGTGTCATGTTCAAAAGCCAGGTCCGATTCATTTGAAAACTTATTTCGAATTTTGTCTACTTTGCACTTGAAGAACTTTTGAAATACAATCGCTGACTGCTTTGGTGAATCATGTTGTGACATTGGATTCAATCGTTCTCGTTGAATTATTTTGTCACATGACTTGAACAGTTGCTTTTGATTATGGGAATTGTCCTCAACTACTCCGTGCAGAAACTTAGTTTTAGACTTCTTTAGTTTTGATTTGTATGCATCGCGGTAGGTTTGATAAATTTCTTTATTGCTGTCGGTTTTGTTTTTGCGAAAAGCACGTTCATGTTTGCGTGAAAGTCGACGTGCCTCCTGAATTTCATCCTTGTGCCATGGTTTTCTGCTTTTCATAGTTCTGCCTGTTAGAAGAGTTTGTAAAACTAGATCATATTCATAGACTATAGAGTCTAAATGGAGAGTCTTGTATGGTGTTGAGAATGAAGAAGTTTGGAGATCATTCTGATAATTTCCAATGCATATATTTTTAGATTTTCTTGCTTTAGCAACTCGCTTTACAGGTTTCTAATAATAGCTAGTGACCACAAGGCGAATAATCCAATGTTTTTGTATTGACTAGAAAAGTATTGACTAGGTAGCATATCCAAGCGTCACTATACTGCATTACTCAATCCTGCAAATTCTATCCTGAAAGTCCGTCAAAAAGCAATTTAAAAAAACCGGATATCCATGGTTTGATAATACTTCTAAGAACGATAAAACTAAAACGTTCAAGATAAACTAGAAAAAATTTTAATAGGTTGCACAGCCGACTGTTACAGGCGTTTTTACACAGCTTGAGCTGAGTCAAAATGTTTACTTCCGTTTTTAACTGCATGCTTACTACTGATTACGTGTTAGTTCATGGTCTCTTTCTCTTTTTGCTAATCGGACAAGACAGAAACCAGTCTGAAGTCACATCCCATAGAACTCCAGGGCACGCAATGATCCACCTAGCTCAACCCACATTCTGTGTTGCAAGATTGGGCAGCGAGTTTTTACTCTGTGATGCAACTCGAACTTACCCAAAAGTACAGTCATTTGACACACAGAAACCATCTATTAAAACTATGCCAAGAACGACATGGGCAATGCTGCAGTTTTACACGGCAAAGTAGCTATCCAAAGTTATAATTCCCCCGGGTGGTGGTTACTCACAAGCATCGGACACAGTTTCGCCACATCAGCAGAGGAGCTAGGCATATCAACGCAAGAGGAACAGTACCCACCGGTAGACGTTTCGCAGATACCCGCCATTTCCCGGGGCTTTATTTATCTCTGCACCTTTTGTCGTTATAATCACAGTTACAATGGAACCGTAAGAGCTGCAGCAGACGGCCCAGGGTCAGGCTGCGAGGGCAAAAGCGAAAAAGATGGACAAGCCGTGGGTCACAGTTTTGCGACGCTGAGTCATCGGACATCCCCCACCGAGTCAAGTTACAGGTGGATGACAAAGAGGAGCTCGCCCATGCCCACCACTCTCTCATAACTTTCATTTCCTCGAATAAGTGTCATGAAATCTACAATCGGGGGGAAATGGCAGCACGTAAAGATGCGGATCAATCAGAAGGTTCCGACGAGGGCTCTAATGGTCCCATTTCTGAATACTCTGTGGGAGATGGATCTCTTATGCTCTCCAAGCAGAAGACAACGCCTGTGGAAAGACCCTGCAGCAGAGATTGATGCCAATGAAGCGCTATCTCGCTTTCACTGTTTGTCTATCCAGGCCCGTACAGCTCATCCGAAGATCAGATCCCACTGGTGTTTGAGCAGTGTGTGAAATGCATCATCTGGATCCGATCAGGGCAGAATGACTTAGACATCCGCTTAATGGAAAATGACACTGAAACAATTGAAGCATCCTCCCGTCATGTTCTTAATATCTGGTCTTTTAAGGACTACACACTGAAGGTTCTGAAAATGACACGGGAGGATTTACATCTCAGTGATCCAGTCTGCTCCAAAGCACTAGAATGTTTGGCTGTCGTGACATGGGATGTCGTCAAGTATCAACCTTTCTAAGACGTCCATTGTGCACTTGAAGAGACATTGTCTGTGGTACTCCTGATCAAGTGTCAAAGTCCACCCCCTCCTCCTCAAGAAGGCACTGTTTATGTGAATTGACATAGAGTGAATAGGATAAGTAGGACTACATCTCAAGACTTTGCCTTGGTATCACGCACATCACATGCCCCGTTCCGCAACACTGCAAAGCGCAAGAAGACACAGAACACCGCAAAAGGACGGTCCAAATGCAGCGCCCATATGCACCCACCCCAGTCCATGGCAAGCCAAGTCAGCCATTGGTGGCAAGCTGGCTGATCAGCCTGCCCAGGCCACTAAAGTACTGTCCTTAAACGATGGTCTCGTCTCCAGGCAATACTTTTCAAGGATTAGGAAAATTAGAGCGTTTACTGGTTTGGTTCCGTACCCGTAGGCGTAAGGCTAGGCAAGTTCAGGCGGTTTTGGAAAGAGATGGGAGTTCTACGGCGATAGTTCTTTGGTTCAAAGATGCTTATCCCCTCCCCTTAAAACGGAGTCTGATGGGCACAAACAATCTATTCCCCTTCTTTACCCAGTACCGGATGTCTTATTAACAACCGGGCTCAGAGAAATGCACAGCTTTGCAGGAAATGTTTAAAAACCGGTTAGGCAAAGAAGTAATAGAGGAAATTCAAGAAAATCAATGGGGGTACTTCAGCAGGCTTCCTGGTACCACAGAAATTGTGGGTTGGTGATTGGTTATAGACCTGTCATTTCGCAACAGGTCGCTACAAGGGATACCTTTCCAAAAGAATACAGGCATACAGGAAACTATACAGGAAAGAGTTGGGGTGTACTTCGATAGACCTGTATCTTCACATCCGATTCTCCATCAGATATTTCAAGAATTATCCAGCTAGAACCACTCCATCTTCTATTTTTAGCCCCGTGATTTCACTAGACTCTAGGCTCAAGGCAAAGACGGGCTATGACACTAGAAACGATTCAGTCTTATCACAACTGATCAGAAATTTTAAGTTAAACGCTCAAGGTAAGCCCAATGGGAACTCTTCCTAGTCCTGTAGTACAGTATTTGTAATATGCATACATCTTCACGGATTATACCATTGGCCTAAAAACGCTATGGTGAGGTTTGTCCTTCTTCCAGTGTTAGCGTCCAACAAGAGAATATGCGAAATTCATATCCTAGAGAGAGAGAGAGAGAGAGAGAGAGAGAGAGAGAGAGAGAGAGAGAGAGAGAGAGAGAGAGAGAACGGTAAGGGAAATAAGGTCTTTCTTGCCCCGAGCACAGGATTCATGGGCAGTACCCACGTTATCGTGGAGGGACGCCTTAAAGCATATCGGTTTACCTGCCTTGCAGAACGAACAGGTGAGAGGGTTTGATATCTTTGTGCCAAGTCAAAGCGTTACGCCAGTGTCATAAGAGTTCATGTAAGATCTCCTATACGCATATAGGTCAGAGAATCAAAAAGCTCTAATAATAATAATAATAATAATAATAATAATAATAATAATAATAATAATAATAATAATAATAATAATAATAATAATAATAATAATAATAATAATAATAATAATAATAATAATAGTAACAATATTATTATTATTATTATTATTATTATTATTATTATTATTATTATTATTATTATTATTATTATTATTATTATTATTATTATTATTATTATTATTATTATTATTTTTATAGTCCTTTTGTCAACATTAGTTCAAAGCTCTTTAAAATAAAAATAAATAAGATTAATACATGGATAGAAAAATAACAAAAAATGTAAAGCAGTAAATAATTACAATGACTAGATATTAAAGAACACTAATATGAGACTAGGAAATAATGAATGGCAGGATAAAACTAATAATAAGCCTGCTTAGGCAAGGCAGTTTTGAGTTCTCTCCTAAAAACTTCGACAGAATTAATACTGGCTATGTCGTCAGGAAGGCTATTCTAGAGGTGAGGGCAATTAAGATGGTCGTAGCTTTCCTGGAATATTTCCTGGATATGTTGGATAAACAGGGTTTTCTATGACGTTCAGAATTATTTGTTTTGCAGTTTGGAAAAGTTTGCTTTTATTCTCTAAAGATTCAATAATTTTCTCTGAAAAATTTTGTCTTGGCTTCAGAAATCACAAAAAATTGTGATATTAACCTTGCTTTTTTAAAAATTTTCGTTGTCACCTTGGAGATCTGACCATTTTTCTTTCGTTCTAAACGCCGCTTTGCCGTGCGTTCTCGTCTACATTTTTCACTAAACCAACGACTATCTGGCCTAACGGTTATCACCTTTTCCACAACAGGTGCATGGTTGTCATAGATGGCTTTCAACATAAAATTATAACTTTCTATACATTATACACGATCGCTATTTTGACTTGGGGCTAGGCTGGATCGCGACACAAATATTGTTATTTTTTCTGAAACGTATAATTTTTTCAAGTGGTATTGGCTTACTGTCAAATAGGTTAAACAGAGCGACGCTATGATCAGATAAATGACGGTTGGTAGAGCTTACCGAAGATTCTCCCTTTTGTGATATAATCAAATCCAGAGTATGACTACGTGAATGAGTAGAAAGTGAACGTTCTGTTGGGAATTTGAATTATTCAAAGGCGCAGAAGATTCAGTCGACGATGTATCACAATGCACATTGAAGCCTCTCAGAATTATAGGATTTGAATGATTCGTTGTAAAATATCTAAAAAAATCGCCAGATTCTACTAAATTCTAAGTTTCAGTCAAAGCGAAGAAATCTAAAGCATATTCTGTGGTAAAACTGTTTATTTCCGTAGTTTTATTACAGACTGATCTACAGTTTAGTGAAGCACCGGAGAAAACGTTTTGCTTATATTGATAGAATTTGACCATTTTTGGGTATACTAGATTATCTTGACAAACAGTTGGTTGCCTTCGATCATTCCTGAAAGTGACCCTAGATTCTATGTTTCCAAATACTATTGACTGGTCAGTAGTCTCATCGTTACACAATGTCCTCAGTTGTTTCTGTTTACACCAGTATTACGTTCACTATTATTATAATTTCGATCATAATTATCAGTTTTCAAGGATAAAATTCTTCTAATTTTCCTAGTTTTATCTCCTCTGGGTCTTTTCTGTTTAAATGACACTTTACTGTTTATATACATCAAAGCTAGTATTCACATGTTTGACACTGTTCAGTTTTCTAAAATCACAAAATTTATGGGAAAAAAACACGTAAACCATTAAAAAACAACGTGAGTTGTCTCTTTTTCTCAAGGTCACTGAATGCACAATATTCTTTAATTTATAATTTTTCCAGCCATATAAAAATGATATTTCTACGCCTATGATATCCAGAGCATTTTTATAATGCTCACCGTTTCACAGAATCATATCCTTCATGTTCAGTTTTAATAAGGCTCTTTCGAACAAACAATCTCAGGTTATTTAAACATGTATTACAAGCTTTATATCATTACCGGCCTCAGAGCTGAATGTAAGATAAAAGCTCATTATGGCCGCTAGATTGCCGACTCCCCTAGGGCTCTCCGTAACATGTGTTTATCAGATATACTTAATATAGGTTGTTAGTCTTTCTTTAATTCAATTATTAAGTGTTATCTTAAACTATTTCCCCACGAGCTTGCGGTGCTATACGCCTTATGCCTGTTTATGACAGGAGAGACGACCATTACTGATTAAATTCCTTTGCTTGCGGAGAGCCCACTTCCAAGTCCAAAGGCATTCAGAATGATGGCCTATCGTCAAAAAACAGCATTTTAATGAATTTGTCACTTTTTGGCTTCAAATTAAATCAGTATTGAGTTAGATTATCTGGTCATATCTGGTCATATATCTGGTCAAAGTTCAGTTATAGAATATCAGCCTGATTTGATTTATGTAACACGGCCAAAGGTTTATGTAAGCCATGCAGAGGTAATGCATCGTTTTGCTATACCATGATATAAACAAAAGATCATTGTTGTATATATACTTTTATGCCGTGTGTGTTTGAGCTTGGACATATATCCAGTGGAAGGTAGGGAAGGGTGGTTAGCAACATTCAGCGTTGGTAAGCCGTCGACCCAATTATGCTACAACCTTAAATATGCTTGTAACTTAGTTTTGTTTGGTCATGCCCATAGATCAACATCTATTCAGCGTCTTTGAAACACGCAAAATTTCCCAGAGTAATCGAGCAGTGGGCTCATTCAAAGCAGGGGTCGCATGAAATGCAGACCTATCGTATTTTAACCATTATTTCACATATCTGAAGGTATATCCGAAAAGAAATTGATTTTACCTTGCAATGTTTCGGTTAAGGTAAATAAAATGTTTATTTAAAGAGTTTTTGAAATATTTTTCTCAATATATCACTGAGTTGAAATATATAAAGGCTAATACCATATGGCACACTTGTGTATATTTTTTATTCTTAAAATATCAGATAGGCGAGGGCGCAGTTCCTTGTACTGTAGTTCGTATGCATTTCATACCATGGAATTAGTACCTCTTTATATTCGGGTTATGAAGGAATTGTTTGACAGTTAATGGCAAATAATAGGTAGATAGATAAACAAGGGTATGTTACGTTAGCTCGAAACTTTCAGTGTTATTGCTATATTTATAAACCGTTCAATATTGTTAACATATTCAAAGTGGTTCTTTTTTAATAATTGGATAAATATGTTCGCAATGGGCAAGCATGCGTCCCTTTCTGAAGTCTGCTATGTAATTGTTTTCAGTTCGGGATTTTTTTGTGCTTACTCTCGGAAATAAACCAATTCAAATCAATCCAATTTAATTCAAATATCACGCCGGAGTTGCCAGTAATGAACTAAACACAGCCCATGCATTGTAAATTTTCAATATTCTTCCTGTCTACATGTGCACACTTGCCGTGTGTTTAGCCCATGCGTTGAACGATAAAAGGTGATTGTGCGTTCGTGGAGAGAGCATAAATAAAAAATTCCCCCTCGCAGTAATAAGCAGCAGCGACGTTTTTGGCTGGCCATTCCCATTGCATTGACTTCAAGTCATACCTGTTTTCTTGCTGGTACTAAGTTTTGAGCGGTAATAAATGCGTCGACGGGTTCTTTCCTTACTGGTTGGTTTTTATTTCTTACCGCTGTACACTCGTACGAGGGGGAAGAGAAGAAATGGTTACAGTGGATCCAAATTGGTGAAATGAAAAAGAACATCTTCCATGGTTCAAAACAAATTTATTTTGTCAAATATAAAAAAAGATGTATATTTAAGTCGACAGGATTGCAAAACTTGCCGCGACTTATTTAGTGCAGTTGGAATTTGGCATTTTGTTGTCACCAATTACGATATACTCTAGCCAATTCTATCTCCTCTCCCTCGTATAAGAAATGTTAGAAAAAATTTAAGCCAAATCACACTTGGGTGTTTGGAATAAAATGCCTAAAAATTTTGAATTTCGACTGCGGGGGAGCCGGGTTAAAAATTAAAGAAATGACAGAAAAATACAGAAGAAATATCGCAAAAACAGCTCGTACATTAAACATAAAAGAAATTGAAACTTATGGTAGAAACTATTTGTTAAAACTTTCAATTAATTTTTTTAAAAACCCGATTGCCCTCTGGTGCAGTGCAAGAGAAATTTGATATTTAGGCGAAATCTCTCTATCATTTCTTTCATTTTTTTACCCGGTTATGTTTATTCAGAAAATTTTTGTTTATTCAAAGAATTTTTGCACATTTTCATTGGGAACGCCCAAAGTGTGATTTGGCTTATAGAAGAAATAAAGCAAAAAAGCAGCCCATAGTCTAGCTCCGAGTCAGCTCTCACTTGTATATCTCTGGCAGAGCTACGAAGCCTTGTTCCACTAGTAACAGTGCTGCTAGAGTATTCTTTTAAAAAGTATTATACTTTGTTTTAGCTTCTGGCCGAAAACATACTTTTTCATACTTTTTGAACTTTGTTTCAAGTTCTTTGTTTTGTTCTTTGTTTTGTTTTATGATATGACGTGAAGATGTGAGAAAACTTGGTCTAGTCAACAACTGGCTGTTGCAGTCACTGGTTTTGTTTGAGGCCACCAATAATCGAATTTGGTAAGATGTTTAATTATATTTACATTATTATTTAGCGCGATAAATGTATGATTATCGCGCTAAATAATAATTAACACTGAATTGTTTAAAAGTTGTGAAGTATTAAATCTTGTAATGTTGCATGCGCAAACGGCGGCTGCTGTATTTTCTACTGTTTTACCAGGTTTCTACCGTGTAGCTGCTGGTAACCACTGTTGTACTAGCATGTATCTACTTTACATTAATAGGCTATAGTTTCGAAAATTGACATCACTTCTATAAAAACTTCATTTTGTGTTAAACTGGCTATATATACCGTATTATTATATGTCTGCCCTTAAGGGAGATATAGTTTTTGTTGGATCCGTTCGAATGTACAGCCAACGTACGTACGTCCGTTCAACCGCAGCGATTTCTCTGAAACTATCTGTCCAATTTCTCTAAAAAATATGCGTGCATGTTGGAAATAACGACCAATTGATGCCCATGTACTTTTTAAACCCAGCCGACTTTGTCGGACTGGGTTAAACTTTTTCTTTAAAATGCTACTGCTCCTAAAGTTTTGCTGCAATCGTTTTGATATCACACAGGAATGTTCCCTGGGTGGTTCCCCACCTAGCTATTAATATTTTTGACGATTGACGAAAAACTGACAAAATGTCGGCACTTTTTGTGCCTGTTTTGTCCCATTTTTAAAATGCTACTCCTCCTACGAATCCCAGTCATCTGTTCCCCCGGGTCAACTGCCCCCCCCCTGTCATTTGCCCCCTTTTTTACAACCCGGTCGACTGCCCCCCCCCCCCTTCACCCCCATCCCTCTTCAAAGTGGAAGGGTGGTCGCTTGCCCTCCTCCATATACTATTTTTTTTCTTGTGTTCTTGGCTTACAAAGACACAATAAATAAAATTATATTTATTTTATGGAATGTATTGCACCTCTGTAAATTGCAATTCATCAGTAAGAAACTAATTGCAATTAGAATTGCAATTAGTTTACAGATCAGTCTCTCCTAAAATCAATATTGGTGAATAGATCAACCGTTTCTTACATCCCTGTTACTGAGCGACAATGAACAGATCAATCGTTCTTTATATCTATTTTAACCAGCGACAAAGAACAGAACAATCGTCTTTTAGATCTCTTTTTGTTCAGAGACGATGAATAGATCAATAGTTTTTCACATCTCTTTATTTTAACCACAATTAAAGATCAGTGAAGATCAATTGTTTCAGAGACGAAGTAGACGGGGACATCACAATTGCCTATTTTTTTAAGAATTTTTTTTCTTCCACTCAAAAAAGGAGGGGGCAGATGGCGACCCCGTAAAAGTGCAGGGGAGGGGGGCAGTCGACCGGGTTGCATTAAAAGGGGACGACCGGGTTGCATTAAAAGGGGGGCAAGTTGACCCGGGGGGTGGGGCAGAGACCGTTTACCTCCTCCTGCAGTTTTACTCCAATCGTTAAGATGTTGCGCAGGGATGTTCCCCAAGGGTTCGTCTACTAGGCTATTATTTTTTTTCACGGTTCGCCAAAAACTACCGAAATAGCGGGACTTTGGCAAGTTTGGCAAAAACTGGAATAAATGGCAGTATATTGCATGGTGGAATATTGCAAAAATTATTGTTATTTTTTTCACGTAATAAAGTATGCTCCCTGTATACAAACGAATGTCAGTTATTGCGGGAGATTTATGGCTATTTCCGTAATTTCAGGAGGTCCCGAATGAAATTAGGATTTTAGGAGGGTGCTGTAGAGACCAGATATAATACTTCTTTCTCTGTCCTTGCTTCAGTAGGCAGCCACTCCAAAAGCCCCTTTTCGGAATTGGCGGTCAGTACACATTGCCACCTTGCAGTCTGTCAATTAAATGCTTAAATATCAGGGTCAAGAAAATGTCAAAAGACAAAAAAGTTAAATCAAAAGCTCTAACCCTAACCCATCAGGCATAGAGTCGGAGGCGGGTGAATAACATGGATCAGTGGACATAGGGGACCCCACCCCACAGAGAGTTAGGGGTTAACCAGGATTCCGAACAAAACGTTCCGACGCCCAGTGATGCTAAAAAAGCTATTAAAAGAAAAGCAAAGGGCAAATAGAAGAAGCTAAAACACATAAAAAAGAATAAAATGGTGTCATCCTCGGATTCTGATTCATCCTCAACCAATGACTCAAATTCGGGTGACGGTGACTGGGAAGATACCTCATCCGATGAAGACTATGACTATGAACACTTCGAACCTGTCCAGAAAACTAAGTCGGTCAAGTTGCCTAATAACCTTGGGAAATTGGCAATGAAGCACAAAAATTTTTGAACAAAAACTCTGAGAAGTTAACATCTCGAAAGCTCCTTGTGAAGAAGTTTAATGATTTGATCAAACAATCCATGGACAAAAAGCGAGACGCACACGAGAAATCAAAAAGTCGTACTTTTCGACCAAGACACCCTTTCGTAAGGGGCCCCGACCAGTGCTTATGGCGGGGGCAGAAGAAATACCTTCCAGTACAGAAGCCATCTGGCCAACACACACCAAGATTCAAGGTACAAACCTGGTCAAGAATACCCCGTTGTTAACCCAAAGGGTAGGGGGGGCCATTGGCGCAGCTGCTGGCAAAATCATTTTCAGATTAAGCCCAAGTGAACAGGTTGGAGTGTCCCCTAGGCAACTTGGAAAACACGCCATTGACCGGAAGTAAGACACCTAGGAATAAAACCAATCCATCCCCGATTAGAAATAAAACCAGGGAGGAGGGGAGGCTCAAAAGGTTCAGGGAAAATTGGGAATTGTTCTCCCAGATCCGAATGTCTTGCCTCATATTTCGGGGCTATCTCTAGAGTTTCGTGCAAGCCCAGCACAAGCAATAGAGCTACGAGTACCAAAATTCAACAAAACTGAAACATCGAACATAAACCTAGAAGCAGAGCAGAGAAAATGCTAAAGGAAGGCGTGATAGAACAAACAAACCCCAGTGCAAATCAGTTTGTGGGTGACTTGTGTGTAAAAGCGAAAAAGATGAGGGGATTCAGGCCAGTTTTCAACCTCAAACCACTAAAATTACAAGAAAAAAATCACAGAAAATGCAAAAAAAAAAAAAAAAAAAAAACAAATTGAGAATACCCAGAAAATGTCGCACTACAGAACTCTTGAAGCTGCTAGAAAAAAAGAAAATAAGTGTACAAGAAAATTCTTCGCTTGGGTTCTTTGAAATTAATAATCGTGTTTGAAAGGTGTTAAAATACACACAACGCAGTTCTGGAACAGAACCAAATCAAAAGTGAGCAGCAGGATATTTTATTGAAATCAATAGAATCGCCTTTTCACCAGATTCCGCACACGCTGGGTATGCCAGATTAGTGGCGCGTTTCAGTTTGACCGAAAGCAGCTAAGAACTCTCTGAAAATCTGGCAGAAAAAATAAAAATACCCGAGGCACATATTCATGAAACACATATTTGCGCTTCTCAAAATACCTGGATTGGACACTTATTTTGAAGACGCTGTAGCCCGCTGATCGTCGATTTCTTTCTACTCTGAAAGACACCCTTCACGATGAAATTCAGATATATATTCACACACCGAAACGAGATAAGAAGTTTTCTCAGACTCATGTGTGAAGACTGTGTGAATGTACTGGTAATTGTAGTCTGTAGCAATCAGTTTTAGTGAGTGAAATTTCTCAGCTTGAAATTATGTCTTGTGTAAGATATGAGTGCGGTTTGAGGAGGCACTATTTGCGTAATAAAAGGAAAGGTAGACTAAATGTTTCTTTGTTGAAAGGACATGTTTAAGTATTGCAAATCTACCGAAACAATAGCATTTAGAACCGGAGCAATAGCCACTGCCTAATTTATAACTGAGCCATTTATGTGATGCACCCATTCTAAAATATGCCTCGGGGCCCCGAGTCGTGCGCCGAGATTGGCAAAAGTGACGTCAATAGTAAGTTCTATTATAGGAACTATGACTCTTGCTGCCGTATGAAGATTGCAAGAGTCATCTAGGACTAGCTTTTTCTTGAAAAGCACACAGCAGTATCGTGGTGCATTGTTTTCAGTCGCTACCAAAAAGAGTGGTTTTGCAATTGAAGGGGTCCATGCATAAACCTGATAACTGCAGTTATCAGCAGTTGAGAAAAACGCTTTTAAAGTTTGAAATTTTAGTAACAAACATAGGTTTTTCCCATCCCCTTTTCCTAAAAAATGCCCACTTCTAATCGGTTTTGAGGTGTAAGCCTTACATATGTGATAGCACAGAGGCCAACAAATACCGTGGTGGTAATAGTGCATTTTCCTGATAAGTGGAGTTATCAAGTTTATGCATTGACCCCTTCAATTGTAGAATCAGTGTTGCTGCGCTTGATATTGGGGCTACTATGTCCAAATAACGTGCTTCTGCAGTTGTTAATTGAAGGAGTCCATGCATAAACTTGATAACTCCACTTATCAGGAAAATGCACTATTACCACCATGGTATTTCTTGGCCTTTGTTCTATCACATATGTAAGTTTTACACCTCAAAACCGATTAGAAGTGGGCATTTTTTGGGAAAATGCGATGGGAAAAACCTATGTTTGTTACTAAAATTTCAGACTTTAAAAGCGTTTTTTCTCCACTGCTGATAACTGCAGTTATCAGGTTTATGCATGGACCCCTTCAATTGAGAATATGACAGAAGAAAAATCACTGAAAGCTCCCCAACTCTCTTGCTCCTGTGAGGAGATTCTTTTACTTTGATAGAGATAGTAAAAATCCGAAAGGAATCTGAACAACTGAATTTGCGGATAGTTATCGGAGATACTGTCAAATGGTAACGTACTTAGAAATGCCTTAAAAGAGAGCGTTATGACGTCTGCAGTGTTAAAAGTTTGTTTTTTTTTCTACTTTTTTTCTGCTTTTATTTTTCGAGTTTGAATAAAAAAAAAAAAAATTATTAATAAAAAATGGGATTTGTCCGAGCCCTGACACGTATACTTGACAGATATAGGCATAAATTTGTTTTGTACACCATAAATGACCATAAATTAAACTTGTAATTTCTTCAACGCTTTGTGAAGTATCGAGGCAGAAGTTTTTGATGTATGATTTATTTCCACTTTTTATGGAATAAAGTGTGCATGTAAACAAATGCCAGTTATTGCGATAAATTTATGGTAATTAGCCCTCGGCCAGTATTGGAACTATTAATCGGAGCTTCACAAAACCTTACAGGAAGAAAGTATATATATAGTGTAGATGTGCAACGGGGGGTTCAGTTTATCCCGTGTCAGTCCGTATGTCCGTCTGTTGCTCGAGCCGTTGCACCTTGGTTATTGTTTTTGTCCGGGCAGTATTTCAAAAGAGTATCTGGACCACAGTGATGTAACCACTTTGGCTGAGTGGCTCTACATCCCCGATGCCTTTGTTTTCCTGTTCTTTTTTTTTAAAGAAAGGGTAATGCTCGAGCTTATCATTGCATGTCGGTGCCACAAAAAAAGCGAGCGCAGTGGACTTCATATAATCATTTGATAGGGAGAATTGGGAGCGGTAAGCGGATCCTTGTGTAGCGGGTCTGTTTGTGGAGCTAAGTCAGCTCCTCCTTACTTTAACTCTGTACATCTGTCTACGAGGGAGACGATATAAAAATAGAAATTACATAACGATATAGAAAATGGGCAGTCCTAATCCTAAATAACTTTGCTAAAATCCAAAATATTTCCAACTTTCTTCGTTAAAATAGTGTGGTTAACTGAAATATCCCGTAACATCGCCACAGAGGGACCCACAGCGCGAGTAATGGTGGCAAGTAATGCCTCGATAAATAAGCTAAAATAAGCAAAATCACACTTTCCGCATCCGGTTAGTGTTGATAAACAACGAAATATTCACCCTGTGTGCCGCTCTTTGTGCTGACGTGTTACCTTAGTTTGTGCATCTGTTTTTCAGGCGTTTCCCCGCGTAAAATCTCCAGGGAAAACGGAAGTGGAATTGAGAACGAAAACGAGGTTTTTATACAGTTCTCTTCACCGACACATGTAGACAGGCTTGAGATGGCACATAAGTGAGCGGGGATTCGGAGAAAATACCGTAACCATGATGTCCGAGGCCCTGTTAGCCGATGAAGACGAGACTGTGTTCGGCAGTGATTATGAGACATTTTATGATGCCACAACCGACACGGCTACAAACGCACCTGGTGGTGTTCGTGAGATGAGCAAAGGAGACAGAGAAGACTCGGCCATGAGGGGTGCCTTTTCGCGCTCTGAGCAGTGGCATGAGCAGCAGGCCTTGTTAAATACAAGTGACGGTAAGTTTCTTTTTATTTATTCCAAACAGGGAATATATGCGATCGACCGCGTGTCGGTCTGTCGGTCGGTCTGTCATCAAGAGCTTGTTAACACGATAACTTAAAAACTGCTGCAAGGATTTTAATGAAACTTGGTTTGTAGCTTCTGTGGGAACAAACACAGATCGGTATTGTAAATGGGCCTGGTTCGTCCAAGGAAAATGGACCAACTAGACTTGGAAAATTTCCGCTCTTGATTGAATATTGATGGCCGTGTTTAACTGATGTGGGGCCTGTGGGGAATATGTGGGCTATGCACACACTGCTGTAGTTGAATTTGTGCACGTCTTATTATATTTTTTAAATTGACAAATAAATAAATGAAAAAAATGGCGACATATAACTTGGTTAAAAACTGATAACAAAATCCAGTAAAAAACTCGCAAGATTTTGCCCTCAATCTGGATTTTAGGCCACAGAGGGAGCTATAGGTTTGGGGGTCGTCGGTCCGTCCGGGATCTTTCTGCTACACTGGTAATCGGTTTCCTGTGATATTGGCTGACCTACTACAGTGACTAGATGCACATGATTTTTATTTTGACCGTAGCCAAATATTCGGTTGTCGTCTTGTATTATCATCGGCTATTTTCAGGTTAATAGCACGATCTGTTAGCACATCCAGAGCTCGGTCTTGACAGGTCATGATATTAAGGATTGTCCGATTTGCCCGGGCAGTGTCAGGTCGGGCAGGTAGCTGTAGGCCTTTATGTGCCTTAAGAAGGCAAGGATGGTGTGGGGGTGGGGGGTGGGGGAGGGATTTAAAGGGTGTTGCACGAAGGTAAAGAGGTGGTGGAGGGGCATTGACGGGAACAGAACATTTCTCCCCGGGACGATTCCTCCGGATCGTTGCCCAACACCACCCCCACCCCCTGCCCCACCCCAGGACATTCCCGCCGTAGGATGTTTTACCCCAGTTGATTGATTTTAATTCCCTCCAGCATCATACCCAGTTAACTGCAATTTTCGATATGAAAGAGTGAATTGCAATTGATTTCCGAATTATCATTTTGTTATAATTCTAAAATGGGGCTAATGTCCGGTTGCAGTCTTTATAGCTGTTTTCATACTTGATTGCAATTTTCGAAATGCAGTCTTGGTATTGTTTTATTCGTCGACTGATCTTTTTAATTGGATATTTGAACTGCAATTAATTTGTGTCTGGTGTTTGTTTCTCAGACACACGGTAAAAAATATTATTTTTACTGTTTTAATTACAATTACAGTTAAACTGAAGGAACCTGCGGGAAACATCCTACGGGGGGAATATCCCGGGGGAGGCACATCCCAAGGGGAACCATCCACGGGGGGGGGGGGGGGGGTGGGGGAGGCGTTTAGAAATATGCTAAATCCCGCACTGAAATGCAGTGTCTATGCGAAACATAGTGTCTTGGTGATATTTTTGTGAAAAATGAAGGCTTTTACTTAAGCATAATTTTGTTTTAAATAATTTCAGTTTTGGGTTATTTTTCAGGTAATTGAAATTATGTGGGTGGGGGAGGGGGCTTGAGATAGGTGGAAGGATTTGTTACCCGGACAGGTAAAGAGTGTTCAGTCAGGCAGATCTCTTAACCTGCTGGTCGACCGGGCAGATGTTTAACAAAAGTGAACTTAGAGCCCTGCTGAATGTTCAGAATGACCACTATCTTGTAGTTTCATTCTGTTTTTTAATAAACAAACTGACAAGCGTGAAGCGAGGAATTTATGTGTGTTAATAAACACAAGCATCACGTACACTGCGGTGAAAGTGTGCGGTTAATTGTTTTTACTCTGTTTCTTTCTGCCCCGTTTCTGCGCCGCCTTTGACCACGCTGGTTCCACAACGTGAATATGTGCACTGCTATTGACCAAGCTGGTTCCACAGCATGAATATGTGCACTGCTTTTGACCAAGCTGGTTCCACAGCGTGAATATGTGTGCTGCTTTTGACCAAGCTGGTTCCACAGCGTGAATATGTGCACTGCCTTTGACCAAGCTGATTCCACAGCGTGAATATGTGCACTGCCTTTGACCAAGCTGATTCCACAGCGTGAATATGTGCACTGCCTTTGACCAAGCTGATTCCACAGCGTGAATATGTGCACTGCCTTTGACCAAGCTGATTCCACAGCGTGAATATGTGTGCTGCTTTTGACCAAGCTGGTTCCACAGCGTGAATATGTGCACTGCCTTTGACCAAGCTGATTCCACAGCGTGAATATGTGCACTGCCTTTGACCAAGCTGATTCCACAGCGTGAATATGTGCACTGCCTTTGACCAAGCTGATTCCACAGCGTGAATATGTGCACTGCCTTTGACCAAGCTGATTCCACAGCGTGAATATGTGCACTGCCTTTGACCAAGCTGATTCCACAGCGTGAATATGTGCACTGCCTTTGACCAAGCTGGTTCCACAGCGTGAATATGTGCACTGCCTTTGACCAAGCTGGTTCCACAGCGTGAATATATGCGCCGTTTTTGACCAAGCTGGTTCTACAGCATGAATATTTCAACCTCTTTTTTTCGCTGCGTGCGTTTGAACATTGGGGATTCACATTAACGCTATTTTTTAACATAAACATAAATCAACATAAACCATACAAAGTGAAATGACGTTGCAGCGAGCGAAAGTGTACCTTTTAAATAATATAGACTCTAGTCATAGCATTCAGCAAGCTTTTGATTCCTTATTCAAAGTATTGATTACTTATTTTTGCTTTGTTTTTCACGCCCATTAAGCGAAATAGTTTGCACATATGTGATTTATTTCTACTTCCTTTAAATTTACATAACAGAAACATTGACATATGTTTAAAATAATTAAAAGAAGTGAACAATATGAACAGCAGATATAAAAATTTTTTAAAACATTCAAAACACGTGGCAGTTTGAAACAGCAGCTGGATTGTGGAAGAAGCGAGAAGTATTGACTTTGACTGCTGCCACGCAAACCCAATCACATTACACGATAGCATTACAATTACAGTGAAGGTAGACGTACAGTTTTAGTAGATACAGGTGAGAAAATGGCGGATTATGAGTATCAGCTGTTGAGTAGTAGCAGCAGCGGCGGTGCGCATAAGCGCGATGCGCTCAGCGAGACTGACGTGGATAGCTGTGATGTTACAGATGACGAGGCGGGGGGACAGCGATACTACACGGTGGAGGACGCCGTGGAGAACATGGGCTTCGGCAGGTTCCAGCTCAAGATTTTCTTCATTTGCGGCCTGTTCTCGGTGAGCTTTGAACAATGAATGTCCTGTAATCATCCAGTCAAAACTGAATCACATTTCGAAACTGTTACGACCGTCACAATGTCACACTTACCGGTGTCATCAGGTGAGTCATAATAGTCCGCGTCATAATGTGACACTAACATGAGTCAGTGTAACAGTTATGTGCGTTATAATGTTACTTTGTTACATGAGTCATTATGTGACTCATGAGTCATCAGCTGACACTCGTTAAATTAAAACTAAGTCGTAATGTTATACAGTAATAATGTGGCTGTTACGGGCGCCATGATGTTACACGAGTCATAATGTGACACTGTTACAGTCATAATGTGACACTGTTACAGGCGACGGACGCGCTTGAGATGCTGCTGCTGTCCGTCTTGTCCCCAGTGCTCAGGTGTGAGTGGATGCTCACTGACACACAAGTCGCCTTAATCACCACAGTCAGTTGGCTTTTCTTCCCTTTCCGTTCGTTCTCTTTCCGCTGCCTACCTTCCCGTCCCTTCTCCCCTGCCCTCCCCTCCCCTGCCGTGACCTGCCCTGCCCTCCCCTGCCCTCGCCTCCCCTGCCCTCCCCTGCCCTCGCCTCCCCTCTCCTGCCCACCCCTGCCCTCGCCTCCCCTCGCCTCGCCTCCCGTCGCCTCCCCTCTCCTGCCCACCCCTGCCCTCGCCTCCCCTCTCCTGCCCACCCCTGCCCTCGCCTCCCCTCGCCTCGCCTCCCGTCGCCTCCCCTCTCCTGCCCACCCCTGCCCTCGCCTCCCCTGCCCTCCCCTGCCCTCGCCTCCCCTCCCCTCCCCTCGTTCTGTGCTTGTAAATGTAAACTTCAGAACCAAAAACAGCTGCGTTTAAATGCTCTATTTATTGGAACAGTTATTGTAAAAAAAAAAATACCAGAGATAAGTAATATATCTTTAATTGTTTCAATTGGTAACTGTGTACATGCGTTTCCTGCTTAGGTTGTCTTCATCGGAATGTTTTCGGGATCTCACATCTGGGGGCGATGGTCAGACAAACATGGCCGGCACCCGGTAAGTATTGATTGATTCTGTAACTATATGTTTCATTTTTTAATCGATTAATTAGATGTTCTTTGAAATGCAGAGTAGAGTTTAATGGCCAAGTGCTGCGGACATCGAACCTTTTGACGCTTTTGGTGTGTAAAAATAAAAAGAATAAAATAGGTGTAAAAATAAAAAGAATAAAATAAATGGTATACACCCAAAAAACCTTTCGATTATGTGAGAGTACAAGATTTTTTGTAAAATGTTTTTTTTAGAAGACGTTTGTAAACAAATGTTTGTAGACGCGTCACGTGGACAGGGTGCTGATTTGTTGTTTCAGATCATGATGATCTGTTCGATATGGATCGGTTACTTCGGGATACTGACGTCATTCAGTCCCAACTATGTCTGGATGTTAATTCTGAGAGGCCTTGTGGGCTGTGGCTTCGGCGGAGCGGTGCAATCGTACGTCTGTCAGTTCGAGTTATTTCGAGTCAATTTTGCTGTTCAATTGAAATTCCAGTTTCTCTAAAATATTTTTTGTTTGATTTTAAAAAGATTTTAATTTAGTGTTTGTCTGATGTTAGTCAGCGCGGGTTTTTAGAAACTGTTTGGCGCAAGGATCTGAAATTTTATAGAAGGAAAATAGACGTAGTTGTGCAACGTCGTATTATTTTTGAGAATTTACTCCTAAACAATGATCGAATGAGACCTCTCCAAAAATAAAAAATAATCAAATTATTTCGAATATGGGAGTACTATTTGCACGCTCTCTAAAACAGTTTTGCGTAGGGTTCTGAAATTTCATACGGTTGAAAATATATATGTAAATGTGTAATGTCGAGTTTTTTTTTATATTCACTAAACGCTGACCGAATAGACTTCGTCAAAGATTGAAAAAAAAGGAATTCTCGTAAATTACTTTAAGGAGTTTTCGAAATTCTTTCGAATGTATTAGTGAGACACCTGTACGGACCCATAAAGACGCAAAGAACTGATAAAGAACTTCCTGCCCCTTACCAACTTCAATTGGAACTAATTCATTTGAAATTCACAATCTCCTGTGACCAACTTGAGGCGGGGGTCTTTTTTTTTTTTTTTTTGCTAGCATAATGAAATAACATAAACCCTTGTGCACTAATCCATATGTACTTTTCAGATTTACCCTTATCACAGAATATTTACCTTCCAAGTACCGCGCTAAGATACTCATAGTGTACAGTGTAAGTAGTTGCGTGTATTTTACTTAATGACGTCAGATTATGATACGATAAGTTTAAAAAAAAAGACACTAAACACGCTTGCGAGAACAATTAACTGTAAAACAAAAAACAAAAAAATGCCAAAATAATAATAATAATAACAATAATAATAATAATAAAATAATACTAAAAATAATAATGATAATGATAAAGTAAAAATAGAAGAACAATTCCTTACGTTGGTGATTAGTGTGCATATTGGTACACGGTTGCAGTTTATGTGGTCAATAGGCAGCGCCTTTGAGGTCTGGATGGCCTACGCTATCATCCCGACCTTAGGCTGGAGGTATCTGGTGGCCGTGTCCGCACTACCCATGATTATTACCACCATTTGTATTTGGGTAAGAGAAAGCTCAATATTCTGAGTAAAAATTTGTGATATTCAGATGCAATTAACGCGCCTTGAGCAGTCAGCGTGCTCAGTCTAACACTCAAGCAATCTGCTGCCTCACCCTAACACGCATCAAACAATCAACCACCTCAGCCTAACACGCCTAAAACAATCAGTCGCCTCATCCTCACACGCCTCAATCAGCCACCTCCGCCGTTATTTTAAAGCTTTATAGAAGCGGTCTATTATTCTGTTATAGCAGTTATTCTCTGATATATTCAACAAAATAGAAATAAACTGGATACGAACCCCATCATATAATGATATTCTAGATAAAGGGACAGCATATACAAACCCCCCCCCCCCTCCTCCTGTCTACTAGTGATACGAACTCAGTAGTAACGACAGCGGGGTCAATTTCCGAAAATTGTCATCAAAATTCAAAATGTTCTGATAGAAAATGGTGAAGTTACAATGTGCAAAATTGGCGAAGTAAAACTCTGGTAGAATTGAGATAATTTTACGACTGTCCAGTGACTGTTGTCATGACGGAAAAAGTGACGTCATCTGTGTTTTGTGTCACGCAGACGTTGCCGGAGTCGGCGCGTTATCTGATGGCGGCGGGCGAGAAGGACAAGGCGGTGACTGTCCTCCGACAGGCCTCGCGCATGAACGGACAGGCGCTACCTCCCGGCAAACTCGTCAAATCGCAACAGGTAGGGGTGGGGTGGGGGAGCTAGGGGTGTGTGTGCGTGGGGTGGGGGGAGAGGTGGTAAGGCGGTGACTGTCCTCCGACAGGCGTCGCGCATGAACGGCAAGCCTCTACCTCCCGGCAAACTCGTCAAATCGCAGCAGGTGGGTGGGGTGGGGGAGCTAGGGGTGTGTGTGCGTGGGGTGGGGGGAGAGGGTGGCAAGGCGGTGACTGTCCTCCGACAGGCCTCGCGCATGAACGGCAAGCCTCTACCTCCCGGCAAACTCGTCAAATCTCAGCAGGTGGGTGGGGTGGGGGAGCTAGGGGTGTGTGTGCGTGGGGTGGGGGGAGAGGGTGGTAAGGCGGTGACTGTCCTCCGACAGGCCTCGCGCATGAACGGCAAGCCTCTACCTCCCGGCAAACTCGTCAAATCTCAGCAGGTGGGTGGGGTGGGGGAGCTAGGGGTGTGTGTGCGTGGGGGGGGGAGAGGGTGGTAAGGCGGTGACTGTCCTCCGACAGGCCTCGCGCATGAACGGCAAGCCTCTACCTCCCGGCAAACTCGTCAAATCTCAGCAGGTGGGTGGGGTGGGGGAGCTAGGGGTGTGTGTGCGTGGGGTGGGGGGAGAGGGTGGCAAGGCGGTAACTGTCCTCCGACAGGCCTCGCGCATGAACGGCAAGCCTCTACCTCCCGGCAAACTCGTCAAATCTCAGCAGGTGGGTGGGGTGGGGGAGCTAGGGGTGTGTGTGCGTGGGGGGGGGGAGAGGGTGGTAAGGCGGTGACTGTCCTCCGACAGGCCTCGCGCATGAACGGCAAGCCTCTACCTCCCGGCAAACTCGTCAAATCTCAGCAGGTGGGTGGGGTGGGGGAGCTAGGGGTGTGTGTGCGTGGGGGGGGGGGGGGGAGAGGGTGGTAAGGCGGTGACTGTCCTCCGACAGGCCTCGCGCATGAACGGCAAGCCTCTACCTCCCGGCAAACTCGTCAAATCTCAGCAGGTGGGTGGGGTGGGGGAGCTAGGGGTGTGTGTGCGTGGGGTGGGGGGAGAGGGTGGCAAGGCGGTGACTGTCCTCCGACAGGCCTCGCGCATGAACGGCAAGCCTCTACCTCCCGGCAAACTCGTCAAATCTCAGCTGGTGGGTGGGGTGGGGGAGCTAGGGGTGTGTGTGCGTGGGGGGGGGGGAGAGGGTGGTAAGGCGGTGACTGTCCTCCGACAGGCCTCGCGCATGAACGGCAAGCCTCTACCTCCCGGCAAACTCGTCAAATCTCAGCAGGTGGGTGGGGTGGGGGAGCTAGGGGTGTGTGTGCGTGGGGGGGGGGGGGGGAGAGGGTGGTAAGGCGGTGACTGTCCTCCGACAGGCCTCGCGCATGAACGGCAAGCCTCTACCTCCCGGCAAACTCGTCAAATCTCAGCAGGTGGGTGGGGTGGAGGAGCTAGGGGTGTGTTTGCGTGGGGGAGGGGGGGAGAGGGTGGTAAGGCGGTGACTGTCCTCCGACAGGCCTCGCGCATGAACGGCAAGGCTCTACCTCCCGGCAAACTCGTCAGATCCCAACAGGTGGGTGTGGGGTGGGGGAGCTAGGGGTGTGTGTGCGTGGGGGGAGGGGGGGGGGTAGGTGGTAAGGCGGTGACTGTCTTCCGACAGGCCACGCGAATCAACGGCAAGACACTACTGCCTGGCAAACTTGTCAAATTCCAGCAGGCAGGGGTAGGTATGGGGTGGGGGAGCAAGGGATGTGTATGCATGTGATGAAGGTGTTGTAAGGCGGTGATTGCGGTAAGGTTTTCTAACTACAGCAATGGGCGATGATTTCGTGTCTTACATGAAGTCCTGATCCTCATGTCGTGAACTCGTTTATTCGCATCTCAGGTTATAGATTCCTCATTTTAAGAAATGGATTTAGCATTAAATGTGTCGTTAAGTAGGTGTCAGTAAAAAGACATGTGCTTCATGTGTCAGTAAGTAGACACGTGGCTCGTGTGTCAGTAAGTAGACATGTGCTTCATGTGTCAGTAAGTAGACACGTGGCTCGTGTGTCAGTAAGTAGACATGTGCTTCATGTGTCAGTAAGTAGACACGTGGCTCGTGTGTCAGTAAGTAGACATGTGCTTCATGTGTCAGTAAGTAGACATGTGACTCATCTGTCACTAAGTAGACATGTTGATCATGTGTCAGCAAGTAGACATGTGGCTGATGTGTCAGCAAGTAGACATGTGGCTCATGTGTCAGCAAGTAGACATGTGGCTCATGTGTCAGTAAGTAGACATGTGGCTCATGTGTCAGTAAGTAGACATGTGGCTCATGTGTCATCCATTCAATAAACTTCATGAAAATTTCGATTTCAACAGCGCATGTTTGCACACGGTCTTGCGCAAGACTTGTGCGTATATTTGCACACGGCTTTGTGCACGGTTCTGCACACGGCCTTATTGTTGACGCGTCCGTTTTTTTTTGCACACGACAGGCGCCGCGGGGCCGCTTCCGGGACCTGTTCGTGGCGGAGTACTGCTTCACGACCGTCGGTCTCTGGCTGCTCTGGTTTGGCACGGCCTTCAGCTACTATGGCATGGTACTCGCGCAGTCGGAGATCCTAGAATTTCACAAAACCTGTGCCTCGGGTAAGGCTTTCCACGACATGAAATTCTACGATCAATTCGTATTGATTGAAATAAGTTGAGAAAAGAGAGTCTTTAAAAGTGTTAGAACATGTGAGAAATCGATTGTCCAAGATTTTTGTTTAGTACACGTCAGATTTATAATGGTAAAATGTTCTTGCTAACTCTGTTGTCATGAGTCAGCCTGGTTGTCGTAGCTCAGCCTGGTTGCCATGCTGGAGTTTCGTTGCCATGGCTCAGCCTGGTTGTCATGCACGAATCGGGTTGTCATGTCTGAACCTGGTTTCCCTGGCTAAGCTGGCTGTCATGGCTGAGCCTGGTTGCCATGCTTCAGCCTGGTTGTCAAGCTGAACATGGGTTGTTCTGGTTGGGCCTGATTGTCCTGACTGAGCCTGGTTGCCACGCATCAGCCTTGCTGTCATGGTTACAGCGCCGAGTGCCGAGGACACGCCCATGACGGAGGCCTGCCACTGCAACCTCCTGTCCCGCGACGATTACGTGCAGATGATCATTGCCACTTTCGGAGAATTCGTAGGTCGGTGGAGACGATTCATTTTCTGGATGATCCACGTCTGTCGTTCGCATAGAAAATATATTTTCCATTAGTGCCAGAAGTTTGTTTTTAAGAAGATTGCTTCTTGAATTAAAAAAAAGAGATTATTTTGCGAACTAATACTTGATAAAGGAAAGCAGCGCAATGTTTTTAAGAAGCAGTTTTTTTCATATATAGAAATGTTTATTAATGTTAAGGTGTAAGTAGGTACAGAAAGGAGTTGTTGTTTAGGACACGTGTACACGTGTACTGCTGAGAACCAAAACACGTGTTGACAGAGATAACTTTTTTTCCTTGCAGTGATACCGTTCAATCTGCTGACCATCGACTGGTTGGGGAGGAAGCTCACTCTAGTCATCAACTACTTAATGGCCGGCCTTTTCTTCTTGCTCATACAGCTGTGTGTGCCCAGGGTGGTCGAGACTCTCTTCATCTTCGGCGTGAGGGCCTTCACCGCGGGCATATTCAACGTCGTCTATATCTACACCACCGAGGTAAAGATAGCCACCTCAAAGTGTGAAGATTAATACAGGTACAACCTACACCACCGAGGTAAAAATAGCCACCTCAAAGTGTGAAGATGAATACAGGTACAACCTGTATACCAGGGGGGGGGGGGGGAGGGGGGGGGGTAGGGGGGTTTCGCCAGACAGATTTAAAAAAAAAGATCAAATTCCTCAGAACCCTTTTATTCGTTTTTCTGCAGTGTCTGTAATAATGAAACTGAAAAGTGTGAATGAAAAGTCTAGATGTGAAGTTTGAATGGATTTAAAAATTTTACTTTTACTGCACAGGTCCCCTCCTATGACAGTTTTTAAAATTTTGAGAATATCCAAGAAATTTCTGAAATCAATTTCATTAGATTTTCTACCTTGCCTGTAGTAATTTCTCGTCGAGTGTATGAAAATTAGGTTTGACGGAGCTTACAATTTCACTCCAATTCCACAAATCCCCTGATTTGAGAATTTTCCAAAATTTTGGGAATATGGTAATATTCCTTAAACCAAGTTGATTAGTTTTTAGCCCTATGACCATGTGGGCTACAAATTGTCAAACCATGTGGAAACCACGTGTTTTAAATTAATGCGCGTTGTATTGTTTCATCTTCTCTGGAGAATGCTTAGCCATGTGCTTTACGTAAACATTTGTGAACCGAGTCCAGTGATTGGCTGCTTAGTGGTCAGCGTTTAATGGGAAAATTTTGTTCTATATCTGCGGGTTCAGATTTGCCTTTATGACAAGATATTAGGAGGAAAAATGACAGTACACGACAGAAAAAGTACTTGACATATAGATTACGCTGCTTAAAATAGCACCAGTGACTGTTGATAACAGATCTGTGAATTTAGCGACAACGACTGAGAAGTTTTGAATATTGCTTGCAGTTTACGCATAAGAAAGGGTAGTTTAAAAATGTATGTGGTTAAAAAAAATGAAATCGTCTTGCCTTACTCCTTGTATATCACGATAAGAATCATTGAATCAAAATAAGTATTTTGTATCTGAATAATAAGGATTGATTAATGGACTGCCAGTTCCATTCAAAACATTTGGCTCCAGGAAAGCTATCTGTTTTACTTTACTGCAGTGTGGTTAAATGACTCTTGCTCTGTCCTTTCCACGTCTGTAACAATATTATACATAAGCTAGGGATGTGACGGTTTACCGTTTGGGACGGTTAACCGTGAAGGTGGCGGTTCGGTTGAACCGAACCGTGCTCTGTGGAAAACCGCGGTTCATTTTCGGTTTTTAATTAACATTATTTTTGTTTTTCTCAGGACCATTTTTAACTGCTATGAATGTTTCAGCTCACTATTTTAGCCCAGCATTATTTTACACTTCCAGATGAGTTCCTTTTTAAGTTAAGCACAGTATTTACCTATCACGTTCTAGAATAAAAACAGGAAATTACTTGGGATATCTTTAATTTATATATATTTGCTTAGTCTGAAAAACCCGAAACCAAACCAAAAAAAACCGCGGAATTTTCTTTAAAAAGCGAAACCGAACCGAACCGGACCCATCAGTGACGGATCACATCACTAATATAAGCCCAACACTGGAGTTTGCCGAAAGAGTGGAGGAATCAATTCTGTCACCCGAAAATATGTTAATTATGATATTTTTCGAGTGGACGATAATAGAGGACCTTGGGCGATTATGGAAGAAAATTGGAATTTTCGCTTTAAAGGTGCAGGAATCAATTATATGACCCGAAAATATGATAAATATGATATTTTTCGGGTGGGCGATAAAAGGGAACAAAGGGTGTGTGCTTGGAGGGTGGGAGGGGGGGGGGGGAGAGAGGTAACGCGTACAGTTGCAGTTCACACTATCTTTTATTACCAAACCAAGAAAATTCTAAAAGCATTGAATTCTCATCTAACCAGTCCTTCTTTTCCGTATTGTTAAACAATTTGGCAGGGTCGGGAAAATCAAACTGTTCTATGACTGGTCCTTACAGTTTAATGAACGTTAAACGGTCCAACCGCTCAGGCTTTAGTCTGTTTTTATTGCGTTTTAAACCGAACATCTTCTTTCACAGGGAACAGACGAAACCGGTGCAACCAGAGCCAGTTTGCACAGCAACGCAAAATCGGGAAAATGAATATGGAATCGTTAATGAGCATTTTTGCAAAAGCGGGGCTCGAAATTAGCCGGGCCCCGAGGCTTCATAATTTCTGGTCGGGCCCAAGATAGCCTATATCTATCCGGGGCCCAAGATTTTCGGCCGGGCCCCAAGAAATTTATTAAAAATGGTTAATCTTGAGCCTTGCAAAAACCTCAAAGGTCATCGTGTTTTTGTAGGACCGTACAAAGTGCTTAAGCTGTAGGTAGTTTTTTTAGTGATAATGCACGTGTGAAGACAGATTTTTTATGCGTCCCCTGGGACGCAAGCCCCAAAATTTTTTGCGTCCCGGGCCAATTTTTTTGCGACATTGACGCGCAAATCCGCGTCCCGTAAATCCCTGGGCATGGGAATAAATTTTTAAGCAACCTAAAATTTCACTCGATTTTTACAGGCGACCTGTGAAATTTTTCAAAATTTGAAAAACTCTGAAATTTCTTAAATGCATTTGATAACCTTTCCTACAATCCCTGTAGTGATTTGTCACCTTAGAAGCAAAATTTGCGCTCTTGGAATAACTTTTCGAGGAACTTAAAATTTCACTCAAATTCTACAGGTACCGACCTGTGAAATTTTTCGAAATTCGAAAAATGTGAGAAAATTTCAGAAATACATTAGAATGCCTTTTCTACAATCCCTGTAGTGATTTCTGACCCGAGAAGCAAAAATTACGGCATATTAATAAATTTTTAAGCAACTTAAGATTTCACTCAATTTTTACAGGTCGCGATCTGTGCAATTTTTCAAAATTTGAAAAATATAAGAAAATTTTTAGAAATGCATTTGGATGCCTTTTCTGCTATCCCTGTAGTGATTTCTGCCCTTAGAAGCAAAAATTACAGCCTAGAAATAAACTTTGATGGAACTTAAAATTTCACTCAATTTCTACAGGTACCTGCGAAATTTTTTAAAATTCGAAAAATGTGAGAAAATTCAGAAATGTATTTGAATGCCTTTTCTGCTATCCCTGTAGTTATTTCTGCCCTTAGAAGCAAAAATTACGGCCTAGGAATAAATTTTTAAGCAACTTCAAAATTCACTCAGCTTATACAGGTCGCGATCTGTGAAATTTTTCAAAATTTGAAAATATAAGAAAATTTTAGAAATGCATTTGAATACCTTTTCTGCTATCCGTAAAGTGTTTCCTGCACTTAGAAGCAAAAATTACGGCCTAGGAATAAATTTTGGAGGAACTTAAAATTTCACCCAGTTTGTACAAATTATCAGAAAAATTTTCAAATGAATTTGAATGTCTTTTCTACAATCCCTGTAGTGATTTCTGACCTTAGAAAGAAAAATTACGGCATAGGAATAAATTTTTCAAGCAACTTAAAGTTTCACTCAATTGTTCAGCAATTTTTAAGCAACTTAAAATTTCACTCAATTCTTCAAATTTCACAGCGACCTGTGAAAGTTTTCAAAATTTGAAAATTATCAGAAAATTTCTGAAATGCATATGAATGCCTTTTCTACAATCCCTGAAGAGATATCTGACCTAGGAAGGCGATATTACGGTCTAGGAATCACTTTTCGAGGAACGTAAAATTTCACTCAATTTCTACAGGTCCCAACCTGTGAAAATTTTCAAAATTCGAAAAATGTGAGAAAATTTCAGAAATACATTTGAATGCCTTTTCTCCAGTCCCTGTAGTGATTTCTGACCTTGGAATAAACATTACGGCCTAGGAATAAATTTTGGAGGAACTTAAAATTTCACTCAATTTCTACAGATCCCGACCTGAGAAATTTTTCAAAATTCGAAAACTGTGAAAAAATTTCAGAAATACATTTGAATGCCTTTTCTACAGTCCCTATAGTGATTGCTGACCTTAGAAGCAAAAATTACAGTCTAGGAATAACTTTTCGAGGAACTTAAAATTTCACTCCATTTCTACAAGTCCCGACGTGTGAAATTTTTCAAAATTTGAAAATTATCAGAAAATTTCATAAATGCATTTCAATGCCTTTTCTTTCGTCAAGGATAATGAAAAAATTGGACTTTGAAATTTACCAAATCCTGAAAATTATTCAGCATCGGAATGGGTTTGTTAACACGATATCTCAAGAGCAACCGCAGGGATTTTAATGAAACTTGGTATGTAGCTTTTATGGGCACTAACAAGGATCGGTATTGTAAATGAGTTAGGTTGGCCGAAGGAAAATCAACCAAATGGATTTGAAATTTACCAAATCCTGGAAATTATTCAGCATCGGACTGAGTTTGTTAACACGATATCTCAAGAGCAACTGCAGGGATTTTAATGAAACTTGGTATGTAGCTTCTATGGGCACTAACAAGGATCGGTATTGTAAATGAGTTAGGTTGGCCCAAGGAAAATCAACCAAATGGACTTTGAAATTTACGAAAGCCTGGAAATTATTCGGCATCGGAATGAGTTTGTTAACACGATATCCCAAGAACAACTGCAGGCATTTTAATGAAACTTGGTGTGTAGCTTCTGTGGAAACAAACACAGATCGGTATTGTAAATTGGCCAGGTTGGTCCAAGGAAAATGCACCAACTGGACTGGGAAAATTTCAGCTCTTCATTGACTATTCATGGCCGTGTTTAACTGATGGGGGGGGGGGGGGGGTGGCTGTGGTGAATATGTGGGCCATGCACACTTCTCTAGTTTGAACATTGTTTTCAGCAGTTTCTCACCAAATAAGCGGAAAGTTTGACAAAAATTAAATATTTCCACTCTTATGAACAGTATTAAAATAAAAAATGATTGAGAAAGAACTCTTTAAACTTTTCAGTAATTTGCTGAATACGCCAGTGTTATTCTCTGCTTTCAGGTCTATCCGACGACGGTTCGATCTATTGGCCTGGGGAGCTCCAGTGCTATGGCTAGAATCGGTGCTATGATCACCCCGTTCATCGCTCAGGTAAGAGACAACATCTTTGAATGTCCAGGGATAATGTTACCAGCTACAAAAGCAATAAAATGCAGCTGTGACATTTACTGTGCTCTGGGGCTTACTGTGCGGGCAAATACTGACAGAGCATTTGAGTTCTAAACTGCGGCTGAGCACCACAATGTGAACTCGAAGACGTGAATATGGACCAGGTGGGGGGGGGGGGGGGGGGGGTTATTGTACCAAAATTGCTTCTGTGCCTGTTGTTAGCCCCAGCCTCTTTCAGAAGCACTATAGCAGTGGTTGAAAGTATGTGCGTATGTACGCTTTTAAGTTGAAAAATCGTATCTCCTCTTAGGTTTTTAGTCTGAATGTCTTGAGATTTGTATTGAGGGTGGACATTATACCTATCTGGGTATTACTTTTTTATACCGATTCACCAAAACTTGCCGAAAATATTGGCCAAAAACCAAATTTCATTAAAACATATCTCCTAGGATTTTGGTGGAAGCGTTCTAAAATTTGGGTGGAAGATAGGTGCGTAAATGTCTGCCTGGCTATTGCTTTTTTTAACCCAGCCGATTTTGTCGGACTGGGTTTTCGCCCACCTGGCTATTACTTTTTTTTTGAAGATTGGCGAAAAACTGACAAATGGCGGCTCTTTTTGTGCCCGTTTTGACAAATTTTAAAAATGCTACTCTTCCTCCAGTTTTATACCAGTCGTTTAGATGTTACGCAGGGATGTTCCCCAGGGTTTCGCCTAACAGGCTATTATTTTTTTTCGCGGTTCGCCAAAAACTGTCGAAATGGGTGAACTTTGAAGTTTAATGAAAACTGAAATAAATGGTAGTAAATAACTGAGTTATCAAACCATTCATTTCTCTCAGTCTTTTTCAAATAGTTATAAAATTTTAATCAGAAGTTTCTTAGGTGCTTCTCCACCTGGACTTTGCTTTCTTCGCAAATGACAAAAAAATGCCGAAATGGTAGAATTTTAAAAATTTTGTAAAATTGTGTAAATGTCGGTAAATACGTGAATCGTCAAAACCCAACCTCTCCAACATCCCTTTTCGTGTAGCTTCCACCCGGGAAAAACTCGTTTTTGTGTATTAAAATTATGAAAAAGTTACGTTCAGAAACAAAGTTCTTCATTTTTTTGGCCTAACAGTCTTCGCTTCAGAGTTTTTCTCTCTTTCTTTGTTTGATAACTCGGCTGGGTCATGTCCTTGGACATGCTTGTTTTTGTGATTCGCCAAAGATTGGCAGATACAGTGGCGTTAAATCATTTTTTCATGTCTTGAAATTTCGGTTACAGGTTATACTTCGTAGGTCATAAGTCTCGACGTCAGCATTCGTGAGCTTGGACATTGTCCATTGACAGTCTTGTTACTTTTTCATATTCTACTCTTGTTTTCCCGTGCAATGTGATGTAACGTTTTGTTTATTTATTTATTTTTATTCTGTTATGGATTTTATCTATTTTTTTTAGTGCAGAACCAGTGTTACTTTTCGCTGACACTTTTCGCAGTTTTTTTTTGTAATAAATAAGTAGTGAAAATTCATTAACACATAAAGTTAATCAAGTCGTTTCAGTTATCTTGTTTTGGTCGTCTTTTAATATGCATTCCCAACGATTTCCATTTAGGTCCCACAAATAACACCGCAAAACCACAGAGTTTTTCGGAATAAGCGATTAAATCATCAGATTTGGCTCGTTTCGACTTATCAGTTGTCATTTTATAAGCGATTTACTTTACATAGGGCAATCAGTGACACGTGTGTTATCTATATTGAAACCGCAGCTGCGGTATTGCGCTTTACTTAGTAATAGGACTGCATGTCTACTTAACAGGGAATACTACATGTGTACTTGCCAGGTGATACTGTGTGTGTACTTGCAGGTGATACTGAAGGTGTCGCTTCGCCTTGCCCTGTTCATCTACGGCGGGTTTTGTGTGAGCTCTGCTGTCATCGCTTTCTTCCTCCCCATAGAGACACGCGGCAGAGAAATGAAGGTGAGCTCTACCCCCCCCCCCCCCGCCCCCCACCCCCACCTACAACTGCAGTGCAAAATGTGTTGCGTATCAAGGCAGACAGGAACAAGCCGACTAGTCGCATTGATTTTGATAGAAGACCAGGAAAAGTGCTTCTTTTCACACCACCTCGAAGGGAATATTTTACAAATATCTTGAAACCGTTAAGAGATTTTGATGTCGTTTTGCGGATCCCAACCCGTAAAAGTGGTCACGTTAGGATTCACGCCGTTCCCTAGACTGTGGCGACGTAAAGTGACGTGACCTGTGTTATGTCGGAAACCGTTAGAGAAAGTGCGAATTTGACGTCATCGTCTGATTCCTTGCCCTGTATGGAGTTGCATAAGGGGTAACTTCGTGATCTGAACTTCAAGGTTAAAGGTCACGTGACCTGAGTTATCTGGGAAATTTCGTTGTTATAAAACAGCTGACGTCTGATCAGATGTATATGTTATGTATAAACACAAAGTGGATGGATATTTTAATAAGTAGTTCCCCTTGATAAATATTAAACACCGTATTATTTAAAATTAGAATTCTGAAGCAAATAAGAAACCAGATATTTTTGGTAGGCTACTCCGGAATAGACTACCGATAAATCGAATGTCACAGTGTTATTATATTCGCGGAATCCCCGATGAATCTGCGGAGTAAAGAGGAATGAAACACAACAGGCCGAACAGCCGTATATATTTGTTGTTGAACTTATTTAAAAAAGGGGTTACTAACTTTTATAAGTACTATTTTCGGCGGAATCCCCCAGTGGGTCTGCGGAGTAAAAAGGTGTTATACACACCAGTCCGAACCGCCGAAGAGGTTGGCGGTTTGACAACAACGGGGAAATTTTCGAACACTTTTGACCTCATTTCGGACTGAATCCCTATAATGATTTACGTTAGGGATAATTCGTGGTCTTAGGGTCAAAGGTCACGTGTTAATCTCGGAAACCGTTAGAACCATTTTCACCCCATTTTCGGGCACACGGAGTCACACAAAAAGCAACGTTTTTTAAGCTGACAGTAACAGTCATCTTTCCTGTAAGAATATTGTGGAACGCAGGAGCGAAATCCGGTCCACTTCAGAAGGCTTCTTTTCCCACCCTCTTGATGGGATTACTTTCAGATTGTGCATGAATGTACTCCAAATTCTTTAAAAAAAATGCTTTGTTTGGCACTCAGATTTGCAACGGTATAAGCACAATATTTTGTTGCCCTGGTGGTAATTTCTAGAAAATGTTTACAAGTAACATGATGCGAAACGAGAATTCCTTTTCTCAAGCCTACGATAACTGACAACATTAGTCCTTGTGTTTTGAAGTAATTACATTTTCAGCGAATCTTTAGCTTTCCTGGGTGGAATTTTGGGTGTAAGCTAGCATGATGGCTCTCATTGTCTCTCAGTGTATCCGCTTGCGATTAGCATTTTAAGTGGTGCGACTATTAAATGGTGCAGATGGTGCAAAGATTAACATGTATTAGTGTCTCTGTATGAAAAGAAAATGCTGTTACAGTGTTGTTTTTATTTCCATTTCAGCAAACAGCGCGGTAGTGAATCCATTCCTTGAGCTTCTCCACATTCCATTTTAACCTGCAACGCCACCTCTGTGCAAGTTTATGCCTGTGATTTTAACCGTGATTTTTATAACAAACTATCTGGTTGTTACGCCGTCGCTGTGATGTGACAACTACCTAGCTGTTACACCATCGATATGACGTAACAACTAGTTGGATGTAACGCCAGTCTGAATGGCATTTCCGCTCTGCGAGTAGTAACAACTCCCAGGTATTAAAACCTACCACGATGTTGGTGACAGCAATGTGAATGCTGTCACAGAATGCTCGTGACATGGGCGTAAATGCTGTCACAGAATGCTCGTCACATGGGTCTGAATGCTGTCACAGAATGCTCGTCACATGAATCTGAGTGCTCGTCACATAGATCTGAACGATGTCACAGAATGCTCGTGACGCAGGTCTGACTGCTATCACAGATTGGAGGTGACATGTTCTAAATGATGTCAGAGAATGCTCTTGAATGTTCGGAATGATGTCACAGAATGCTCGTGACATAGTTCTGAATGATGTCACAGAATGCTCGTGACATGTTCTGAATGATGTCACAGAATGCTCGTGACATAGTTCTGAATGATGTCAAGAATGCTCGTGACATGGTTCTGAATGATGTCACAGAATGCTCATGCTATCACATGGCGTGCATGTATTCCTGCTTTATTTTATTATTCCTTTTTACTACAGATATATTACACTTTTAGCAAATATTTATTTCTTTTCATATAATTTGTGGATTTATGGTTTGATAATTATTTTGGATCTGAATGCTGTCACGTTATCCTCGTGACTCGGGTCTGAATGCTGTTGTAGAATATTCATGATGTAGGTCTGAATGCCGTCATCCGATACCTGTGATGTGAATCTCATTCCTACTTACCACAGACATATCAAAGTTTCACAAAATATATATTTCTTTACATATCATCTTTGGGTCCATCTGAGATGATCCCTGACCTGGCTGGACCAGGAGTGGCATATTGTTTTTGACTTGTCCGTCTGTCTGAGCGTCGCACTTTACCAAAGCCTGTGAACGGATTTTAATGGAATTCAATGGGAGTATTTCGTGTGCTTAACCTCTAGCGCTGACTAGATTTTGGTGACCTTAAGAGGTCATCCAAGGTCATGCTGAACTTCGCATATTTACCTTCAACACTGTCAATAAGAGTTTGCCCAGTGAACACGATTCCACCAAAGTATGTGAACAGATTTAACTGGATCTCGATGTGAGTGTTCATATAGCTGACCTTGAACGGTAATTGCATTTTGGTGACCTTGAGAGATCAGTCCAGAACACCGCTTGACTTTGAATCCTTCTTGTTGTATCTTGCTAATGTCGAGTAGTGGATCATGGGCTTCACGATGACCTCTTATGACCTGTCAAGGTCACCGCTAGCCTTTGAATTTTGACTTTCAACGCCTTCTCACATGTCGTTGTGGCTCTTACATAGTCTTGTGCAGATCTTGTCAACAATATTCAGCTGAAGCATATGAGCGGATTTTGACGGAACTCGATTTGAGTCCTCATAGAAGTGACCCCCCTCCCCCCCCCCCCCCCCCCCCGCCTGGGACGAATGACATTTTCTTGATCTCGTGAATACTCGGGGTTGCCCGCTCAATTCTTACCTTGAGCATTCAACCTTGAATAAGACATGGACTTGGTGTTACACGCGTCTTATGAACACGATTCAGCCACATTTGAACATTTGAATACTTCTCATATGGATGACCTCTCATGTTAATGACCTCTTATATGGATGACGTTATATGGATGGCCTATCGTATAGATGACCTCTCATATGGATGACCTCTCATATGAATGACCTCTTATATGGATGATCTCTCATATAAATACCTCTCATATGGGTGACCTCCCATATGAATGACCTCTCATCTAGATCACCTCTGATGTGGCTGACCTCTCAAACGGACTAGTTTTCAGTGTCCTTGAAGTCATTCAAGGTCACAATCGAATGTTCACTGGCCAGTAAACAGTTTTTAGCAACACTGGGTATGAGTTTATGAAATGGCTGCTCGGGCCGATTCGATTTGATGGCGAGAGGTTTCCGAATGTCTAGCACTGCCGTTTACTTCTATGCCACTGTACTATAATTATTAGCAGGCTGTAGGTTTTGATTTTACATTCAACTGATTGATCCGGTTGTCGGGGCATCTGTTGTTCCAACGAGTACATTTCTGCAATGCTCAGGTGGTATTCTTGCTGCATGGTAAAACCTGTCGTATTATTTTGGGGTTTTTTAATGAATAAGGCAGTAAAACCCCTATTATTTAAAATAAGAACCTATTAAGCAATTAAGAAGTGAAATAGTTATATGTCTCCCCTAAGGGAGACATATATAGCATTTGGTGTGTCCGTCCGTCCGTCTGTCCGTCTGTCCGCAGTGAGTTCTTATGAAATTAATGAGTCGATTTTTCTCAAAACATACATACGTATTGGGGTACATGTCTAGATGATGCCCGTGTTATTTTTTTTTTTCGTTTCCTCAAAAATTCTATTTTTGGCAAATTTTTGAACATAGGGGGGGTTTTCGCGTATTTTTTTCACTTTGGCAGGCTATATCTCCAAAACAGTTTGTTGGATTAGGCTGAAACGTGGCAAGAACAACACACATATAGTGCAAATGTTCACTGCGAAGTTTTTCTTCATTTCCGCTAAAAATGTATTTTTGGCGAATTTTTTAATTTTTGAATTTGAACTTTTTTTGGCCATATTGTTGCGATATCTCCGAAACGGTTTGTTGGATTAGGCTGAAACTTGGCAAGAACAACACACATATAGTGCAAATGTTTACTGCGAAGTTTTTCGTCATTTCCTTGGAAAATGTATTTTTGGCGATTTTTTTAATTTTTAAATATTTACTTTTTGAGCCATATTGTTGCGATATCTCCGAAACAGTTTGTTCCATTAGGCTGAAACATGGCAAGAAGATCCCATATGTAGTGGAAATGTTTACTGTGAAGTTTTTCTTCATTCATTTTCTGTAAAAATGTATTTTTGGCGATTTTTTTCAATTTTTTGGGCTCGCCAATGTTGTATTTTAAGCAGGGATTTTTTCCACGTGATTGATTGGGGGGGGGGGGGGGGGCGGGGAGACATATCCGTTTTTGTTTTAACAAAAACACTGGCCAATCTAGTTTTTCTCCCTGTCCGAAATAAGGCATTTTTGCCGCAGTGAGTCTATTTTTCCATGCTCAGTCACTTTGTATTTTTCCATGCTCAGTCACTTTGTATTTTTCCATGCTCAGTCACTTTGTTATGTACAGAGAATCGTACACGTTTTACGGCCATTAGTTAACGTAGTCTATTCCGGAACGGACTCACTGAGTTGGAAAAACCTTATTTCGCCCACAATGAATAATATCTACTTTCTTATTTGCTTGATATATTTTTATTTCAAAGAATAAGTTGTTCAAGGTTTTTAGGAGCGATAAGAAGATGGGAGAAGACGATTCAGCCAGTACTCGGTACGCTTAGTACTGACTAGGATTAGTACTTAGTGTGTTTGCTGTCAATCCGCATTCAAGGCCTTTCGGAAAATAAATGTGAGAATAGAGCATGTAAAATCAATGGACAACAATATGATATCACGAGGGGTTTCGGAACAGAAAAAATATACCACCTGACAGCACTGTAGACTTTGTGTGTGGGGGGGTGTGTGTGTGTGTGTGGGTACGGGGGTAGGGGGTAGGGGTATTGTTGTTGAGGTGCTCAATTTAACGGGTTTGGTAGACATGTGTAAGGGTCTGCTCATAGCTCTGTGTTGCCTTTAGCCTTAAGCCTGCTGTTGATACGATACCATAACCCCCCCCCCCTCCCTCAATCCCCCCTCCTCCCGCCTTCCCTGCCTGAGGTTATATGCAAATAAATTGATTGACAGCTGTTCGCGAATGAACATGTTCTGATTACTATGATCGATTCTTAACTCTTTCTTAAGGAAGGCACTCGAGCTGACGAAACTCCCCACCCACATGGGAGGGCAGGGGCGTTTAGGCATGACATAGCTGTGAACATTCCATAAGTCATGTATGTAAAAAAGAAACAAACGCGTGTGCATATATATTTATTCTGCACTGGTATGGTGGAGGGGGAGGGGGTAGGGGTGGGGGGGATGGAGTCGGCGGGTATTGAACCAGGGGTCGTTGCCCGCGGTAATGCGTGCAAAGGCCGGCCTACACAGGTGCGGGGGGGGGGCGCCTACACGTGTACGGGGGCCGCCTACACCTGTGCGGGGACCGCCTACATGAATACGGGGGCCGCCGTAAATGCATGAGCGGGCCGCCTTAAACACCTGCGCGTGCACAGCCCCCCCCCCCCCCCCCCCCTACACGCATACGGGGCCGCCTTACACTGACGGGCCGTCCTACACTCATGCCCGGGCCACCCCGCACCGCGGCCCGCCGTGCGCTTGTGGGGATCCAGTGATTTTTCACAGGCAGATGGGTTCCTTTTTTTACGAGGGAGTGGGGCCGGAGGTGAGAGGGACCGGGTTGTATAATCTTACCCCCCTCCCCCCTACCCCCCCCCCCAAAAAAAAAGAAGAAATAAAAAAAATATCCAGTTGAAGGTGGGTTAATCAGTTGACGTCATGTCACTGGGGCGAAGGCGAAATATGACAAAAGGGTTGTCAGTGTTATAAAACAGCATTGTTAGTAACGTGTATGGCTTCATGACTTTGTGATCAGATCAAGGCATTATTTGAAATTGAAAAAAATAAACAGTTACAGGTGTGACCTGTTTGTTGGTGAGCACTAATTTGTGCCCAAGTTTCGATCAATGAGAAATCATGGAGATAATCATGGAATAATCAAAACATGAAGGCCGGAAAAAAACTTTGTTTCTCTTTACTCGTCCGGGTCACTGAAATCGCAAAAAGAGGTTACCCGCCTGGATCCCCCCCCCAAAAAAAAAGTGTAACTAAAAACAGAATAGTCTGGTGGTGGCGTGTAAAAAATTAACGTAGTTATTAGTTGGTCGGAGAGCCAAAAAGTGCCAAAATTTTATGATTGTATTTTTGTCTTACTGTTTTGATCTCGAACCGATGGCGCTCGCATCATGTCACCCGAATCAAAATGCTAAATTAAATCAGTAGTTGAATATTATTAAGACATGTACTTTTATGTATACCATAAACCAAGAGACATTTGATTATTGGCTGATTCTTAACAAATTTCCCCATAATAAAAAAAATATTCGGCCCTGGCTTATTTTTTTCGCGAAATAAATTAATAAATCAAAATAGATCGTCGGCCTACCTGGTCAAATTTCATTTTAAAAATGGATGAGAAACAGAAGCTGTTCGTTCTGGCCTAATGGGAAACTTATGGGAAACTCTGTATAACCGGATGCTATGTACTAATGCTTTATACGGCTTGATGTACGCAACAAATGTACTACGAGTGCGCGTAGATTAGCTCCCCCTCCAAACATGACGTCATCCAATAAATAGATTTTTCAATGTTAAGCTGTTTCACCATTTCATTTCATGTACCTGTTACAATGTAAATTTTGACACGCGAGTGTCTTGTCAGGTTGATTTCGTGAAATTAAAGTGTCAAGTCAAAAGTCCCTGATTATGCGTATGGGCATAGCCTACTACGACGTCAACAAAGATTACAACAACGTCAACAAAGCCTGCGACGTCAATAAAACCTACGCCAACGTCAACAAAGCCTACAACTGTGTCAACAAAACCTACGACAGCGTCAACAACGTCAACAAAACCTACGGCAACGTCAACAAAGCCTACAACCGCGTCAACAAAGCCCACGGCAACGTCAACAAAGCCTACGACGTCAACAAAACCTACGGCAACGTCAACAAAGCCTACAACTGTGTCAACAAAACCTACGACAGCGTCAACAACGTCAACAAAACCTACGACAACGTCGACAGAGTCGACCACGCTAGTTAAGGATACTTAAATAAAAGAGATTGATAAAAGTAACCAACACTAGACAGATCATAAACGACGACATCCGCTTGTTGTTGACATGTAACATTCGCTTGTTGTTGACATGTAACATCCGCTTGTTGTTGACATGTAACTAGTTGAACACACGTAAGTGATATCTTTCGTTCTAGTGACCGCCACGAACGATCTAATGGAGCGTCACGTGCATCGAGGTTAGCTATCAACAAATTCGAAAAACAATTCTAAATTATAATCTTAATATTACAGTAAAGAGGCCGTGATTGTGTTGTTACGAAGTCGCAAAAATGACCTAAAGGCGGCGTCATTTGGAGGTCGCAAAAATCGAAATTAAATGACTTGTTAAAACAATACAACAGGTAACACTGTCGGCTACTTCTGTGAAATTAGTCGAGACGTTACCGAATTCACAAACTACAAGGCAGCGTCGTTGAAACGATGTGAACGTAAACCAAAAGTGACGTCACAATGACGTTGTTGTTCGTCACTATCCACCATCGCTTTGAGGTTACTTGTTATCGTCCAAAATGTGAAAACTTTTCTTATTCTAAAACAGTGTCGAAAAGACTCAAATTAGAAATCAATCTCAACCTTGACCTCAAAGCGACCGAATAACACACTCCAGAACTGCGACCAAGTGACGTCACCCTGGATCGACATCTCTGCGTGTATCGGTTATATATGTGTAAGGCCAACAAAGGATGATGAGCGACACCACGGCAAAATGATGCGAGACTTTTGTTGTTTTTTTTTTTTTTTTTTTTTTTTTTTTACATTTTCGAATTTGACCATTTTGCATTTTGGTTGCAAAATTGTGAACACATTCTAAAACAAAAATAGCCAAATTTATGGCAACCATTTAGTTAACATAAAAATGTTAAAACACGTATAAATATCAGCTTCGAAGAACGGAAGGAAAACATTCCTTTCAAAATATTTTCAATTGTTTGTTTAATCATGCAAAGCCAGAAAAAAAGCCAGGTGGGTTAATCCTACCTTCGGGTCTCTGCAGCTGCAAATTTCACCATTCAAATTGACAGTCTACTAAATTATTAACAACAGTCGTTACCATTGTCTACGTGAATCCTACACTCTGTTTTACTTTCTTTTATATTAAAACCATACCCAAAAGTCTCAAAATCTATTCTGTACATTCGCATCAATTTTTTAACTTTCCTTTCTGAAATATTTTTAAACTCCGATAAAACCTTTGATTTTAGGACATTGTGTTCGCTGCCGTCCCCAGTAGAGTTCCGTTTCCGGTTCCTCGTTGTGTGACTTAGTACATATGAGACATTCAGACCCAACTGCTGCAGAACTGTGGGTAAATCATGCGTGAAACTCTCTATCCTCAAAACGTCATCATACGTGACGTCACACAAGTAGCATTGCCGCGCGTAAGGATCCCAGTGCATATTTTTAGCCCCTGCTAAAATTCCGTCGATGTAATCCTGAAAACTTAGTTGTCTAGCGGATTTTTCTTTTTCGTTTATGTGTTTAAAGATGGTCCTCGTGAAAGGCCTTGGCTTTGAGTTAACATTGAACATTGTAGCGACTTTATCATTATAAGCGGATACAAGTCTATCAAATGGGTTCCTTAAAACGACAAATTTTTTGTACGAAGCTATATCCTCAACTCCTTCTAGCGTCACAAATCTTAATCCAAAATGGTGGAGATTCGTTTCGTCGTGTATCACTTTTATATCTTTGGTTTTGAGGAGATCCTCGGTTGTTGCGTTTTTCGTTGCTGCTGCGAACGTTGTCATAAGTGTACTTGTTGCTATTTTAGGAACAATACAGTATGCGATCTTTCTCTCGTCATTCACTAATAATTGCAACTCGTCTTTAGGTTTCTTGCGTTTTATTTTTCCACATTGCTGATATATAAAATCTAACCTCTGTTTGGAGGAACAAACTGGAAGACTGTCACTCAAAGATGATAATGTACTCAAATGTGAATCGCTTTTGCTCATGTATATCTTCAAATAGACGCATAGAAATAGACACAGACAGACGAACAAAATGTGTTCTAATCTTTGTGGGAAGAAATCCATTTTTTACCTCGCTATATCGTTTAAAGTTTTTTGATATTTCACTTGTGGCCGAACCTCAATCAAAACTGCATCAGCACTAAGATTCTTTGTTGGACACCATTCAAAACAATATCACTGCGAAGGGATTAACGGATCGCAACGGGCGAACGCTATCAGCCTCTGACTTCGAACTAAAATTTAGTATAATCTCTAATTTAGCTGACATTTTATGCATTAAAAATCCAACAGGTTCTTAATATCTGTCTTAAGAAAATATTAGCTCTGCTCGAGTTGCATGGTCCACTTGTTAACAGTGGCGGATTCAAGGGAGGGTGGGGGGGAGGGGTTAAAACTTGCAAAACCCCCTTCAAGAAAATAATAATCTGAAAGACCATGAAACTTGACCTTTTGCGGAAGAAAGGTTTTGATTGTGACTCCACTTCAACGAAACGCTGGACCCGTCTCTAGATAATACATTTACAGTCGTGAACAATGTCAATAAAATTATTGTATTTTGCTGTCTTTAAGTCATGACACCAAGGACCAGTGACGGCGTACTTGTTAGTAAAAGAGCTCAAATGATTCAATATCTGTACTTACTGCTATAAACCGCAAGCAAATATAGGTGTACACGTGGAATTATGTCATCCCTACCCAGTGGACACCTATGGGTTTTGTACGTTGTGTGTGTGCGTGTATACGTGTGTGAGTCTGTTGCGAACAAAATGTGTGCAAGATATCGCGAAAACGAAAAGTCAGATCGGCTTCAAACTTTATTTCTTGCGTAGGTCAGGCGAAAGTTTCAACTTTTGGTACGTTATTAGAGAAGGCATATGACGTTATTGCGTGCAAATCTTGTGCGCAAAATTTCTCAGCCGCTGAACATCGGAGAAAGTTCAAACTTGGTGGGAATGTTGCTGTTGAATACGATGTGTTTATATAAAAATAAATTGTATTTTACACAGGATGTTGTGTACAAAATGCCTCGACAGCGAAAAGTCATCGATTTCAAACTTTTTGTGGGTAGTCCCGAAGTCAATCGCACGGCTCTGTCAACTTTTGACGCGTTATGCGAAATTAAGGAAGGTGTATGACGCCATTGCATAAAATTGTTATTTACACGATTTCTCCACCGATGAACATGAGCTCGTTGGTAGTTAGGTGTTTGGAAGGTTCAGAAGCCTCTATCAAATTTTGTCGCGATTTTAATCTGTTGGTAAGCAACATATCTTGGTAATCTAGAGTCATATCAACTTTAAACTAGGTGTGGCTAATTCTTGGATAAATTGAGCGTTTTTTTTTTATTTTACCAGATATTTTAAAATGGGTGTAGGACAAAACCCACCGGACATAATACCACGGGACATAATACCACCAAGGAAATGAAAACTAGGACAAAATACCACCACAATCTTTTGTTGCTTTCTCTGGTCACCGGAGCGATTCATCACTGAATGTAACTAAAACAAACGTAAAATTACATTCACTGAGGACATTCTACTTTACTGTAACTGTTCTTAATGTCTCTACAATTCCATTAAAAAACCTTTGAACTTACTGTCACTGAGGACAGTATACTGTCACCTTTTTTAAAAATTCTGTACAAATCTACTAATACCATGAATATTTTTCTTTCCGAAACACACGTTGTGGCCTACACCGCGGTGAAATTCTTGAATATTCTTCCGGCCATGACAGTAGTCTGCGCACAGGTTTTGCAGACGCTTTTTCAGTTCAACGTAGGCGCGACGCATGCGCTTTTTCGGGCGTTGGCCAGTCGCGTCCTGCGTCACCAAAGTTGACACTAGTGCCGCGTCTTTTCGCAAAGCAATTTCCGTGGTAAAGAACAACGGATGATTGTGGCCAACGAGATGTAGAAAAGAGGTATTCCAGCTCTCGTATAAGTTGTTTGTACGATCTTCTCCATTCACTATGCGATCATGAACGTTCCACAGCTCAGGTGGGAAGATGGGCGCAAGGCGAAAAAAGGGCGGTGGTGGTTCATCTGCGTCATTGGCGGCAGGAGGTTGGACGTGTCATATGATCCGGTCACGTACGTTGCGTCGAACTATGTGATGAGCCTTGAAGCTCATCGGGTGCGTTTTCCTGCAGGAACGTCATGCCGGCTGAAACGTCTGCTTTCGACAAAAACGCCAATCCGTCCAACATGCCACAAAAGAGTTTGACATCATCTGATGCAGGGAATAAAGGTACCAAACCAAGCTCCTACACTTTCCTCTAAGTGCTCTAAAGCTGTTGGAAAATGTTTGGCGCCACAGAAAAGCAACCATCCATAAACCACGTGTCAGAGCGACACAGCTGGCGTAAGCCGTCATCTGTGGCGTATATCACAGTGCGCTGTCGTGAATCGGCTCCTGAATCGTAAAGCAAGAAACGCTCCGATTCGTCGCTTCCGGTTGATTTCCACTCACCAGGGATTACAAACTAGGTCAGCGTAAGCGGATATTTCGGTAAGGTTCGTCGTTTTTGGCGACGAATGGTTCTCTGATAGCCCTCGAGGTCACCAATCTGGGCCCGTACTGCGTTACTGCTGTTCTGGACCGATTCCGCTAGAATCTGAGCTGGGCGCGCCATGACGTTCTTGGCCTTCTCGGACATTGCACGCCGGAATTTAGCGTATGCAATAGCGTTTTCGTCAGGCTCGTGACAGTGATCTTTAACTGACCACACGGTGGTTACATTGATGTTGGTCGTTACAGCGCCGCCGCATTTCAACTGATTCTTCTTACAGCAGCTCCATCTGATCTTTTTTTGCGTTCTGGACCAGCCTCGGTGGCCTAGTGGTTAGAGTGTCCGCCTCGAGACTGGAAGATCGTGGGTTCAAACCCCGGTCGGGTCATACCTAAGACTTTAAAATTGGGACTCCTCTTTGCTACCCTGTGAGGCACTCCACAGGGTTAGAAGGAGGGCTGGAATGCCCCATTTCAGTATAATGTGGCAGGGGGATCCCGATATGGCCATAGCAGTTGAAAGGGATCTAAAGAACAATACAATACAATTTGCGTTCTGCTTGAGATACATATGCCCATTATGACCAAGCTTTTGCCCGCCCTTTTGGTTCGTAATTATTTCCATTTTTTGTAGATCCTAGTTAGCTTATTGTCGTGGTTTATTGCTGTTGATATTGGTTCAAATTCTGCTCATTTTAGCACCCTATTTATATGCGAAAAGTCTGGCGCTATGGTAATCCATTAGCGTCTTATTTGAGCTTCTTGCATGACTGGAAGCCACGGAGATTGCATTGTTACGCTGTATAATAAAAAGATATCTTTGGTGGTATTTTGTCCAGTTTTCACTTCCTTGGTGGCATTATGTCCCGTGGTATTTTGTCCGGCGGTATTTTGTCCGGTTCCTTTTAAAATACACGTCCAAATAGAGCACAGGGGCAAGTGAGTAATTGTGTCTTCCCGACCAAGGGAGTGTTTGTGCGTTCTGTGTGTGCATACACGTGTTTGTCAGACTGTTTGTGAACAAAATGGTGTGTGCTAGATATCTCATGAACGAAAAGACCGATAAAAAGACCTATTTATTCTTTGCATAAGTCGGACAATTCTGTCAAGTTTTTGTGAATGCTACTTCACTAGGGCAAGCGTGTGACGTCATTACGCAAAAGTCTTGTGTGCGACAGTTCTGAGCCGCTCAGAAAGTTAAATCTTAGTGAACTGGAGAAAGTTCAGTTTTGGTGGGATTGTTGCTTGGTAGGTTCGAAAGATTCTGCCAAATTTTGACGCGAGTACAACGAACGAGCGCGGCTTATGACGTCATCATATGAAATATGTATATATTATGAACACAATCTTGTGTGCAAAATATCTTGCTTGAACTAGTTGGATGGCTGTGTCATTTTTGACAAGTGTAGTTTAATTCAGAAAGGCGTCATTACGTAAAAACTTATCTGCTGTTAAGTAAAATATCTCGATAGCGGAAAGTCGGATCGATTTCAAACTGTAGTTATTCCGTGGATAGGTCACACAGTTTTTGCTAAACATTAAACTCGTATAGAAAATTAAGAAAGGTGTACGACGTTACCACCACCTTCAACCCCCCTCCCCCGTCTTGTACTCCGTTTTGTCTTCTGTTTTGTTAACTAAGCGCAGTAATTATTTTGGCGTTTTCCAGAAGATTCTCCAATGTTCCTGCATTCTTTAGACGTACTTGAAAACATTGGCAGCACAACTCTCGCTCCATGGCTATTTCTTACATTGCCTGTGATTAATCTTTTTATGCGTTACTCAAAGTGGGTCATCTATCTTGTGTCATGACAAACAGCTCACCAATTTGGCTCCAACTCTTCCAAAGTGAGTCATGTGTCGCGCAGTTATGAAGAATGCCTTTTTAGTGCCTTTTGGTCGATGGGAATGTACGAAGACAAGATAGTGTATGATGTGTATGTGTATGATGGCTATAACTATACTATAGGGTAGAGACGGTGACCTATGTAAAAGAGTTATGGTTGCATTTAGAGCCGTATCGAACTAGATGGTCGGTAGGGGGAATGACTGTTAGCAAAAATCACCAATGAAGTAGGGAATTGGTGATGTAGCGAGCACCTTCCAGATCCGGATAAAAAGGCTGCTGTAAAATCTTATTTGTAACGAGCACCTTGAAGATCCGGATAAAAAGACGAAGTAAAACATGTTTGTCGTGACCGCTTCCAGACAGACGGTAAAACCTGCCTGTCGTAACCACATTCCAGGCCCGGATAAAAAAGTAACGGACAGTAAAACTGCTGTGGTGACCAACTTACAGACCCGGATAAAAAGAAGTTGTCATCTTAAAGCTCAGACGACTGTCGCCAGTGAGCTGTAAATATATTAGGCTTGTTTGGCGAGTTCAAATGCATAAAAACATTGGCCAAAACGGTTAAATTTCAGAAAAATTACAATGTGCTCCTAAAGCTTTAACATTATGTACTGCTAACCAAAAAACTCTTCCCTCTAAAAATTCCTGGACTAACCCATTTCTTCCAAAAAGATCATGACATTTTTTTCTCTCAGATCGCTCAATTTTTTCGCGATATTTTTTCGGGGTGATGAGAGAATTCTTGTACTGACTCAGATTTGATCATAAAACCATTTTTTTAAAAGATGTGCTCACTTATTGTATAATAGCGTCCTTTGGGAAACTTTATTGAAAACATCCCAAACTAATCAGCAATTAGCGGAAATAATAAAAAAACATTGTATGGATTAGTGAAACGACTCTTAAACAAACCCTCTTCAGCGAGTTGCCCCGACGCCGAAGACGATAATGATTTAGCTGAAAAATTCTCCGAATTTTTTTAATCAAAAATAAAGGTAATCAGTGATTCATTTGATAAAGGTGGTGCAACGTCAAGTATTTCCGTGCCACCGCGCAACAATAATTGCAAATTTGAACATTTTGAAAATGTTTCTACTGAAGAACTACGGAAAATCATTTTAGCTTCAAAATCGTGCCCAATCTACCCCATACCTACTCCTTTACTCAAAAAGTGCATCGATGAACTTTTGCCATTCCTATCTCTTATAGTCAACACTTCATTGAACACTGTTATATGCCTGCGCGCTTCAAAGAAGCCATTGTTATTCCCATACCAAAGAAGCCCAAAATTATCGATTTAAAAATTTTAGACCGATTTCCACCCTTCCCTTCTTATCGAATTTGATGATCTAAATCCCAATTATCGCTCAATACCAACTTATCGCACTGCTCCGGTAATATACAGTCAATAATCTATAAAATAACGTACAACTTGCCAAGATTTACGAGGAAACATTTTTCACCACACAAAAATAACTGGGCTAACCCCTTGCCTCCAAAAAGTCGATAAAAGTTTTCTGTCTTTGATCTCAAAAATTTCTTCAAAATACTTTTTGTGGTGATGACAGGATTCCTTAAATGCCTCAACTTTGTTAATATCGCCATTATTTTGGAGATATGGTCACTCTTTAGTGAAATAGCGTCATATGAGAAATTTGATTGAATAAATTTCCAATTATCGCTCACTGCCAACTGATCGAACTGCTCCTCTAATATACAGTCAATAAGCTGTTAAATAATGTACAGCTTCCAAGATTTACGACAAAAAGTTTATCACCGAAAAAAAATCCCTGGACTAACCCCTTGCTTCCAAAAAGTCGATAAAAAATTTTTGTCTTGGATCTCAGGAATTTCTTTAAAATATTTTTCGTGGTGATGGGGTGATGCGGAAAATACTCCAATGTGGCTGATGTCATTGTTTTTGGAAATATGATCACTTCTCTGGTATATTTTTGTCTCCCCGACCAAGGGTAGAGATATAATGTTTATACGTTCCGTGTAAGTATGTACATGTGTGTCATGCTGTTGTGAGCAAAAGATCTCGAGATCAAAAAGTGGGATCCACTTCAAATTTGATCTATTTATTCCTTGGGTAGGTTGGACGGTTCTTTCAACGTTTGACGCATGGTACATTATTAGCGAATGCGTATGACGTCATTACGTGAAAACCTTGCGTGCGAAATTTCTCAGCCTTTGAACATCGGAGAAAGTTCAAACTTGGTGGGATTGTTGCTTGGTAGGTCTGAGTCTGTCAAATTTTGTTGTAAGTACAGCGAACGAGTGCGGCGTAGGACGTCACCAAGTAAAATATGCATATGCTTTGGACAAGATATTGTGAACAAAATATCTTGGTAACGGAAAGTCGTATGGACTTCAAATTTTGTAGCGATGTTCTGCTGGTCAGTCCGACGGTTCTGTTGACATTTGAAGGGTGTAACGAAACTAAGAAAGGCGTGTGACGTCATTACGTTAAAATCTTATATGTGTACATTTCGAAACCGCTGAATCTCGGAGAAAGTTGAAACTTGGTGGGAATCTCGCTTCACCCACCCCCATCACGCCTCTCACATCCATATACTGGAGTATGTACGTAACAGCTCGCAATGTTTGTGCAGTAGCTGAAAGAGGATTTCACCTTTAAAGCGGGGTCATGTAATATCTTATGTTATGACAGGCAGTGCACCGTTAATATCGCCATTATTTTTGGAGATATGGTTACTTTTTGGTGTGATAGCGTACTGTGAGAAATTTGATTATATAAATCCCCAATTATCGCTCGCTACCAACTTATCGCACTGCACTGGTAATATACAGTCAATAATCTATAAATAATGTACAACTTGCCAAGATTTACGAGAAAAAAATTTTCACCACACAAAAATAACTGGGCTAACCCCTTGCCTCCAAAAAGTAGATAAAAGTTTTCTGTCTTTGATCTCAAAAATTTCTTCAAAATACTTTTAGTGGTTATGACAGGATTCCTTAAATGCCTCAACTTTGTTAATATCGCCATTATTTTGGAGATATGGTCACTCTTTAGTGAAATAGCGTTATATGAGAAATTTGATTGAATAAATTTCCAATTATCGCTCACTGCCAACTGATCGAACTGCTCCTCTAATATACAGTCAATAAGCTGTTAAATAATGTACAACTTCCAAGATTTACGACAAAAAGTTTATCACCGAAAAAAAATCCCTGGACTAACCCCTTGCTTCCAAAAAGTCGATAAAAATTTTTTGTCTTGGATCTCAGAAATTTCTTTAAAATATTTTTCGTGGTGATGGGGTGATGCGGAAAATACTCCAATGTGGCTGATGTCATTGTTTTTGGAGATATGATCACTTCTCTGGTATATTTTTGTCTCCCCGACCAAGGGTAGAGATATAATGTTTACACGTTCCGTGTAAGTATGTACATGTGTGTCATGCTGTTGTGAGCAAAAGATCTCGAGATCGAAAAGTGGGATCCACTTCAAATTTGATCTATTTATTCCTTGGGTAGGTTGGACGGTTCTTTCAACGTTTGACGCATGGTACATTATTAGCGAATGCGTATGACGTCATTACGTGAAAATCTTGCGTGCTAAATTTCTCAGCCTTTGAACATCGGAGAAAGTTCAAACTTGGTGGGATTGTTGCTTGGTAGATCCGAGTCTGTCAAATTTTGTTGTAAGTACAACGAACGAGTGCGGCGTAGGACGTCACCAGGTAAAATATGCATATACTTTGGACAAGATATTGTGAACAAAATATCTTGGTAACGGAAAGTCGTATGGACTTCAAATTTTGTAGGGATGTTCTGCTGGTCAGTCCGACGATTCTCTTAACCTTTGAGGGGTGTAACAAAACTATGAAAGGCGTGTGACGTCATTACGTTAAAATCTTATATGTGTACATTTCGAAACCGCTGAATCTCGGAGAAAGTTGAAACTTGGTTGGAATCTCGCTTCACCCACCCCCATCACGCCTCTCACATCCATATATTGGAGTATGTACGTAACAGCTCGCAATATTTGTGTAGTAGCTGAAAGAGGATTTCACCTTTAAAGTGGGGTCATGTAATATCTTCTGTTATGACAGGCAGCGCACCGTTAATATCGCCATTATTTTTGGAGATATGGTTACTTTTTGGTGTGATAGCGTCCTGTGAGAAATTTGATTATATAAATCCCCAATAATCGCTCACTACCAACTTATCGCACTGCTCTGGTAATATACAGTCAATAATCTATAAATAATGTACAACTTGCCAAGATTTACGAGAAAAAATTTGTCACCACGCAAAAATAACTGGGCTAACAACTTGCCTCCAAAAAATCGATAAAAGTTTTCTGTCTTTCATCACAAAAAATTCTTCAAAATACTTTTCGTGGTGATGACAGGATTCCTTAAAAGCCTCAACTTTGTTAATATCGCCATTATTTTGGAGATATGGTCACTTTTTGGTGTAATAGCGTCATATAAGAAATTTGATTGAATAAATTTCCAATTATCGCTCACTGCCAACTGATCGAACTACTCCTGTAATATACAGTCAATAAGCTGTTAAATAATGTACAACTTGCAAGATTTACGACAAAAAGTTTTTCACAGCCCAAAAAAAATCCCTGGACTAACCCCTTGCTTCCAAAAAGTCGATAAAAATTTTTGTCTTGGATCTCAGAAATTTCTTTAAAATATTTCTCGTGGTGATGGGATGATGCCAGAAATGCCCCAATGTGGCTGATGTCATTGTTTTTCGAGATATGATCACTTCTCTGGTATATTTTTGTCTCCCCGACCAAGGGTAGAGATATAATGTTTATGCGCTCCGTGTATGTATGTACATGTGTGTCATGCTGTTGTGAGCAAAAGATCTCGAGAACGAATAGTGGGATCCTCTTCAAATTTGATCTATTTATTCTTTGGGTAGGTCGGACGGTTCTTTCTACGTTTGACGCACGGTACATTATTAGCGAATGCGTATGACGTCATTACGTGAAAACCTTGCGTGCTAAATTTCTCATCCTATGAACATCGGAGAAAGTTCAAACTTAGTAGCTAAGAAATGCCGTTTTCACTGCACTGAGAAGTAGTTAAGATATTAACAGTAATTTAAAAAAAACGGAGTTCCGAAACACCTGTTTCACTGCACTGAAACCGGCATAGCAACGTTAAGAAACGCCGGTTTCACAACAGTAAGAAGTAGTTAAGATCTTAACAGTAGTTAAGAAAAAAAGGTAGTTAAGAAACACCGGTTTCACTCCACTGCAGTGAAACCGGCGTTTGGATAGCTGCATGAGAGCGAAATGACGAAAAGACCGAAACGCCATGGGCCCTGCAGTTATCGCGATAGAGCGAAATGCAATAGTTGGTGTTTGCGGTTGAGTGTGAAAGGTGGAGAGAGGGGCGGCCGCGGTATTGTGGAGGGGAGGGGTGTGTGTGTGTGTGGAGTGTCCGCCGCCGCCGTCGCGGCCTCCTCCCCCCTCCCTCCCTCACTCCTTCCCTCCCTCCCTCCCTCCCTCCCTCCCTCCCTCCCTCCCTCCCTCCCTCCCTCCCTCCCTCCCTCCCTCCCTCCCTCCCTCCCCCCACATGAGTTGATTTTTTTAAGCCATGTCCCACACTCGCATACACATATACGCCAACTTTTTTAAGCCATGTCCCACACACACTCGCATACACATATACGCCAACTTTTTTTTTAAAGCATGTCCCCCACACACTCTCATGCATACACATACCAACACCATGACAAAAAAAAGTTTAACTTATTTCATAGCTGAAGAATTCGCGACTCTAAATTCCCATGTTTACCCTGACAAACTGACTGAAACGAGGTTGCCTGAAAACGAGGTTGCCTGAAAACGAGACTGCCTGAAAGCGAGGCTAGCGTCTTCACGTCAGACCACCCCCCCCCCCCCCAGGACACACTATCTGCCGACCCTCCCCCCCCCAAGGATCGTGATATGGCTAAGTTCAAGAGTGTATCACTTTAAACCACTTGGTTGATTCAGTTTTATATAAATTTTTGTTATAAAGTGGTCACAGGCTATTTGTGCATGTGGCTGTATGCATATTTGTAACATGCCGCCATTTTAACTTTGTAAAACGTGAAGAAATGAGATAACTTTCGTTATAGTTGACTGATTTGTATGAAAATTTCACTGTTTGATTCAGTTTTATGTAAAGTTTTAACATTAAGTGGTCTCGGGCTATTTGCACCGGTGGCTGTATGTATAATGTGACATGCCGCCATTTTAACTGTGTAAAATGTGAAAAAGTGAAATAACTTTCGCTATGGTTGGTCGATTTGCATGAAAATTTCATTGTTTGATTAGTTTCATGTAACGTTTTACCATAAAGTGGTCAGAGACTATTTGCGCAGGTGGCTGTATGCATAATGTGACATGCCGCTATTTTAACTGTGTAAAAAGTGAAAAAGTGAAATAACTTTCGCTATGGTTGGTCGATGTGAATGAAAATTTCACTGTTTAATTCAGTTTTATGTAAAGTGTTAACATTGAGTGGTCACAGGATATTTACAACGGTGGCTGTATGCATAATGTGACATGCCGCCATTTTAATTTTGTAAAAAGTGAAAGAGTGAAATAACTTTCGCTATAGTTGGTTGATGTGTATGAAAATTTCACTATTTGATTCAGTTTTATGTAAAGTTTTAACATTAAGTGGTCACGGGCAATTTACACCGGTGGCTGTATGCATTTTTGTAACATGACGCCGTTTTAACTTTGTAAAAAGTGGAAAAGTGAGATAACTTTCGCTATGGTTGGTTGATTTACATGAAAATTTCACCGTTTGATCCAGTTTTATATCTACTTTTAATATTAAGTGATCACAGGCTATTTGCACCGGTGGCTGTATGCATAATTTGACATGCCACCATTTTAGCTTTGTAAAAAGTGGAAAAGTGTGATCACTTCCGCTATAGTTGACCGATTTGCATGAAAATTTCACTGTTTGATTCAGTTTTATATCTAGTTTTAACATTAGGTAGTCATGGGCTAGTTGCACCGGTGGCTGTATACATCATCAATTCACCTTAAAAGTTTAACTTAAAAGTAAGATAACTTTTGTTATGATTGACCGATTTGAATGAAAATTTCACCATTGAATTCAGTGTGATGTCTTAGTTTTACAGTAGTTTGCATAGGTGGGTTATTGGAATGACGCGCGCCCCACCATTCAAACATGTGTTTGAATTATTTTTTTAGGAACATATTACGTCAAACCATTGTTCAACAAGTTGTTTAATTATTGCACAACAATTGTTCAACAAGCTGTTGTTCAACATTTTCAACATGTTGTTGAACAAGTTGAACATGTTCAACATGTTCAACAACATGTTCAACAACATGTTCAACAAGTTGAACATGTTCAATATGTTGTTGCACAAGTTGAACATGTTTAACATGGGTTTGAACAAGTTGATGATGTCCAATATGTCCAACATGTTGTTGAACAAGTTGAACATGTTCAACATGTTGTTTAACATGTTCAACATAACTGAGTCAGCAATTTTAACTGAGTCAGCAATTATAACAAGTTTGGCATTTTTGAGCAAGTTACATACCATATTTTGATTACAACTTGCTGAACATGTTGTTCAACATGTTTTTCAACATGTTGTTCAACAAGTTGGACATGTTCAACATGTTGTTCAACAAGTTGTATATAAGACTATGTTTAAAGGCTTTTTCATCATTTGAAAAGTGTATGTTGAACCGAAAGGATGTATAAATGCAACATTTGTTTGAAATCTTACAACTGGCCACAAAGTCTGAAAAGGCACTTAAAGGATGCTCACACTTCAGAGGAAGAAGAATTGGAGATAGATATGGAAAACCCTGTAAAACCACCCATTACTGAAACTTTAGATGAGTCTTCTATGGAAAGTCAAAGCGTCAACATGACTGAAAAGAATGCACATGCTTGTACAGAATGTGGTGCGCTATACAACAGTCAGGAAGCTTTGTGCAAACATATGGAACATTGTGGTGAGGGTGACGATGACAGCAGCTCTGAAAATGAGTCAGAAACAGACTCAGAAAGTGAGTCAGAAACAGACTCTGTTTGGTATGATATGGTTCAAGAAGTCTACGATGAATATGATACCAAATTTCAAGAAAAGGTTTCAGAATATGAAGAACAAGGGCTTGAAGATGCGCGTGACATAGCAAGTGATGACTTTCGACCCATTTATAACCGTCGACTTAAACAACTGTTTATGAGACTATTCAAATATACCCAACGTCTAGAACAAAACGAACATTATCAAACCACTTTAGAAGATTTAATTACTTTGTTGATGAAAAACATTACGAGTATTCAAAGGCACTTAAGGCACTATAAGAAGAAACAATGCATTCTTTGAAGAGCTTCTAGATGAGGAGGAGGAAGATGAAAGCAGCGACGAAGAAAGTGATATGGATGACAGTGAACAGAGTGAAGCAGATGAAGAAAAATAGACTTATTTGACTAAACTTTATAATAAAGACTTTGTAAATCAACAAATATTGTAATATTGTTATAGATTTAAGCTGTATGTATTTAAGTGTATTTAAGTGTATTAATAAACCTATTCAACATATGTCTTATTTTTTCTTTGCTTGAACTAAAACTTGTTGAACAACAACTTGTTAAACAGCATGTTGTTGAACAAGTTGAACATGTTCAACATGTTGAACATGTTCAACTTGTGCAACAACATGTTGAACATGTTCAACTTGTTGAACATGTTGTTGAACATGTTGAACATGTTCAACTTGTTCAACAACATGTTGAACATGTTGAACAACAGCTTGTTGAACAATAGTTTGACGTAATATGTTCCTAAAAAAATAATTCAAACACATGTTTGAATGGTGGGGCGCGTGCCATTCCAATAACCCACCTATGCAAACTACTGTAAAACTAAGATATCACACTGAATTCAATGGTGACATTTTCATTCAAATCGATCAACCATAACGAAAGTTATCACACTTTTGAGGTTAAAATTTGTAAGGTGAATCCATGATGCATACAACCACCTGTGCAACTAGCCCATGACTACATAATGTTAAAATTAGATATAAAACTGAATAAAACAGTGAAATTTTCATTCAAATCGGTCAATCATAACAAACGTTATCTTACTTTTAAGTTAAACTTTTAAGGTGAATTGATGATGTATACAGCCACCGGTGCAACTAGCCTATGACTACCTAATGTTAAAACTAGATATAAAACTGAATCAAACAGTGAAATTTTCATGCAAATCGGTCACCTATAGCGGAAGTTATCACACTTTTCCACTTTTTACAAAGCTAAAATGGTGGCATGTCAAATTATGCATACAGCCAGCTCCGCAAATAGCCCATGACTACATTATGACAAAACCAGATATAAAACTGAACCAAACAGTGAAAGTTTCATGCCAATCGACCAACTATAGCGAAAGTTATCTCACTATTTCACTTTTTCAAAATTAAAATGGCGGCATGTCACATTATGCATACAGCACCCGGTGTAAATAGCCTGTGATTACTTAATATAAAAACTAGATATAAAACTGGATCAAACGGTAAAATTTTCATGTAAATCAACCAACCATAGCGAAAGTTATCTCACTTTTCCACTTTTTACAAAGTTAAAATGGCGGCATGTTAGCCATATCACGATCCTGGGGGGGGGGGGGGGGGGGGTCGGCAGATAGTGTGTCCTGGGGGGGTGGTCTGACGTCAAGACGCTAGCCTCGTTTTCAGGCAGTCTCGTTTTCAGGCAACCTCGTTTTCAGGCAACCTCGTTTCAGTCAGTTTGTCAGGATAAACATGGGAATTTAGAGTCGCGAATTCTTCAGCTATGAAATAAGTTAAACTTTTTTTGTCATGGTGTTGGTATGTGTATGCATGAGAGTGTGTGGGGGGACATGCTTTAAAAAAAAAGTTGGCGTATATGTGTATGCGAGTGTGTGTGGGACATGGCTTAAAAAAATCAACTCATGTGGGGGAGGGAGGGAGGGAGGGAGGGAGGGAGGGAGGGAGGGAGGGAGGGAGGGAGGGAGGGAGGGAGGGAGGGAGGGAGGGAGGGAGGGAGGGAGGGAGGGAGGGAGGGAGGGAGGGAGGGAGGGAGGGAGGGAGGGAGGGAGGGAGGGAGGGAGGGAAGGAGTGAGGGAGGGATGGAGGGAGGGAGGAGGCCGCGGCGGCGGCGGCGTACACTCCACACACACACACACACACACCCCTCCCCCTCCACAATACCGCGGCCGCCCCTCTCTCCACCTTTCACACTCAACCGGAAACACCAACTATTGCATTTCGCTCTTTCGCGATAACTGCAGGGCCCATGACGTTTCAGTCTTTTCGTCATTTCGCTCTCATGCAGCTATCCAAACGCCGGTTTCACTGCAGTGGAGTGAAACCGGTGTTTCTTAACTACCTTTTTTTCTTAACTACTGTTAAGATCTTAACTACTTCGCACTGAAGTGAAACCGGCGTTTCTTAACGTTGCTATGCCGGTTTTACTGCAGTGCAGTGAAACAGGTGTTTCGGAACTCCCTTTTTTAAATTACTGTTAGTATCTTAACTACTTCTCAGTGCAGTGAAAACGGCATTTCTTAACTACTAATAGAACTGTCTTTGTACCAGACAAAAACACAAAATAAATGTCTATTTGGTCACAACAAAATGGTCCGATGCACGTGGAAAGCATCAAATTCAAAAACTTGGGATTGGTTTCTTTTCCAAAAAGGCATTGTTAGTATTTTTTGCATTCTACGCAAATTCTTTTTTTATTTATTTATTTATTTATTTTTTGGATTACGAATCCAAGGTAATTCTAGATCAGGAGAGCATAGACGAGATAAATTGGTGGATCTCGTCTCTGGAGGTCACCAATGGCAGGGAAATTTCTCAAAAAAATGAGGGAAATTCAAATAGTGACGGATGCTTCGATGAGGGGTTACGATGGCTGGTGTGGGACGGAAAAGTTAAACTCCCGGGATACGGTCAAATCAGATACAGGTCTGTGTGACATCACAACATGGCGGCAACTATGCAGTTCACGTGCGTTTTAACGTTTTTTTTTTTAATTAAAAACAATGACACAACTAAGTCACTGTCACTCGCGTGATACTGCAAATAATAGCGAATCGATGTTTCACATGTAAGAACCATTTTTCAGTGAGCGGTAATTGAGGATTTCGGATATAACCGTGTCTGATTTGCGTTGGTGTGCTCTGTCCTTATTTTTAAGGACGTCCTTATTTTAAAAAATAAGGATAAAAACGCTATTCTGCTCTATCCTCAAACTTAACAAAGTCTTTTAAAAGTAAGGATAAAAATTAAGGATGAACCATCTAATCTGGAGAATAAGGACGTCCTTAAATATAGGGACGGAGCAGAATACCACTCCAGATGCCTATCTCATTTGCAAGGAATGTACAAGGCGAGGAACATACAAATTGGCCAGCATATCGTAATTGGTTAAATTACAAACTCGTCTGTTGGCGGATGAAAATTCTTATGACATAATAAGAATGTAAAAGTGAATGGCATGGCTTAAAGTTTGTAAATAAACATCGAACAACCGCCGCAAACGCTGTTCTCGCATTAAAAGAAGACATTTTCAGTTTTGCCAATTACGATGTGCTGTTCAATTTTATGTTCCTCTCCTTGTATCTACGCCATGTTTTTGTCATTTTGACGTCATGTTTCGTTTTTCAGAGAGAGTGAATGACAATCGAGGCGTCGCACCGAGGGAATTAATTTGTCAGGTTACGGCTTGCCAATATTTCGTAGTCCCGAGTGACCCTAATCCTCGCCCTAGATGACTATTGCGGTTTCTGTCCTAGGAAGATAGAAAGGGTCCGCTGGACTACCCTAATCCAACACCACTCTTCTACCTCTGTGGAGGTGGGAGTCACCTCGAACTTGACAAAATGATTTTTAGGCGCTAACCCTTCGGATTGGGGCCTATAGGTTTGGGGTGTCTGTCCATCCGTCTGACTGTCCGTTATCGCTTTTTGTACACGCCATATCTCTGGTTTTATTGGTCGTAGAGCATTGCTACCTTAAATGAAAGGTCTCGACCTTTAGATGTGCCTTTTGGTCAGATTCGGGCATCCGGAAGTGGTCAAATTGACCAAAATGGACGATAATTGGGGGTTTAGGGAAATAAGCTTGTACATGCTGTATCTTCGGTTCTAATAGTCGTAGAACATTGAGAATAGACTCAAATGAAAGGTCTCGATCTGTAAGTGTGCCCTTTTTTGGTGATTTTGGTCAGATTCGGTTATCCGGAAGTGGTCAACTTGACCAAAATGGGCGATAATTGGGGGTTTAAGGAAATAAGCTTGTACACGATGCATCTTCGGTTCTAATAGTCGTAGAACATTGATAATATGCTCAAATGAAAGGTCTTGCTCTGTAAGTGTGCTTTTTTGGTACTTTGGGTCAGATTCGGTCATCCGAAAGTGGTCAGATTGACCAAAAATGGGCGATAATTGGGGGTTTTGGGAAATCGGCTTGTACACACTGTATCTTCGGTTCTATTAGTCGTAGAACATTTAGAATAGGCTCAAATAAAAGGTCTCGACCTGTAGATGTGCCTTTTGGTATTTTTGGTCAGATTTGGTCATCCGAAAGTGAGTAAATTGACCAAAATGGGCAATAATTGCAGGTTTTTTGGGGAAAATTAAGCGTGTACACGTGCATGTTCCTTTTGGTACTTTTGGTGAGATTTAGTCATCCGGAAGGACTTTATACCCCTTTGAATTTGTTGGCGGTTGGGGCCTGCTCGTGTTTCACAAATACTTACTTGTGCAAGTATAAGCCAAATCACACTTTAGGCTTTCCCAATAAACCGCGCAAAAATTCTGGGCTTCGAATGAAAAATGAAAGGAATGATAGATTTCGGCTAAATATCAAATTTCTCATGCACCAAACAAAAATCTGGTTTTCAACAACTCGTATGGTATTTTAAAAATTTATTAAATTTTTAGCAAATACTTTCAAGTTTCAATTTCTTTGTTCCGAGTATGAGCTGTTTTGCGATATTTCTTCTATATTTGTATATTATTTTTTTAGCCCAGCTTACGTTACACGTAAGCTGGGGTATTCCTATCGGTCTGCGGATGGCGTCCGTTAGTTAGTTATTTAGTTCGCTGTAAACTTTGTTTCAAAATGCATCTCCTCCTACAATTTTGATCCGATGTCATTTATTTTTGGTGTGAGGCATCCCTAAGGGGTCGTGCATACGGCTTGTGCTTTTCAAGTCGATCGGGTGATTTTTGAATTTTTGGCGAATTTTTAAAGAAAAAAATTAAAAATGTATCTCCTCCTACATTTTTGACCCGATGTCATTTATTTTTGGTATGAGGCACCCCTAAAGGGTCGTGCATATGGCTTGTGCTTTTTTAGTCGATCGGACAATTTTTGTATTTTTGGGGATTTTTTTAAGCAAAAATTTTGAAAAAAATGCATCTACTCCTGCAATTTTGATTCGATGTCATTTATTTTTGGTGTGAGGATTTCCTAAGCGGTCGTGCATACGGCTTGTGCTTTTTTAGTCGATCGGGTGATTTTTGAATTTTTGGCGAATTTTTAAGGAAATTTTAAAATGTATCTCCTCTTACATTTTTGACCCGATGTCATTTATTTTTTGTATGAGGCACCCCTAAAGGGTCGTGCATACGACTTATGCTTTTTAGCTTGTATTTTTGGGGAATTTTTTAAGCAAAAATTTCGAAAATAATTCAAAATGCATCTACCCCTACAATTTTGATTCCATGTCATTTATTTTTGGTGTGAATGCATACGGCTTGTGCTTTTTAGTCGTTCGGGCAATTTTTGTATTTTTAGGGAGTTTTTGAAGAAAAAACTTCAAAATGCATTTCCCCCTACAGTTTTGAACCTTTTTTTTTTTTGGGGGGGGGGGGGGTTGAGGCATCCCTAAGGGGTTGAGAATACGACTTGCGCTTTTTAGTCGATCCGACAATTTCTGTATTTTTGGGAATTTGTGAAGAAAAACTTCAAAATGCATTTCCTCCTACAGTTTTTATCCGATTTCATTTATTTTTGCTATGGGGCATCCTTAGGTAGGTCTCCAATACGGCTTGTGCTATTTGACTCGACTTGGGAATTTTTGATTTCGCGGGGAATTTTTGATGAAAATACCTCAAAATGCCTTTTCTTCTGCAGTTTTGATCAAACATCATTTATTTTGGGGCTAAGGCATGCTTAGGGTGTCGTGAATATGGCCTGTCTTTTTCAGTCGATGAGAGAATTTTTGAAGAAAAAAATTCAAAATGCATTTCCTCCTACAGTTTTTATCAGATTTCATTTATTTTCGACATGAGCCGTCTCTAGGGGGTCATGCATACGGCTTTTGCTTTTTGAGTGAATTGGAAAACTTTTGAATTTTATTCGGAATTGTTGAAAAAAAAATTAAATGAATCTCCTCCTACAGCGCATAAACGCAAGTTAAATGCGCAGTAGTCAGATTTATCAACCGCACATCGGCGCAAGTTAAAGAAACATTCGCAGTAGTCCAAATTAAGTACTCCGCATCGATGCAATTTAAATAAACATGCGCATTGGTCCGAAATGTGAACTGCGCATCGACGGAAGATAGATAAAGATGCGAACTGGTCCAAAATAAGCACCGCGCATCAACGCAGGTTAAATAAACATGCGCACTGGTCCGAAAAAAAAGAACTACGCTTCGACGTAAGTTGAACAGACATGCGCAGTGGTCTGAAATGCGAACCGCGCATCAACGCAGCCTATAGAAACATGCGCACTGGTCCGAAATGCGAACCGCACATCGAGGCAAATTAAATAAACATGCGCAGTGGTCCGAAATGCGAACCGCGCATCAACGCAAGTTAAATAAATATGCGCACTGGTCTGAAATGAGAACCACGCATCAATACAAGTTAAATAAACATGGGCAATGGCCTGAAATGCGAAATAAACCTGCACACTGGTCCAAATTGCGAACCGCACATAAGCGTAAGTTAAATAAACATTTGTACCGGTCCAAGATAAGTACCGATCATCAACACAAGTTAAATAAATATGCGCAATGGTCCAAAATGCGAACCACGCATCAACACAAGTTAAAAAAAAACATGCGCGCTGGTCCGAAATGCGAACCGCACAGCAACACAAGCTAAATAAGCAAGCACACTGGACCAAAATAAGCGCCTTGCATCAACGCAAGTTAAATAAACATGCGCACTATTTCGAAATGCGAACTGCGCATCAACGCAACTTAAATAAACATGCGCACTGGTCCAGAATAAGAACCGCGCATCAACTCAAGTTAAAGAAATATGCGCATTGGCCTGAAATAAGAACCGCGCATCGACGCACGTTAAATAAACATACGCAGTGGTTCGAAATGCGAACCACGCGCCAACGTAAGTTAAATAAACATTTGCACTGGTCTAAAATAAGAACCGCGCATCAACGCTAGTTAAATAAACATGCGCACTTCTCCGAAATTCGAACCGCGCATCAACGCAAGTTAAATAAACATGCGCAGTGGTTCGAAATGCGAACCACGCTCCAACGCAAGTTAAATAAACATTTGCACTGGTCCAAAATAAGCAACGCGCATCAACGCAAGTTAAATAAACATGCGCACTGGTCCGAAATTCGAACCGCGCATTAACGCAAGTTAAATAAACATGCATAGTGATCCGAAATTCGAACTGCTCATCAACGCAAGTTAAGTAAACATGCACACTGGTCCAAAATGCAAACCGCGCACCAACGCAAGTTAAATAAACATAGGCACTCGTCCAAAATAAGCACCGTGCATCAACGCAAGTTAAATAAATGCAAACTGGTCCGAAATGCGAACCGCGTATCAAGGCAACCTAAGAAAACTTGGGCTGTCCGAAATAAGTACCGCTCATCCACGCAAGTAAAATAAACATGCGCATTGGTATGGAATAAGAACCGCACATCAACACAAGGTAAATAAACATGCGCACTGATCCGAAATAAGAACCGCACATCAACACAAGCTAAATAAACATGCGCACTGATCCGAAATAAGAACCGCTCATCAACACAATGTAAATAAAGATGCGCATTGATGCGAAATAAGAACCGCACATCCACAAAAGGTAAAAAAAAACATGGGCGCTCGTCAGAAATGCGAACCGCACATCAACGCAAGTTAAGTAAACATGTGCACTGTTTCAAAATGGGAACAGCGCATCTACGCAAAATTAAATAAACATGCGCACTTGTCTGAATAAGAACCGCGCATCAAGGCAAGTTACATAAATGTGCCCACTGGTCCGAAATGCGAGCGTTGTTTGAAGGTATCTATGGCAGACTATCCAGTCTACCAGAGATACAAAAAATCTGTTTCCAATTTTTCTGGGAAAGAAATCTTTGTATGCATTTATCGGTCTATGTTCTGGTCCGGTGCTAAATTAATTATTAGGCTAGGCCTTTGCCGTCTCATCTTTTGAAGCCCAATTTTTCAGGAAAATTCCCTTGCTCATGCACGCTGGAATTGGTTTTATTGCTTTTCGTAAGCTGGGACTTTGTCCTTGAACAAACTTGTTCGTTTTTTTACCCGGTTCCCACGCAGTCGAAATTCAAAATTCTTGCGCATTTATTTCGAAACACCCGAAGTATGATTTGGCTTACTAGCTCAGAGTCGGCTCTTACTTACAATTACTCAGTATATCTGTCTGTCAGAGCTGATTGGGGGTAACTTGAGTTGTTGTGGTTTCGCTCGCTGTGTTTCTGTTTCACCGTAAGTCCAAACAAAAGTCATTAACCAAACATAGGCATGTTTATTACCTCTTCATCACTGTATTCAGTCTCGAACTAGTTGACTACATGGGGTCTAGGACAATTCCCCCCAGACAACCCCCCACGACAATTCCCCCCCCCCGAACAATTCCTCCCGAGGACTTTCCCCCCCCCCCTTAATTTTTTTTTTAATATTTTATTTTAATTTGAATGCCAAAGTCTTTATTTTTAAAATACCTCAAAATCAAAAATGCAATATTTTTCGCGGACTGTTTGACGAATGCGCTGCGCAGAGTCGGCGTACCAGCGAATTGGTGGCTCGAGCAAGCGGCCACCCATAATTTGACCAGATGCACCGCGAACATTACGGCGGATTCGACCGATGTAACATGTAAAAAACCGGCACTGAGGTGGCCAACTTAAAATTCATTGGTTTGGACAAGGCGTGTAAATTGCAATTGCGACAATGTTGAAAGGACAATTACACAGTCTCCAATTAGAAGATAAAAGGGCAATAATTTGTAAAGAGAGAGAGAGAGAGAGAGAGAGAGAGAGAGAGAGAGAGAGAGAGAGAGAGAGAGAGAAAATACAAAGAAAAGAAAAACGAAGAATAAACATGAATTGGGGGGGGGGGATAGTCCTCGGGGGGAATTGTCCTAGGGCGGGAATTGTTGGGGGGGGGGAATTATCGGGGGGGGGGGGATTGTCTGGGGGAATTTTCCTGTTCCCGACTACAAGTCTTGTACACTGGCTGTGCCACCACCCCGAATGAACTGAGAGCGTTCTATTTATACTAAAGATTACACAACGCGTAATGATTTAATCACGTAAAAAAAATAATAAAACTTGAAGACTATTTAAACTGAGATTATAACCACCAATAAAAGCTGGCAATAGATATTAAATTAATTTAGAGCTGTAATGATGCCAAAAGAAATTAAAAAAAATATACAAAATATAGAAATATCTGAGCTGTTGCTAAAAAAATAGTGCGAATGTTCACTCTGTTCCGGAAGTTCTCAGAAGCGAACTTTTCAAGTGTGAGAATGTCACATGGTTGAACTAGGAAGGTTAAATGATAAACTTCTATTTCTAAGAAAGACGACAATAAATAATGAATTAATAATAATGACAACGAATCCGCGACGTTTCATCTAGCGACGTTTCGTCTAAATATGCAAGGTGCGACGTTTCGTCTGAATTTGGAAAAAATCTAAACCCTTATTTTTGCACTTTTTGTACTTAATGCAAGCATGTGAGTAAAAAATCAAAAAAATCTCACAATTCAGGTTTTATTCATCACACATGAAATTTATTTACAAATTTACAAAAAATCTCACACTTCAGGCCTTTTCTTCATACGTGAAATCAACAAGCAGTCCAGCAGTTCAGTACCTCTGTGTCACTTAACTTTCTTGATTTTGCCGGTTAATTGACTGCGGTATAACCGGTCGTACTCCGTGTATCTGGCATCTCATGACAAAGAAAGGATTTATTTTGAGGTAGAACTCCAAAACTTTGCTACAGGGCATGGCATAGAAGGGGTTTCTTTGACACGAATCCACATCTCTTCACCGCACTCCGGGAAAGCTAGACCCTTGCTACAAATGCAGTTAAATATCTTAATATTATTGTATAATCATAGCGTGTTAGTACGTGATTTCATGTTGTTAACTGGGACTTAAGCCAATACCATGCGGTATCAGAGATATCAACATATTGTTGCCATATGTTTACGTTTGGTTAATTTCTTCAAAACACAATCAATGTATTGCTGCCATATTCTTGCGGGAGATTAAAAATCAGCTTCGATATTGATTAAACTCAGGCAGCCGTTACCTGTTTGAATTTTCACAGGGCACGGAATGGCGAATTTTTAACCTGAGTGTCTTCCTCGGAGAAAGTGGCAGGATAGAAGATGGTTCTGATGACGAAATCATCTGAGATCAGGTATGACCTTGACCTGGTAATCCAGGCAGGAAATACTGGCGTACGATAATGGTACATAAAGAGCTTGTGTAGAATGTGCCAGACTTGACTGTATTTTCAAGATTTTGGGAAAATAGATTGAATAAGAAAATAATAGATAAAAACAATTAATTAAGTAAATAAATAATCAAAAGAGCAAGTCAAGAAATGCCATCTTATTTCGGGGTTGTAGTTGTTTCCAGTGTAACATTTCCAGCCTTTGGTAACATTTTTGTGCCAGCGTAGATTTACTGATGTCACGTGGTGATTGATCACGTCTGAGACTGTGCTTTCACGCGCTGCTGTTCTTTTTTGAATTGCAGGTGATCGGACAGAACAGGGCTTTAACAAGAAACAGCGCCCTGTGGGATGAATATTATGAGCGCCTGCGGGCGGACGGCAAAGCTACCCAGAAACCCGCGCAAATTGAGCCGAACCTCGCACAACACGTCGGAGAAGAGGAGCATAAGGGCTTTAAAGTCGGTTCAAGTAGATTAAGCGTTTGCTGGACGTGGTCAGCGAGAAGATACCAACCAAGGATTTCTTCACCATCAAGCTCATGGAAGTTTTAAGTTTTTTTCCCAAAAATAGTCAACAAGCAACATGCTCAAGGAAAACTGGGATTTGCATCAAGATGATCATCGGAGAAATCTTCAGAATGATCAACCTCTTATGCAGGCTCCGAATGATGGGAGAACACACCGGTGGAGGGGCCTTTGCTGGCCAGGACGTGGACGCATCGGTGGGGCTCATAAATCCCGCAAGCTAAACGGACTTGGCGATGATCAAGACAAGTGTGTCGTCAGTGGTAGACCAGCATGACGACAGTCTCCGGAATCCAATGTAAGTGCCAGCAAAAAAAAAAAAAAAAAAAAAAAAAAAAACAGGCCGAGAAGATGGAAGCTGAAATTGTGTCATTTTAGGCGGGTCATATACAAAAGCCTTCTTTTGCACCGTTAACAAGAGTTCATTTTGGTTTTAAATCGGATAAATAAAATACTGAAAATATATTACAAAACTAGAAAAATATCAGAACACTGGTTTGTTTACAAACAGAAGTCATAGTGCACTCGTTATTTTACTCGTATTCTGCAAATACGCCTTGCAGTGAGTGTTTGCTGTTTTTGGTATTTGGTATCCGATTTCACCATGCTAACGTGGTTACTTCGCATAAACCAGTGCTCTTTTTCTGTCCAAAACGGACACTGTTTCCAGTCTCAGTGTGAGTTTTTGAAGACCGCCATGTTAGTATCTGAGGCTGGGGCCAACTAATCGACGAGTCGGGTTGATCACATTGAATGTGGAGAAAAAAATGGAAATTTAATTAGAAAACCAAACTATTTTTCGTTTACAAATTCTATTATCCAGCAATGGTTTCGTACTTCAGTACTGTTTTCAACACTTCATAGCAGACCTGCATCATTTCTCAGTATGCAGAGTGCAAAAGTGGAACGTGAAAAAAAAAAAAAAACAGCGAAACTCCAGTAGTCGACTGGCCTATTTCATACTAAATATTGAATTTTTAGGTGGTAAATATATTTTTTTCTGAAAATAGAATGTAAGGCGTATGACTATTTTTGTTTATGTTTTGTGGTCAGTCGCTGTTCAAGCTTAAAACCGCAGAGATTCGACAGTAAAGCTTAGTACCACAATGACTCGGTACTCAGACTTAGTACCGCATTCTACGGTTTAGTACCGCAGTGACTTGTTACTCAGGCTGAGTACTGCAGTAAGCACTTGTAAGCAACTATGCTGCCAATGCCCAAAACGTTGGGTCACAACTAGCCTAAATGCCCCCATATTAAGGCACTTTCCTGTCTCGCCAGTACATACTGGTAACTATATTGAGACAATAGCAAGACCATTTTATTTAATACAGTTGATAGCGGCTAAAATTCAAATTAGCTTAATTAAGTTTAATTAAGAAATAGCTCCTGTGGCAGTATTGGCACCCGGTATTGTCAGGGATTTAAATTAAGCGTGTTCAGATTTAACAATGGTTATGGTTGTTGATATTCTCTAAAAGTTCTTGTTCTTGTTACTTTGCGTGACGTTATTTCAGAAAACAAAATGCTAACATTAGTAAAGAGCATGTCTTTTTTCTGTTGATTGCATGCATGTAGCAATCTGTAAAAAAATTTTTTTCTTTGAATAAAAGATATAATTGAAAAAAAATTATTGGTGTGAGGTTTATTATTATTGTTTTTAGATTTAGAAGTTTGCAGAGCAGGTTTTTTTTGGCGAAGGGCCGGATCCTGCGCCACGACCGAGCCTAGTGCCTTGTGGACCGTGTGGGCATTTCGTGTTCTTCATTCTCTCATCAGATGGCCTATGATCGATCTCCTATTATCGATCGTAGTAATCATCATTCGAACTGAAGTTTTGATACTTTTGATATTTCCAGGACAGAATTTGCTTGGACGGCAGTCCATTCTTTTTCCTGCTAGAACCCCTGTTCATGTGAGTGGTAGCCGGTAACTGAAACTTGCAGATGTCCATGGAAACAAGGTTCATGAAAAAACTGGTTCTGTGTTTGACACAACAGTGGGGCGGCACACGTCAAAGAGTTGCTTATAAAGCGAGTGCAGGACGGAAAAGCGGGTGGCTAAGGCTCTGCATACATCTATGTTATGTTGACTGAGTGACGTCACACATTTTCACATTTTTATATAAAAGTGGGGAGGGGGAGGGGGGAGATTAAAAAGTTTGGAAATTCGGTATACGTACTTTCTCGTGAAATGGTGACATGAAACATGTCAAAAAGCCCCGAACACAGGTCCAGTCTAATTAATTATCATCTTTCTGTTGACATGGGTGCATTATTGTTGTTTCAAACAGTGAAAACGACCTGTTGTGAAGTACGTTGGACTCGATTTGAATTTTCGAATGTATTGTAAAGGCTGGGTTACCCCACAATGTTTCTGTTGCTGTTATGTGCGCGTGCGTATTACTATCATGATTACTTGTTAGTCCGAGGAGATGAGAAGCAGAGGCTATAGCAATCGTTGAAAGTATATGCGTATGTACGCTTTACGTTGAAAAATCGTATCTCTTCCCAGGTTTTTAACCTGAGTGTCTTAAATTTTGGTTGTTGGTAGCAGACATACCTATCTGGCTATTGCTTTTTTTTTTTGGCAATTCGCCTAAAAATTGGGTAAAATATTGGCCAAAAACCAATTTTCTTTAAAACATATTTCTTCCTAACGTTTTAATGGAAAAAAATTTGGTGGACGGTAGGGGGACTATGTAGTACGTAGTGTCCACGTGACTGTTGCTTTTTGTTTTTGGTAATTCCCCAAAAATTGGGAGAAATATTGACAAAAAAAACCCAAATTCTTTCGTAAAATCTTAACTAACTCCAGGAAATAGTTCTACTGTCTTGAAATTTTAAGTAAAAGTAGCAGTCATTACCATTACCATGGCTATAATTTTTTGTTTCGGTGATTCGTCAAAAACGTAATTGAAAACGCAACTGGCTCTGGATGTATGACCGTGTACGGAAGTTTTGATTAAAAGTGGTGGACATTGGAATTCACCTGGCTTTTTTTCGTGATTCGCCTAAATGTGGCAGAAATATCGACCGATAACCAATTTGAAAACGTGTCTCCTCCTAGGATTTAAAGGAAAACGTCATAAAATTGCAGGTTGATGTCAGGTGGTATATAGATATATATATCAACCTGGCGATAACTTTTTTCTTCCCGATTCGAGAAAAAAATTTGCCGGAAATATTGGCGAAAAAAAAAACAAACAACTTTTCAGTAAAATTCTAAATGACAGCCAAACAATGACAGCTTTTATTGCAGTTTTAGTTAAAGATGGCAATTGAGAAAAACTGGCAGAAATATTGATCCAAAAGCCGATATCTCAAAAAACGCTAGGGATATGATCTTATCTTGTCAGAAAATGTTGAAGAATGGAAGCGGACACAAGGACTTACCAGGCTGTTGTTGTTTTTTTTTTTTTTTTTTTTTTTTTTTTTTTAAAGAGGGTACGCCAAGTTATCGGAAATATTAGCGAAAAATCATTTTGTTACTGAAATCTTAACTGACGCCAGACACGTGTCGACATTTTGATTAAATTTCGGGAGCATTGTTACCTACCTGGCTATGATTTGTTTAGATTGCCAAAAATTGACTAAAGAATTGGCCAAAAATTTTAGCAAAATTTTAAACGATGCCAGGCAAATAGTTTTTCTGTCTTGAAATGTTGGTTAAAGGAAAGAGTTTAAATACCTGCGTGGCTTTTACTTTTGTTTCATGTTCTACCAAAAAATATGGCAGAAATATTGGCTAGTGATGTGACGGTTTACCGTTTTGGACGGTTAACCGTAAAGGTGGCGGTTCGGTTAAACCGAACCCTTCTCTGTGGAAAACCGCGGTTCATTTTCAGTTTTTAATTAACGTTGTTTTTGTTTTTCTCAGGACCATTTTAACTGCTATGAATGTTTCAGCTCACTATTTTAGCGCTGCATTATTTTACACTTCTAGATGAGTTCCTTTTTTAGTTAAGCATTGTGTTAACTTATCAAGTTCTAGAATAAAAACAGGAAATTACTTGGAATATCTTTAATTTATATATATTTGCATAGTCTGAAAAACCGAAACCGAACCGAACCGGACCCATCAGTGACGGATCTCATCACTGATATTGGCCCAAGATAAGTCTCTTAAAAACAGCTTCTCCTGATTAAATATGGGAGCACAATTGTCCACCTGGCTGTTTGTTGGCAGTTTACCAAAAGAAAAAGGAAATTTTGGTAAAAACCACCAGATCCTTATATTGATATGGTCTTTATGTCTTGACATTGTGGTTGAAGGTTATACTTCTGTTTCATAGATTCTTACATCAGAATTTGTGAGCTGGGGCATTGTCCATGGACAGTCTTGTGTGTTACTCAAGCACCAATAACATCGAAACAATCGTTCAGTTAATTAATCATGCATTTTAAGTTCAACTTTTTTCACCCACTTTTTTTAAAAATAATTATGTAAGAATATTTTACGGGATGTCCATTGAATTTAATCAATTATTTTTCTTTCATGCTGTAATATCCATACATATCTTCACGTGAATTCCATGGACATCTCCGCAAGTGCATCTGCACTGAAACAGGGATAAGGTTGTTAAACTAACGTGTAACAAAACAGGCCTAAGACCTTGCGAAATCGGAGGGCGACCGCCTTCATAGAGTTAGACGCCCGGCACCACAATTAGTTGCCAGACATGTTTGACTGCAGTTTTTTTTTTCTTACAATGTTAAATTCTCAGTTTTATACAATATTAGAATGTCAAAAAAGTTTTTCTTTCTTACGGTCTTAGGGGTTTTTCGGTGCCACTTTCTCACTTCGTGCCAATCACTTTGTATTGCACTCCCAAATCGTGTCAGTCAATTTGTGCAGGAAAGTGCTTCCAGCTTCACTTCTTATTAAACTGAAATACATGCTCTTTAAACAATCGTTGTCTTGTATACACAACCCTAAGGTCTGAAGTGATTTTCTGTTTATTATGCCGTGTAACAACAGCGTGTGGGGATGGACAGTTGGCTTGTGTATGGTCATTCTGTGATTCAGACGGTTCCTTGTATTGCTGTACGTAAGAAGGATTGATGTGACTGATAAAATACAGGTGTTTACTGTATCACTGTGGATTCATTTTGTTCTGTAACTGTTCTAATAAAATAAATAAATTTTTCTGTGTTTAGTGTTATTAATTTACCGAAGGGGTAGGTTTTGGATAGCAAAATCAAGGTCAAGCTACCCTTTATGTACCGTTTTCAGGATATTATTGTCAACTTCCGATTTTGGACGTTGACCTTACCTGAGAAAGTCAAAACCAACGGGTTACCTCTTACGTAACGTCTTTTAGGCCCAGAATCTCTAACGATTTTCAAGATAATCGTCATATCGCTGACTGTTCAAGCGACATACACGTCACATGACCTTTGCCGACCTTTAGGGTCAAGATTCAGGGATGACGGTTAGCTCAGTGGGTTAGAGCGTTTGTCTGATAACCTCATGGTTCCGAGTTCCAGCTGCAGTTGCTTAAGCTAAGAGAATGCAGTTAGTTAGATTACCTATCATGGAATCTAAAATTAACGGCCACTGAGTCTTTCGGTCATCACTTTAAAAAAAAAAGATTCCTGTTGCTAGGTTAGTCTGTAAACCGTACACGTGATCGAACAGGTATTTCAGCCCTATTTCTAAGCAAGGTTCATGAGATATAAGCGATATAATGTTTGACCTTGAAGGTCAAGGTTAAAAAAATTGAGATTCTGGCGGGATCGTGTCATCTTCTATATATGTGCCAAATTTCATCGTCTTATGTCAAACGATCTAGAAGTAGTCCGGAAACCATTTTGATGAAAAATAACATTTTAACCGCAGCTTCAGCTTGACCTTAAAGGGGGGGGGGGGGTGGGGGTGGGGGGGAATACTTCAGGAGTAGAAACAAACTTATTTCCATCTGAAACTTCGTTTACAAGCTAGGAAAAAACATTTTTTCTTGCGATCCGTCAAAAATGATGAAAATGGTTTGTTTTTTTTTATAAAAACGCGTGTAAAAAAAAACGCACAGAAAGGGCGTGGTTTTAACCCAAGACGCGGTCCACGTGGAGTACCAATTTCACAAGGGGTGGGAGTATTTACATGCACTACTCTGCGGATCCGACAAACAAGGGCGGGGGGGGGGGGGGGTTGTTTCGGAACTGCTCTAGGGATCCAACATAAAAAAAGGAATGCCTAAGATTGTGCATTTATTTCTGAAGTCTCGTTTCCGTTCTGTGATTGCAGTAACGTGCGTTTAACCTGCGCATGTACAATTAAATAACATCATTTTGTGAAAAGGGGATGTTTTCTGAAACTTAAAGGTCTAGTCACGATGCGTAAGTGATAAGGTAAAGTTGTGTGTGTGTTTGTTTTTTTTTAACCCAGCCGACTTTGTCTGACTGGGTTAGTTGTATCACTATAGGGGGCTTGAATGTATGTACGTATGTTAAGCTTTTTCTTTAAAATGCTACTCCTCCTACACTTTTGCTCCAATCCTTTTGATATTATGCAGGATTGTTCCCTGGTTGCCCCCCCCCCCACCTGGCTATTACTTATTTTGACGAAAAACTGACAAAATGGCGGCACTTCTTCTGCCCGTTTTGACCCATTTTTAAAATGCTACTCCTCTTACAGTTTTACTCCAATCGTTTAGATGTTTTGCAGGAATGTTCCACAGGGGTTCGCCTACGAGGGTATTATTCGCCAAAAACTGCCGAAACGGCGGAACTTTGAAGTTTGGCAAAAACTGGAATAAATAGTAGTAAATAACTGAATTGTCAAACCATTCATTTCTCTCAGTCTTTTTCAGTTAGTTGTAAAATTTTAATCGAACGTTTTTTAGGTGCTTCTCCACCTGGACTTTGTTCTTTTTTGACAAAACAAAAAATTCCGAAATGGTGGAATTTTGAAAATGTAAAATTGTGCAAATGTCGTTAATTACATGAATAGTCAAAGCCCAACCTCTCCAACATCCCTTTTCGGGTAGCTTCCACCCGGGAAAACTCGTTTTTGTGTAATACAATTATGAAAAAGTTACGTTCAGAAACAAAGTTCTTCATTTTTTTGGCCTAGCAGTATTCGTTAAAACCGAACCGTGCTCTGTGGAAAACCGCGGTTCATTTTCGGTTTTTAATTAACATTATTTATGTTTTTCTCAGGACCATTTTTAACTGCTACGAATGTTTCAGCTCACTACTTTAGCGCAGCATTATTTTACACTTCCAGATGAGTTCCTTTTTTAGTTAAGCAAAGTGTTTACTTATCACGTTCTAGAATAAAAACAGGAAATCACTTGGAATATCTTTAATTTATATATATTTGCATAGTCTGAAAAAACCAAAACCGAACCGTAAAAACCGCGGATTTTTCTTTGAAAACCGAAATCGAACCGAACCGGACCCATCAGTGACGGATCACATCACTAGTCATGTCCTTGGGCATGCTTTTTTTTTTTTTTTTTTTTTTTTGGTCGTACAAATAAGTGCATTTTTGCTGTTTGGCACTCCACCTTTGGTTCTGAAGTTTACTGGGGGAGGGGGGGGGGGGCGGATTGCCGAGGTATGGCATTTTTTCAAACGTGGCAGCCCGCGTTTAAGGGTCGTTTTGAGAAGTCGCGGACACCCATGTTGACCAATTCGTGAGCGCACCCCTCCCCCTCCACCTCTTGGTACATTTACATGTCTTAAGAGTGGGGTTTTTTCTGAGACATTTTTTAAATGTTTGATACTCAAGGAGTTTTCATGATTAAAGCATCAGAATCTAAGTTGCCTGGGAAAATTCACCTACTCGGTGCAGTTTTGTTTTGTGAAATTTTACCAAGTCCGTATAGAATTGCTTGACAGGGCCAATAATGTTCTTGTGCAAGCCAGCAGTGTATATAACTGGCTGAGGTCGGTAACTTCACACTAGTTTCTCTCAACAACAAAAATCAAAAATTGAATAGAGACAATGGTGGATATAAATACATCAAGCCCTGGGCCCGTATTCTTTGAATATTTAGTTCTGAAACCTGTCTTGGGGCGAGGGGCGGTGCAGAGAATTATCACCGCTTGTGCCTGCCAGTGGCTCTCCAGGAAAAAATTTAATCACTGTTTATTTTAAAATACATGATTGCAACTGAACTCGCCCTTGTATTCTATTTTACCCATTGAATTTTTTCGCCTTTCCTCAGTCGTGTCCGGGCTATATCTCCGAAAATGAAGGTCACACTTTTTTTAAAGTCTTACACACGTATAGAAGGTATGTGGAAGGTGCGCAATATCCATATTCGGATTCATGAAAAATGTCAAAATGACATTTTTTAAAATTATTAGCGTACATTCAATTATTAGCGTATTATTGACGCCGTCTGCATTGGAATTTCACACACGAATAGAGCACCTATTGAAGGTGTGAAACGCCGTACATTTGTTGAGATTCATGAAAGATTTTATGAAATAAATATAATTTATTTTGTTATTATTGGGACTTGACGCATTTTCGCCTAAGTGTCCAAAACTAGTCGTTGAACTTTGCTAAAATCTCAAACACGTGTAGAACACATATTGAAAATGCGCAATGTTGTATATTTGTTCGGATTCATCAAAAATTGTCAAAATGACAGTATTTCTAAATTTCGTAGAGGTGTGTTATAAGTTTGACCGCGTAATCAAACGTGCCATCGAGGCTGTGTGTCCAAAGCTATCATATATCAGATTATTCGAAAATTTTACACAGGGATAGGACAGATATTGGACATGTGCAGCGTCGTATTTTTGGTGAAATGCATGAAAGCAGATTTTCACAGTTCATTGAGCAATATGGGTTCCATTTTGAAGGGTTTGTTGCGATCTATACCACACAGTTTTATTAACATTAAACTTACCTTTTGTCGAACCTTAAAAAATCAAAAATTGTTAGAATTATGGGGAAAAAAACGTGATGGCATTGGCATGACACTTTACAAACCGACCTCAGCACTGATTTCATAGGTCCGGGTGCTACACAGGGGTTCATGTCTCTGTGAGGCGCCAGTTTTATTCGGTGGCTTTCATCAAAAGTGTGTGGTGACCACCCTAACTGACTTTTCAAGACGCATATTCCAGTTGATCACAGAGCTGCTGAATAGCGTCCCAGTAAAAATATACGACTTCAATCCAACGGTATTTTTTTTTGTAAAAGAAAAAGCGGACCCGAAAGATTCAGTGGTCTACAGCGGACCCCGCCCTACCCCTTCCGCCCCCCTCCGCCTCTTTTCACCCATTCCCTAAAAAGGACTCTGAAAAGGGTTCAGTGATTTTTTTTTCATATATCTCTATCTGAGAAGCCTTATATAGACTTCAAGAATACCGGCCCAAGTCGTTGAATGTGCAGTTGGTGCGGCACTTTTAGTCTTTTACCAAGCAAGAAGAAGTCACACGAAATACTGTATTTAAAAAGTGAGCGGAAACGACTACACCAAATCATCCTTTCCTCGAAAATTTGTTGATTTGACTGGGTCGAGGAGAGTGGCTAAGAATGTAACAAACTTATGATCATCCGTCCGAATATGTTGCATTTTGGGAGCTTGGGAGTTTTAAATCGGGTACGGATTTGTTTCGAAATGTAAAAAAGGGGATAAGATATTGCTAGCCAAGGTTTATTTTTTGGAATTTTGAAAAACGCGGACTGGTAGTTTTTATAAAATACATGCTTTTTAGACAAACAGTTTTATGAAAAAAATGAGAAGAACGTAGAGTCCTCAAAGGAAATTACCTCCACCCCTGTTTAACAAAATTAAGACTTCGCGCGGACAGCGTCTGGCCCAGATTATCCCATTTTCTCCGTGTTTTTTTTTTTTTTTTTTTTTGGGGGGGGGGGAGGGCGCACATGGTAACACATGTGATATTAAGTGCCCCGAGGATATCTGGGCCCCTGTCTAAGATATCTTACCGCCCCCCACCTCCCCCCCCCCCACACACACATACCGAGTTATAGCTGCTTACCTACAAGGCACGGGGATCAGTACTAAACCACTTGACAAAACTTGGGAAGGCAAGTCACAGGATGTGTGTATTTCAAATATAAACGAACATTATATTCCATTTTATGAAATATAGAACTGCAATCTGAATTTTATTTTATTTGTTCCTTTTGTACAATGCTGGTTGTTTTTACTGTACAAGTTTCAGTGTAGTGGGCTGCGTCTGGTCTCAAAATTACCCTATTTTCTGAACGTATTTTTGGGGAAGGGCACGCATGGTAATGTATATGATACCAAGTGCCCCGTCCCCCTGGTAACCCCCCCCCCTCTGCCTTCCCCAGAAAAGGGGCAAATTACTCTGGAGCGAGGCCAAGATATCATTAAATATTTTGTCCCGGGGGGGGGAGGGGGGGAGGGGTGGGGAGCAAAATATCCAAGAGGCCAATTTACTTGCCACACCGGTTTCACTGTCTTAAATAGCCTGCGGCAATGGGCAGATCATAAACAAGTTTGGAACTGCCCTAAATAAAAACGTCACCCTTTACCTTTCCAGGTGGTTGGAAATTTTCCATTTCGAGTCTCGCCGGGTGCCTTCTGGGAAGGGAAAAAGCACACATTCTGATTGGCTTGCGGACATCACGTGACGCGCCACCAGTTCTCAACTGAATTTTCCATGGCATTTGACCCAGGCAAGGCAAGAAGAAAGGACAACTCAAAATGGAAGCGGAAAAAGAAAGTGCTAAAAAAACTTGGAATATTCCCGTCATTATCAAAGGTATGTGAATTATTTTTGTAACTAAAAATGCATTTAGTGTCTGGACCCTAACTCGCGTATCGAAATTCCGGTAGCCGATGCAGAACGAACAAAAAAATTGGTAAGCGCCTGAATTTTTCCGGACGGAAAGAAGTCTCGGATTTTTTTTTCGATCATGCAAGAAGCAATTTTCCAGGAGCTTTCGGGGGCCATCAAAATTGACCAAAAGCACTTATTTCAAGGGTCGGAAAAATATTTCATAAAAAAAATCCAGAACATAAAAAGTTGGTGGTCGGAATCAATTCTCATGGACGCGCACAAAGCCCGGTGATGAGAAAGGCGTCGAAAACATTAATATAGAAGGCTGTGCCGAAAAAAAAACGGGCTTGGGGACGTATCTTGTGGTGGTTTTCAAGCAGTTCGAGATGACTCAAGATGGCCACTTTGTCAGAACTTAAAGAAGCGCGGGAGAAGAATGGTGGGAGTAGATTCAACTTGGTGAAATGAAAAAGAGCCTCTTTCGTGTTCCAAAAAAAAAAATTCTTTTGTAAAGTGCCACAAAATGAGGCATATTTGATTGAAAGGGGCTCTAAATTTGCAGCCGAGTGGAGTCTGAATTTCAGACTTTGTTGTCACGAGTTGAAACCTGTATTATATTACACGCCTATCTCGCAACGTGTGTTATGCGTATTTACGTGGTGCTGACGTTTGCAAATGCTGTCCTGTCCCAATATCACAGACAGTAAAATAATAACGTTGCATTTTTCGGCATAAAATAATGAAAAAGCTGTTCACCCCTATTTTAAAGCGAACAGAAATGGTTTCGCCCACTTTATCTGGGTGACTAGTACGCCATCTGTCGGCAAAGAAGGGAGTATGAGAGGAGGTCAGATTCGTGCGTTTCAGCTTCTGAAAACACCGAAAACAGCGCTCTTCTATACTCTCCTCTCTTCCGCTAGACGGCGCTTCAATCGGGCAAGTCTATTTTTATGGATGGGTAAAACGGCTTTTATTATGCTGTGTTGTTTCGTTAAAGGGCGGTCTGTGGTATTTTATTTATTTATTTGAGAACTGTTGAGTACTGTGCCTGTCGTCGATCTTTTTTTTTCTTTTTTTTTTTTTGCAAATTGTGCGTTGATGAGACTTAAGCATTGAATCCATATCTCCACTCCCCCACCACCGGCACCGAGTGTTGTTGATTTTTTTTGTTAATTAATTAATAACTTGATGCGAAGCTGTGCGTTGATGCGACTTAAATATTGAATCCATACCTCCATTCCCCCACCACCGGCACCGAGTGTTGATTTTTTTTTTTTTTTTTTTTTGCAAATTGTGCATTGATGAGACTTAAGTATTGAATCCATACCTCCACTCCCCCACCACCGGCACCGAGTGTTGATTTTTTTTTTTTTTTTTTTTTTGCAAATTGTGCGTTGATGAGACTTAAGTATTGAATCCATACCTCCACTCCCCCACCACCGGCACCGAGTGTTGATTTTTTTTTACTTAAATTATAACTTAGTGCGAAGCTGTGCGTTGATGCGACTTTAGTATTAAAAATCTATATCTCCAGTCTCCACCCCCTCCCCGACACCGATTTTTTTTTTCATTTTTTATTTTTTTTTTTATTTATTTATTTTTTTTTTTGAGGTGGGGCAGAGGGTCAAAATATGAGGAAAAAGATGGGAAAAGGTGTAAATTTAGTGGAGAAAAAAAGATGTATTTTACACCATTATAATGCGATCTTTTTTAGTAATTTTTTTTGCAAGCTTATGTGTTGATGAGACTTAAATATTGAATCCATGCCTCCTCCACTCCCCCACCACCGGCACCGAGTGTTGATTTTTTTTTTTTTTTTTGCAAATTGTGCATTGATGAGACTTAAGCATTGAATCCATATCTCCACTCTCCCCCCCCCCCACCGGCACCGAGTGTTGTTGATTTTTTTTGTTACTTAATAACTTGATGCGAAGCTGTGCGTTGATGCGACTTAGTATAAAAAATCTATATCTCGACTCTCCACCCCCTCCCCGACACCGATTTTTTATTTTTTTTATTTTTTTTTTTTTTTTGAAAAAAAAGAACAATGTCGTATGGCCCTACTTAATTTTCCTTCACGGTTCAGGGCATTAGTTCCTATCTGGCTATTACTTGCTGGTGATTTGCCAAAACCTGGCATATTTTCTTTTCACTTTTTTTCTGCGATTCGGTCAGAACTGGGTTTGCAGTGCATATTCATTTAAAGTGGAGTTATAGTATTTTTATTCTCTGTTCGACAAAGAATGGTCAAGTGAACACATAGCTTTAAGAGAAACATAAGCAATGCTGTCGACCCCATAGATCTAGTCAGATTGCTTTTGAAAGCCATTTTGACCACGGGGCATTCTATCAACTTCTTTATACTTTTCAAAATTGGCTTGTTTCTTCTTCTACGTGTAATGTCTTGGTGCGTTTGCTGGATCCAATGTCCGCGCACATCCTTGTGTATATGGTGATATGTGTTGACCAAATGGTGACAATGTGTTGACCAAAATGGGTGATATGTTGACCAAATGACGATAATGTGTTGACGAAATGGTGATTATGTGTTGACCAAATGGTGGTAATGTTTTGACCAAATGGTGGAAATGTGTTGACCAAATGGTGGTAATGTGTAGACCAAATGTTCATAATGTTTTGACCAACTGGTCATAATGCGTTTGCCAAATTTAATCAGTCATTACGTGTTTGAATTTTAACAGGACACTTTATAGTGTATTTCAACCCGAGTGACTTAATGGGAGAATGTGGCACGATAGAAGATGGTTGTTAAGGATAGTCACCTGTGATCAGGTAAGACTTGGATCTGCTCCATTTACTTGTAACAGAAATTTCAGCCATGAGATATTCTACCAAAACTTTGTTCTAAAATTCTTCCTCCTTTGTAATGTCGTCGCGTTTACGGCTGGACACAATATCTTGTGTATATGGTGATAATGTGTTGACCATATTGTGGTAATGTGTTGACCATATTGTGGTAATGTGTTGACCATATTGTGGTAATGTGTTGACCACATTGTGGCAATGTGTTGACCACATTGTGGCAATGTGTTGACCATATTTAATCAGTCATTACTTGTTTGAATTTTCACAGGACACTTGATGGCGTATTTCTAACCCGAGTGCCTTCTTGGGAGAAGCTGACAAGATGGTTCTCATGAGGAGTCACCTGTGATAACGTACGACGCTGACCTGGTGACCCACTTGATGATGTATTTCAACCTGAGTGCCTTGGTGGATTAAAGTGACATGATGGTTCTTATAAGGAGTCACCTGTGATAACGTACGACGTTGACCTGGTGACCCACTTGATTATGTATTTCAACCTGAGTGCCTTGCTGGGAGAAAGTGACAAGATGGTTCTTATAAGGAGTCACCTGTGATAACGTACGACGTTGACCTGGTGACCCACTTGATGATGTATTTCAACCTGAGTGCCTTGCTGGGAGAAAGTGACATGATGGTTCTTATAAGGAGTCACCTGTGATAACGTACGACGTTGACCTGGTGACCCACTTGATGATGTATTTCAACCTGAGTGCCTTGCTGGGAGAAGGTGACAAGATGGTTCTTCTGGGAAGTCACCTGTGATCAGGTAGGACCCGAATCTGTTAATCCACGAAGGAAATAACTGCGTATGATAATGATATATTGACATTAAGACCATTGGTTTTTGCAATCCATATTTATCTAAGTAAAGTTAAAATATTTTTGTTTATGGTTGGGCTTGTTCTGGTTCGGCAAAGACTAACAAAATAAACGCATAGCTTTAAGGGAAACACAAACGACGTGTTGGTCCCACTGATCTAGTCAGATTACTGTTGATAGATATTTCGGCAATGAGTCATTCTGCCAAAACTTATTTTTGTCAAAACTGTCCCCGTTTCTTCCACATTTGTAATATCTTCACGTTTATGGCTGGACACAATGCCCACGCACATTTTTGTGTATATGGTGATAATGTGTTGTCCAAATGGTGACAATGTGTTGACCAAATGGTGATAATGGGTTGACCAAATGGTGATAATGGGCTGACCAAATGGTGATAATGGGCTGACCAAATGGTGATAATGTGTTGACCAAATGATGATAATGTGTTGACGAATGGTGATAATGTGTTGACCAAATGGTGATAATGTGTTGACCAAATAGTCATAATGGCATAGTGCGTTGGCCAAATTTAATCAATCATTACTTGTTTGAATTTTAACAACACTTTTTGACTTGCAGTCCATATTTAACTAAAGTGGAGTTGTAGTATTTTTGTTCTCGGTTCGGCAGCGACTGGCCAGATAAATGCGTAGCTTTAGGAGAAACATAAACAATTGCTTTTGACAGCAATTTCGGCCATGAGGTATTCTACCTAAACTTTTTTTATTTCAAAATTGGCCGGTTTCTTTCACTTTTGTAATGTCTTCGCGTTTACGGCTGGGCACAACTTTTGCACAAATTTTTACTAGTTGGGTTTCTCTTGAAAAATTACTTTTTTGTGGATTCACCCAAAATTGGCCAAATGATCATCATTTTTCATTTATAGTAGCCAATTTTCAAAATGCTTCTTTCCGCACAATTTCGATCAGATTCCTTTCAGAATTTGTACGATTCTTTTCTGGCTAGGCGGTCCGCCAGAAATTGGTCAAATGTTGAAGGGGGAGGGGGGGGGGGCATTTTAGACCACCATCATTGTCATCATCGTCATCACAAATATCATTGTAATTATCATAGCAATTATCACAGTCGTCGTTCTGCTCCTCCTGCTCCTGCTCCTGCTCTTCGTCATCGCCATCGTTATCCCCAGTGTAATGAAGGGATATAGGTTTCAGCTTGTCTGTCTTTCTGTCTGTCCGCTTTCGTGTTCCCTCGTGTCCGGTCTATATCTCCGAAAATATCTGTCGTATAGCTTTTTTCTGTGGTATACGGCGAGAACGTATATCGAAAGTGTGAAACGTCGTATTTTTCATTATCCACAGGGAATATATGCGATCGACCCTGTGTCGATCTGTCGGTCTGTCTGTCGGTCTGTCATCAAGAGCTTGTTAACACGATAACTTAGAAACTGCTGCAAGGATTTTAATGAAACTTGGTATGTAGCTTCTATGGGAACAAACACAGATAAGTGTCGCAAATGGGCTAGGTTCGTCCAAGGAAAATGGACCAGCTGGACTTGAAAAAATTTCAGCTCTTGACTATTGATGGCCGTGTTTAACTGATGGGGGGGGGGGGGGTAGTCTGGAATGTGTGGGCTATGCACACTGCTCTGGTTTGGCATAGTCTTTGAATTTTAGTCAGATTGCTTTCATTTTTTAGCGTAGCTCTTTGAAATTGACTATTCTGATGTTCGGGAGAGATTAAGAAAGATGTCGGCCTTTGATGAAAAATTTTCAGTAATCCGTTTTTAAAATATGACCACCACTTTTTGGTGGCGATACAAGTCTATTGATACTTTATTCACCAGATTTCTTGTTTCAATATTTCAACTTGTAAAATGGTTTAAATTGCAGAAAAAGTTTCAGCTCTTGATTGACTATTGATTTCCGTGTTTAACTGATGGGGGGGCCTGTGGGGAATATGTGGGCTATGCACACTGCTCTAGTTTAAATCGGCCAAAACTTCTCAAAAATACGACTTTCAAAAATGGTTGTTTTTCAAAAAAAATTGTTAGGACGGAGGTTGATTTTGTCCAGACGCGTTCTGTGAAACTATTCGATCTAGCGTACTGAAATTTTATGCAGTGAAAATATAAATTGTAGATGTGCAAGTTGTATTATTTTTGAAGTCGAGAAAAAATTGTTCACAATACCACTTCTCAAAAATATATATTTTATATGTAAACCTGTTTGCACGGAGATGGATTTTCATCATCATCATCATCATCATCATCATCATCATCATCATCATCATCATCATCATCATCGCAATCATCGCCGTCGCAATCACAATCATCTTCATAGGAAATAGCGCAGTCATAATCATCATTGTTGTAAATATGATAACAATCATCGTTACCGTCTTAATCACCATTATCATCATCGTAAATATCACAATAATAATATTACTCATCATGGTCTTTGTCATCATCATCATCATCATCATCATCATCATCATCATCATCATCATCATCATCACCATTAACTACACCGATCATGTGATCGGATATTTTCTTTCGTTTTCCTGCTTCATTAACTCTGCTTGTTTTCTCAATCGCCCTCTTTCGCCGGGTCACCGGCGACCGAGGGTCAACGCCAACGCCAGCCACGAAGACGGAGAAGATCAAGGCCAGCCATGGAGAGGACTTCATCAAAAAAGATAAGTATTAATTTCGTTTTTATTTAGCTCTGTACGAAATATCGCGAGTTCCATGTGTTTCCGGCAGCACTATGTAGCTCGTGTGTATTTTGTACGGTTTTTTTCTTATTTTTGTTTCTTTTTTTTATTTTTTGTTAAAAGCTTAAGCTTTTTCCCTATTTTACATGCTTGCTCTACATGGTTACTTCTCTTTCTGTTTCAGTTGCCGGGTCACCGGCGACCGAGGATCAACGCCAACGCCAGCCACGAAGAGGGAGAAGATCAAGGCCAGCCACGAAGAGGACTTCATCAACAAAGATAAGTATTAATTTCGTTTTTATTTAGCTCTGTACGAAATATCGCGAGTTCCATGTGTTTCCGGCAGCACTATGTAGCTCGTGTGTATTTTGTACGGTTTTTTCTTATTTTTGTTTCTTTTTTTTTATTTTTCGTCAAAAGCTTAAGCTTTTTCCCTATTTTACATGCTTGCTCTAATGGTTATTTCTCTTTCTGTTTCAGTTGCCGGGTCACCGGCGACCGGGCGTCAACGCCAACGCCAGCCACGAAGAGGGAGAAGGTAAAGGCAAGCCACGAAGAGGACTTCATCAACAAAGATAAGTATTACTTTTGTTTATATTTACCTCCGTACGAAATATCGCGCGTGCCATGTGTTTCCGGGTGCACTGGTTAACTCGTGTGTTTTGTACGGTTTTTAAAATTTATTTTAAAGCTTAAGCTTTTTCAATATTTTACATGCTTGCTCTAATGGTTACTTCTTTCTGTTTCAGTTGCCGGGTCACCGGCGACCGAGGATCAACGCCAACGCCAGCCACGAAGAGGGAGAAGATCAAGGCCAGCCACGAAGAGGACTTCATCAACAAAGATAAGTATTAATTTCGTTTTTATTTAGCTCTGTACGAAATATCGCGAGTTCCATGTGTTTCCGGCAGCACTATGTAGCTCGTGTGTATTTTGTACGGTTTTTTCTTATTTTTGTTTCTTTTTTTTATTTTTTGTTAAAAGCTTAAGCTTTTTCCCTATCTTACATGCTTGCTCTACATGGTTACTTCTCTTTCTGTTTCAGTTGCCGGGTCACCGGCGACCGAGGATCAACGCCAACGCCAGCCACGAAGAGAGAGAAGATCAAGGCCAGCCACGAAGAGGACTTCATCAACAAAGATAAGTATTAATTTTGTTTATATTTAGCTCCGTACGAAATATCGCGGGTGCCATGTGTTTCCCGGGTGCACTGGTTAACTCGTGTATTTTGTACGGTATTTTTAATTTATTTTTAAGCTTAAGCTTTTTCCCTATTTTATATGCTTGCTCTAATGGTTATTTCTCTTTCTATTTCAGTTGCCGGGTCACCGGCGACCGAGGATCAACGCCAACGCCAGCCACGAAGAGGGAGATGATCAAGGCCAGCCACGAAGAGGACTTAATCAACAAAGATAAGTATTAATTTTGTTTATATTTAGCTCCGTACGAAATATCGCGGGTGCCATGTGTTTTCCGGGTGCACTGGTTATCTCGTGTATTTTGTACGGTTTTTTTAAATTTATTTTTAAGCTTAAGCTTTTTCCCTATTTTACATGCTTGCTCTAATGGTTATTTCTCTTTCTGTTTCAGTTGCCGGGTCACCGGCGACCGGGCGTCAACGCCAACGCCAGCCACGAAGAGGGAGAAGATCAAGGCAAGCCACGAAGAGGACTTCATCAACAAAGATAAGTATTACTTTTGTTTATATTTACCTCCGTACGAAATATCGCGCGTGCCATGTGTTTCCGGGTGCACTGGTTAACTCGTGTGTTTTGTACGGTTTTTAAAATTTATTTTAAAGCTTAAGCTTTTTCAATATTTTACATGCTTGCTCTAATGGTTACTTCTTTCTGTTTCAGTTGCCGGGTCACCGGCGACCGAGGATCAACGCCAACGCCAGCCACGAAGAGGGAGAAGATCAAGGCCAGCCACGAAGAGGACTTCATCAACAAAGATAAGTATTAATTTCGTTTTTATTTAGCTCTGTACGAAATATCGCGAGTTCCATGTGTTTCCGGCAGCACTATGTAGCTCGTGTGTATTTTGTACGGTTTTTTCTTATTTTTGTTTCTTTTTTTTATTTTTTGTTAAAAGCTTAAGCTTTTTCCCTATCTTACATGCTTGCTCTACATGGTTACTTCTCTTTCTGTTTCAGTTGCCGGGTCACCGGCGACCGAGGATCAACGCCAACGCCAGCCACGAAGAGAGAGAAGATCAAGGCCAGCCACGAAGAGGACTTCATCAACAAAGATAAGTATTAATTTTGTTTATATTTAGCTCCGTACGAAATATCGCGGGTGCCATGTGTTTCCCGGGTGCACTGGTTAACTCGTGTATTTTGTACGGTATTTTTAATTTATTTTTAAGCTTAAGCTTTTTCCCTATTTTATATGCTTGCTCTAATGGTTATTTCTCTTTCTATTTCAGTTGCCGGGTCACCGGCGACCGAGGATCAACGCCAACGCCAGCCACGAAGAGGGAGATGATCAAGGCCAGCCACGAAGAGGACTTAATCAACAAAGATAAGTATTAATTTTGTTTATATTTAGCTCCGTACGAAATATCGCGGGTGCCATGTGTTTTCCGGGTGCACTGGTTATCTCGTGTATTTTGTACGGTTTTTTTAAATTTATTTTTAAGCTTAAGCTTTTTCCCTATTTTACATGCTTGCTCTAATGGTTATTTCTCTTTCTGTTTCAGTTGCCGGGTCACCGGCGACCGGGCGTCAACGCCAACGCCAGCCACGAAGAGGGAGAAGATCAAGGCAAGCCACGAAGAGGACTTCATCAACAAAGATAAGTATTACTTTTGTTTATATTTACCTCCGTACGAAATATCGCGCGTGCCATGTGTTTCCGGGTGCACTGGTTAACTCGTGTGTTTTGTACGGTTTTTAAAATTTATTTTAAAGCTTAAGCTTTTTCAATATTTTACATGCTTGCTCTAATGGTTACTTCTCTTTCTGTTTCAGTTGCCGGGTCACCGGCGACCGAGGATCAACGCCAACGCCAGCCACGAAGAGGGTGAAGATCAAGGCCAGCCACGAAGAGGACTTCATCAACAAAGATAAGTATTAATTTCGTTTTTATTTAGCTCTGTACGAAATATCGCGAGTTCCATGTGTTTCCGGCAGCACTATGTAGCTCGTGTGTATTTTGTACGGTTTTTTCTTATTTTTGTTTCTTTTTTTTATTTTTTGTTAAAAGCTTAAGCTTTTTCCCTATTTTACATGCTTGCTCTACATGGTTACTTCTCTTTCTGTTTCAGTTGCCGGGTCACCGGCGACCGAGGATCAACGCCAACGCCAGCCACGAAGAGAGAGAAGATCAAGGCCAGCCACGAAGAGGACTTCATCAACAAAGATAAGTATTAATTTTGTTTATATTTAGCTCCGTACGAAATATCGCGGGTGCCATGTGTTTCCCGGGTGCACTGGTTAACTCGTGTATTTTGTACGGTTTTTAAAATTTATTTTAAAGCTTAAGCTTTTTCAATATTTTACATGCTTGCTCTAATGGTTACTTCTCTTTCTGTTTCAGTTGCCGGGTCACCGGCGACCGAGGGTCAACGCCAACGCCAGCCACGAAGAGGGAGAAGATCAATACCAGCCACGAAGAGGACTTCATCAACAAAGATAAGTATTAATTTTGTTTATATTTATTTCCGTACGAAATATCGCGGGTGCCATGTGTTTCCCGGGTGCACTGGTTAACTCGTGTATTTTGTACGGTTTTTAAAATTTATTTTAAAGCTTAAGCTTTTTCAATATTTTACATGCTTGCTCTAATGGTTATTTCTCTTTCTGTTTCAGTTGCCGGGTCACCGGCGACCGAGAGTCAATGCCAACGGCAGCCACGAAGAGGGAGAAGGTCAAGGCCAGCCACGAAGAGGACTTCATCAACAAAGATAAGTATTACTTTTGTTTATATTTAGCTCCGTACGAAATATCGCGGGTGCCATGTGTTTCCCGGGTGCACTGGTTAACTCGTGTATTTTGTACGGTATTTTTAATTTTTTTTTAAGCTTAACCTTTTTCCCTATTTTACATGCTTGCTCTAATTGTAATTTCTCTTTCTGTTTCAGTTGCCGGGTCACCGGCGACCGAGGGTCCACGCCAACGCCAGCCACGAAGAGGGAGAAGATCAAGGCCAGCCACGAAGAGGACTTCATCAACAAAGATAAGTATTAATTTTGTTTATATTTAGCTCCGTACGAAATATTGCGGGTGCCATGTGTTTCCCGGGTGCACTGGTTGACTCGTGTATTTTGTACGGTTTTTAACTTATTTTTAAGCTTAAGCTTTTTCCCTATTTTACATGTTTGCTCTAATGGTTATTTCTCTTTCTGTTTCAGTTGCCGGGTCACCGGCGACCGAGGATCAACGCCAACGCCAGCCACGAAGAGGGAGAAGATCAAGGCCAGCCACGAAGAGGACTTCATCAACAAAGATAAGTATTAATTTTGTTTATATTTAGCTCCGTACGAAATATCGCGAGTGCCATGTGTTTCCCGGGTGCACTGGTTAACTCGTGTATTTTGTACGGTTTTTTTATTTATTTTTAGGCTTAAGCTTTTTTCCCTATTTTACATGCTTGCTCTAATTGTTATTCCTCTTTCTGTTTCAGTTGCCGGGTCACCGGCGACCGAAGGTCAACGCCAACGCCAGCCACGAAGAGGGTGAAGATCAATACCAGCCACGAAGAGGACTTCATCAACAAAGATAAGTATTAATTTTGTTTATATTTAGCTCCGTACGAAATATCGCGGGTGCCATGTGTTTCCCGGGTGCACTGGTTAACTCGTGTATTTTGTACGGTATTTTTAATTTTTTTTTAAGCTTAACCTTTTTCCCTATTTTACATGCTTGCTCTAATTGTAATTTCTCTTTCTGTTTCAGTTGCCGGGTCACCGGCGACCGAGGGTCCACGCCAACGCCAGCCACGAAGAGGGAGAAGATCAAGGCCAGCCACGAAGAGGACTTCATCAACAAAGATAAGTATTAATTTTGTTTATATTTAGCTCCGTACGAAATATTGCGGGTGCCATGTGTTTCCCGGGTGCACTGGTTGACTCGTGTATTTTGTACGGTTTTTAACTTATTTTTAAGCTTAAGCTTTTTCCCTATTTTACATGTTTGCTCTAATGGTTATTTCTCTTTCTGTTTCAGTTGCCGGGTCACCGGCGACCGAGGATCAACGCCAACGCCAGCCACGAAGAGGGAGAAGATCAAGGCCAGCCACGAAGAGGACTTCATCAACAAAGATAAGTATTAATTTTGTTTATATTTAGCTCCGTACGAAATATCGCGAGTGCCATGTGTTTCCCGGGTGCACTGGTTAACTCGTGTATTTTGTACGGTTTTTTTATTTATTTTTAGGCTTAAGCTTTTTTCCCTATTTTACATGTTTGCTCTAATGGTTATTTCTCTTTCTGTTTCAGTTGCCGGGTCACCGGCGACCGAGGATCAACGCCAACGCCAGCCACGAAGAGGGAGAAGATCAAGGCCAGCCACGAAGAGGACTTCATCAACAAAGATAAGTATTAATTTTGTTTATATTTAGCTCTGTACGAAATATCGCGGGTGCCATGTGTTTCCCGGGTGCACTGGTTAACTCGTGTATTTTGTACGGTTTTTTTATTTATTTTTAGGCTTAAGCTTTTTTCCCTATTTTACATGCTTGCTCTAATTGTTATTCCTCTTTCTGTTTCAGTTGCCGGGTCACCGGCGACCGAGGGTCAACGCCAACGCCAGCCACGAAGAGGGTGAAGATCAATACCAGCCACGAAGAGGACTTCATCAACAAAGATAAGTATTAATTTTGTTTATATTTAGCTCCGTACGAAATATCGCGGGTGCCATGTGTTTCCCGGGTGCACTGGTTAACTCGTGTATTTTGTACGGTTTTTAAAATTTATTTTTAAGCTTAAGCTTTTTCCCTATTTTACATGCTTGCTTAAATGGTTACTTCTCTTTCTGTTTCAGTTGCCGGGTCACCGGCGACCGAGGGTCAACGCCAACGCCAGCCACGAAGAGGGTGAAGATCAATACCAGCCACGAAGAGGACTTCATCAACAAAGATAAGTATTAATTTTGTTTATATTTAGCTCCGTACGAAATATCGCGAGTGCCATGTGTTTCCCGGGTGCACTGGTTAACTCGTGTATTTTGTACGGTTTTTTTATTTATTCTTAAAATTAAGCTTTTTCCCAATTTTACATGCTTGCTCTAATGGTTATTTCTCTTTGTTTCAGTTGCCAGGTCACCGGCGACCGAGGGTCAACGCCAACGCCAGCCACGAAGAGGGAGAAGATCAATACCAGCCACGAAGAGGACTTCATCAACAAAGATAAGTATTAATTTTGTTTATATTTAGCTCCGTACGAAATATCGCGGGTGCCATGTGTTTCCCGGGTGCACTGGTTAATTCGTGTATTTTGTACGGTTTTTTTACTTATTTTTAAGCTAAAGCTTTTTCCCTATTTTACATGCTTGCTCTAATGGTTATTTCTCTTTCTGTTTCAGTTGCCGGGTCACCGGCGACCGAGGGTCAACGCCAACGCCAGCCACGAAGAGAGAGAAGATCAAGGCCAGCCACGAAGAGGACTTCATCAACAAAGATAAGTATTAATTTTGTTTATATTTAGCTCCGTACGAAATATCGCGGGTGCCATGTGTTTCCCGGGTGCACTGGTTAACTCGTGTATTTTGTACGGTTTTTTTATTTATTTTTAAGCTTAAGCTTTTTTCCCTATTTTACATGCTTGCTCTAATTGTTATTCCTCTTTCTGTTTCAGTTGCCGGGTCACCGGCGACGGAGGGTCAACGCCAACGCCAGCCACGAAGAGGGTGAAGATCAATACCAGCCACGAAGAGGACTTCATCAACAAAGATAAGTATTAATTTTGTTTATATTTAGCTCCGTACGAAATATCGCGGGTGCCATGTGTTTCCCGGGTGCACTGGTTAACTCGTGTATTTTGTACGGTTTTTTTATTTATTTTTAAGCTTAAGCTTTTTTCCCTATTTTACATGCTTGCTCTAATTGTTATTCCTCTTTCTGTTTCAGTTGCCGGGTCACCGGCGACCGAGGGTCAACGCCAACGCCAGCCACGAAGAGGGTGAAGATCAATACCAGCCACGAAGAGGACTTCATCAACAAAGATAAGTATTAATTTTGTTTATATTTAGCTCCGTACGAAATATCGCGGGTGCCATGTGTTTCCCGGGTGCACTGGTTAACTCGTGTATTTTGTACGGTTTTTGAAATTTATTTTTAAGCTTAAGCTTTTTCCCTATTTTACATGCTTGCTCTAATGGTTACTTCTCTTTCTGTTTCAGTTGCCGGGTCACCGGCGACCGAGGGTCAACGCCAACGCCAGCCACGAAGAGGGAGAAGATCAATACCAGCCACGAAGAGGACTTCATCAACAAAGATAAGTATTAATTTTGTTTATATTTATTTCCGTACGAAATATCGCGGGTGCCATGTGTTTCCCGGGTGCACTGGTTAACTCGTGTATTTTGTACGGTTGTTTTATTTATTTTTAAGCTTAAGCTTTTTTCCCTATTTTACATGCTTGCTCTAATTGTTATTCCTCTTTCTGTTTCAGTTGCCGGGTCACCGGCGACCGAGGATCAACGCCAACGCCAGCCACGAAGAGGGTGAAGATCAATACCAGCCACGAAGAGGACTTCATCAACAAAGATAAGTATTAATTTTGTTTATATTTAGCTCCGTACGAAATATCGCGGGTGCCATGTGTTTCCCGGGTGCACTGGTTAACTCGTGTATTTTGTACGGTTTTTTTATTTATTTTTAAGCTTAAGCTTTTTTCCCTATTTTACATGCTTGCTCTAATTGTTATTCCTCTTTCTGTTTCAGTTGCCGGGTCACCGGCGACCGAGGGTCAACGCCAACGCCAGCCACGAAGAGGGTGAAGATCAATACCAGCCACGAAGAGGACTTCATCAACAAAGATAAGTATTAATTTTGTTTATATTTAGCTCCGTACGAAATATCGCGAGTGCCATGTGTTTCCCGGGTGCACTGGTTAACTCGTGTATTTTGTACGGTTTTTTCATTTATTTTTAAGCTTAAGCTTTCTCCCTATTTTACATGCTTGCTCTAATGGTTACTTCTCTTTCTGTTTCAGTTGCCGGGTCACCGGCGACCGAGGGTCAACGCCAACGCCAGCCACGAAGAGGGAGAAGATCAATACCAGCCACGAAGAGGACTTCATCAACAAAGATAAGTATTAATTTTGTTTATATTTAGCTCCGTACGAAATATCGCGGGTGCCATGTGTTTCCCGGGTGCACTGGTTAACTCGTGTATTTTGTACGGTTTTTTTATTTATTTTTAAGCTTAAGCTTTTTTCCCTATTTTACATGCTTGCTCTAATGGCTACTTCTCTTTCTGTTTCAGTTGCCGGGTCACCGGCGACCGAGGGTCAACGCCAACGCCAGCCACTAAGAGGGTGAAGATCAATACCAGCCACGAAGAGGACTTCATCAACAAAGATAAGTATTAATTTTGTTTATATTTAGCTCCGTACGAAATATCGCGGGTGCCATGTGTTTCCCGGGTGCACTGGTTAACTCGTGTATTTTGTACGGTTTTTTTATTTATTTTTAAGCTTAAGCTTTTTTCCCTATTTTACATGCTTGCTGTAATTGTTATTCCTCTTTGTTTCAGTTGCCGGGTCACCGGCGACCGAGGGTCAACGCCAACGCCAGCCACGAAGAGGGTGAAGATCAATTCCAGCCACGAAGAGGACTTCATCAACAAAGATAAGTATTAATTTTGTTTATATTTAGCTCCGTACGAAATATCGCGGGTGCCATGTGTTTCCCGGGTGCACTGGTTAACTCGTGTATTTTGTACGGTTTTTGAAATTTATTTTTAAGCTTAAGCTTTATCCCTATTTTACATGCTTGCTCTAATGGTTACTTCTCTTTCTGTTTCAGTTGCCGGGTCACCGGCGACCGAGGGTCAACGCCAACGGCAGCCACGAAGAGGGAGAAGATCAATACCAGCCACGAAGAGGACTTCATCAACAAAGATAAGTATTAATTTTGTTTATATTTATTTCCGTACGAAATATCGCGGGTGCCATGTGTTTCCCGGGTGCACTGGTTAACTCGTGTATTTTGTACGGTTTTTTTATTTATTTTTAAGCTTAAGCTTTTTTCCCTATTTTACATGCTTGCTCTAATTGTTATTCCTCTTTCTGTTTCAGTTGCCGGGTCACCGGCGACCGAGGATCAACGCCAACGCCAGCCACGAAGAGGGTGAAGATCAATACCAGCCACGAAGAGGACTTCATCAACAAAGATAAGTATTAATTTTGTTTATATTTAGCTCCGTACGAAATATCGCGGGTGCCATGTGTTTCCCGGGTGCACTGGTTAACTCGTGTATTTTGTACGGTTTTTTCATTTATTTTTAAGCTTTAGCTTTTTCCCTATTTTACATGCTTGCTCTATTGGGTACTTCTCTTTCTGTTTCAGTTGCCGGGTCACCGGCGACCGAGGGTCAACGCCAACGCCAGCCACGAAGAGGGAGAAGATCAATACCAGCCACGAAGAGGACTTCATCAACAAAGATAAGTATTATTTTTGTTTATATTTAGATCCGTACGAAATATCGCGGGTGCCATGTTCTTCCCGGATGTGACTTCACCCTGGAATAACCGGAGTTCTGCCGGATGGTCAGTCTCCCGGAATTAAATTCAGATGGGAAGATTGTTGGCTGTACCCTCCTCGCATTCGGGAGTTTCAGGAGTGGGGCACATTGTGAGGAAAACTATGGTTAACTCGTGTATTTTGTACGGTTTTCTTTTTCTTTTTTTCCATTTTTAAGCTTAAGCTTTTCCCCTATTTTACATGCTTGCTCTACATGGTTATTTCTCTTTCTGTTTCAGTTGCCGGGCAACGCCAACGCCAGCCACGAAGAGGACTTCATCAACAAAGATAAGTATTAATTTTGTTTATATTTAGTTCCGTACGAAATATCACGGGTGCCATGTGTTTGCCCGGGTACACTGGCTAACTCGTGTATTTTGTACGGTTTTATTTTTTTCTCTTTAAAGCATAAGCTTTTTCGTTAGCTGTATAAGGCTCTACATAATCTTTGCTTTCTGTTTCAGGAAGCCGGGATTCCTGCCACGGACAGGGACCACGTCAGCAGCCAAAGAGAGTTGGAAACGTCACTGCCAGCCAGGAAGAGGACTTCATGAAAAAGGTAAGTATTTAATTTATTTTACATTTTGCTCCGTACGAAATATCACGGGTGCCATGTGTTTGCCCGGGTACACTGGCTAACTCGTGTATTTTGTACGGTTTTATTTTTTCTTTTTAAAGCTTCTTGCGTTGTCTTCATGATTTTATGTATTTTTTTTTTGTTTCAGATGCTTCCGCAACAGGAGCGGAGAGAGAAGACCAGCGCCAGCAACAAAGACTGCACCAGCATCGGAGACTGTACCAGCATCGGAGACTGTACCAGCATCGGAGACTGCACCAGCATCGGAGACTGCACCAGCATCGGAGACTGCACCAGCGGCAGCAAGGAAAATACGGCACGAGTAACAGAAGTGAGAGAGAACACTATCGCCAGCAAAGGAGAAGGGACGAAATCGCCAGCAAGGGAGAGAGCACTAAGGGGAGAATAAAAAAATCACCAGCTGTATTTTTAAGAGCTATAAATCACCACATAAAAAGTAAGGTCCGGAATGAACAATGACAATAAATTGAGTGGTACAATTTTGTCAAGAATCGTTGATGACATTGTCTAAAAATGAGCAACCGATTGTGTTATATTTGTGTTATATTTTATTCTCCACAGGGGGAATATATGCGATCGCCCGCGTGTCGGCCTGTCGTCAAGAGCTTGATAACGATAACTTAAAAAACTGCTGTTTTTCTTTTGGGTGTATGTACAAAACGATACCCGATCGACCGAGCTGTATCTCTGAACCTATAAGGCAGATTATTTCAGAATTTCAGACACTGATAGAGCACATATTGAAAGCGCGCATCGTCCTACTTTTGTTCGGATTCGCAAAAGCTATCAAAGACTATTTTTTCGATCATTGGAACTTAGCGTGTTGCCGACGTCGCGTTCAGGAAATATTGATTGGAGTGTTATGAAATTTCTCATACTGATAGAAGAGATATTGGCGATGTGCAACGTGATGTTTTTGTTCCAATTTATGGAAAACTGGTAAAATTTGCAAACACTAAGGGTTTTGATATAATTTTGTCCGCATAATGGAACATGTCGTCCAGGCTGCGTCTCCGAAACTATTCATAGGATTTCATAAAACTTCGCTCAGATAAAACTTTAAAATTTGTGAAAATAAGTTCGTTTTTTATAATATAAATATATATAAAACTGTTTGTCGAAGTTCACCTTGTAAAACTTAGAATTGTGAAAAACGTGATGCAAGAGGCAGTAGTAGGCCATCCGCGCGCACGAGGAATCGTTTCTCTGATACTCTTGTTGTGTTCAAAAAGTTTAGTTATCTGCTAAGTTGTTAAATGAATGTGGAAAATAAATAAGTAAAATTAGGAGATTAATGTGTTTTATTCACTCCCAACTTAAAGACCCTCCCTTAAAATACTCACGGCATCGCAGAATGCAAACAATACACTGAATAAACTTATTAAAGAAGTTAATTCACGCACACAACACTTCTGGCCGTATTCATGAAAGTTGTAATTGATACCGTTAATTGCTTCGGCAGCAACCACATTGTTCAAAAGTCGGTCTTGTTTAGCAAAATATTGATGGGCAACTGCAGAAATTTTTGGGCGGCTGTGACGGTATTCACAAAAGTTAACTGATTCCGTTAACTGCTCTGTTAAGAACCGGAGCATCCGAAAGTAAATAAACAAATTTAACCTATTTAACCAACAAAAGTGCACCCAGAATTGTTTGCTTGATACAGCTACATCTACCGATCAGTCGCTTCTAGCAGAACAGTTAATTGTTTACTTTTGTGAACACGGCGGCCAGCAATCAACCGAATAAAACATAGATATAAGAACTCCTATTCCTTAGCCTGTTCAGCTCTCAATGAAAATATAGGAGTATCTTAAAAAACTAACAGCAAATTATGAAAAAAATAACGCACAACGCAAACAAAAATATGCAACTGAATGCATCGATAGACTACTACAGGCTTATGCCACAAAAAATTCAACCGAAAGGTTGCTGAATGGAATCTATGAAGCAAGAGCCTATCAAATTGAGCACCTACCACCTTTTCAAAAATTAATGGACACGCCTGGTTACCAATTGGTACCTTATGGGTGGGGGAGACTTTAAAAAAAGTGAGTGGAAATAAGAGGAAAGGCTACGCAAAAATTTTCCCATGACTCACCAAAGAGGCGGTTGATTAGAAAGCAAAGCCTGACAATATAAAAATATATGAACAATTTTTTATCAACGCAGCAGCGCGTACGTAAGGCGGAAGTAATGATACATTACCGAAATACTTGTCCGTTCTACCACAACCCCCTCCCTTTCAATGGTTCATTAATTTTTATTTGGAGGCCGCGGGGAAGGGGGTCGGGAGAGTCGATTGGAAAATGTCATTGAAGTATGCAGTTAAACTGAAATAACCAGGTTGTATGCTTTTAAACCACCACCATCCCTCAATCTCTCCCCTGATTTGACCGATTTGTTGACCATTTAGGAAAGTATCCGTAAATTGAAAGAAATGGTTGAACTGGGTTATGAGTCATGGTCAAAACCGGAAGTTGACCATTATCTCGAAAACGGTTAGAGATTTTGAGCTTATTTTCAACCTTTGGGCCTAAAAGACGTTATGTAAGAGGTAGTTCGGTGACCTTGATCTCCTGCGTCATGGTCAAGGTAAAAACCGGAAGTTGACCTCCTCCGTCATGGTCAAGGTCAAAAACCGGAAGTTGACCGTTATCTCGAAAACGGTCAGAGATAGAGCGATTTTGAGCTTATTTTTTTACCCTTTGGGCGTAAAAGACGTTATGTAAGAGGTAACTCGGTGAACTTGATCTCCTCCGTCATGGTCAAGGCCAAAAACCGGAAGTTGACCATTATCTCGAAAACGGTTAGAGATAGAGCGACTGTGAGCTTATTTTCGACCCTTTGGGCCTAAAAGACGTTATGTTAAAGGTAGCTCGGTGACCTTGACCTCTTCCGTCATGGAAAAGTTCAAAAACCGAAAGCTGACCATTATCTCGAAAACGATTAGGGATAGAGCGATTGTGAGCTTATTTTCAACCTTTTGGGATAAAAGCCGTTATGAAAGAGATAGTTCGGTGGCTTTGACCTCCTCCGTCATGGTCAAGTTCAAAAACCGGAAGTTGACCATTATCTCCAAAACGGTTAGAGATAGAGCGGTTTTGAGCTAAGCCTCGACCCTTTGGGCCTAAAATTAAGAGGTACTTCGGTGACGTTAACCTCCATCACGGTCAAGGTCAAAACAGGAAGCTGACCATTATCTCGGAAACGGTTAGAGATTTTGAGCTGATTTTGGACCTTTCGACCTAACAGAGGTTATGTAAGAGGTAGCTCGGTGACCTTGACCACCTCCGTCATGGTAAACTTCAAAAACCGGAAGTTGACCATTTATAGAGAAATTGTGAGGTTATTTTCGACCTTTGGAAATAAAAGACGTTATGTAAGAGGTAGCTCAGTGAGCTTGATCTCCTCCGTCATGGTCAATGTCAAAAAGCGGAAGTTGACCATTATCTCGAAAACGGCTAGAGATAGAGCAATTTTGAGCTGATTTTTTACCTTTGGGCCTAAAAGACGTCATGTAAGAGGTAGCTCGGTGACCTTGACCATCTCTGTCATGGTAAAGTACAAAACCGGAAGTTGACCATTATCTTGAAAACGGTTAGAGATAGAACGATTATGAGCTTATTTTTGACCATTGGCCTAAAAAACGTTATATAAGAGGCACCTCAGTGACGTTAACCTCCTCCATCATGTTCAAGGTCAAAAACCCCAAGTTGATCATTATCTGGAAAACGATTAGAGATAGAGCGATTGTGAGCTTATTTTCGACCTTTGGGAATAAAAGACGTTATGTAATTGGTGGCTCTATGACCTTGATCTTCTCCGCCATGGTCAAGTTAAAAAACCGGAAGTTGACTATTATCTCCAAAACGGTTAGAGATAGAACGATTTTGAGCTTATTTTCGACCCTTTGGACCTAAAAGACGTTATGTAAGAGGTAGCTCAGTAACCCTGATCTCCTCCGTCATGGTCAAGTTCAAAAACCGGAAGTTGACCATTATCTCCAAAACGATTAGAGATAGAGCAATTGTGAGCTTTTTTCGACCTTTTGGAATAAAAGACGTTATGTAAGAGGTAGCTCGGTGGCCTTGACTTATTCAGTCATGGTCAAGTTCAAAAACCCCAAGTTGACCATTATCTCGAAAACGATTAGAGATAGAACGATTATGAGCTTATTTTCGACGGTTTGGACCTAAAAAACCTCATATAACAGGTACCTCGTTGACTTTGATCTCCATCATGGTCAAGGTAAGAGCCAGTGGTTGACCATTATCTCGAAAACGGTTAGAGTTTTGACCCTTCAGGCCTAAAAGACGTTATGTAAGAGGTAGCTCGGTTATCATGACCTCCTCTGTCATGGTCAAGGTCAAAAACCGGAATTGACCATTATCTCGAAAAGGGTTAGAGATAGAGCGGTTTTGAGCTTAGCTTCGACCCTATGGGCCTAAAAGACGTTATGTAAGAGGTAGGTCGGTGATCTTGATCTCCGTCATGATCAAGGTAAAAACCGGAAGTTGACCATTATCTCGAAAATATTTAGAGATAGAACGATTTTGAGCTTATTTTTTACCCTTTAGGCCTAAAAGACGTTATGTAAATAGTAGCTCGGTGAACTTGATCTCCTCTGTCATGGTCAAGGTCAAAAACCGGAAGTTGACCATTACCTCGAGAACGGTTAAAGATACAGCGTTTTTGAGCTTAGCTTCGACCCTTTGGGCCTAAGAGGCGTTATGTAAGAGATAGGTCGGTGACTCTGACTTCCTCCGTCATGGTCAAGGTCAAAAACCGGAAGTTGATCATTATCTCGAAAACGGTTAGAGATAGAATGATTGTGAGCCTAATTACCACCTTTGGGCCTAAAAGACGTTATGTAAGAGGTACCTCGGTGACCTTGACCTCTTCCGTCATGGTCAAGACCAAAAACCGGAAGTTGACCATTATCTCGAAAACGCTTAGAGATAGAACACGGTTATGCGCTTATTTTCGACCTTTGGGCCTAAAAAACGGTATATAAGAGGTACCTCAGTGACATTAACTTCTTCCATCATGGTCAAGGTCAAAAACCCCAAGTTGACCATTATCTCGAAAACGGTTAGACCCTTTGGGCCTAAAAGACGTTATGTAAGAGGTAGCTCGGTGACCTTGATCTCCTCTGTCATGGTCAAGGTAAAAACCGGAAGTTGACCATTATCTCGAAAACGGTTAGAGATTTTTAGCTTATTTTCTATTCTTTGGGCCTAACAGACAATATGTGTGGATATCTCGGTGACCTTGACCTCCTCAGTCATGGTCAAGGTCGAAAACCGGATGTTGACTATTATCTCGAAAATTGCTAGGTAGAGAGCGAGCTTGAGCTTATTTTCGATCCTTTGGGCAGAAAGAAGTTATATAAGAGGTTCCTCGGTGACCTTAATCTCGAATCAAGGTCAAAAGCCTAAAATTGACCGTTGTCTCTAAACGATCAGAGATTTTCGACCGTTTTGGCCTTAAGCTCGTTACTGAGAGGCTCCTCGATGATTGTTGGCCTTCTCGGTCACATGTTAAGCCTACATTTCCTCGTGGGTCATTCCGCTATCTAGCGAAATTCGGTCTAGTTGGAAAAGTTTTTAAAATGCGGAGAACAGAAGTTACAAAAATGCACAAAAATACGTGTGCTGCTTCACAATTTCGTAGTTTTACTTGTTGCACGATCTTATTAGACCAGGAAATGCTATTACGAAATTTGTATGTCTCTGTGAGAAATAAAAGGATATAAAAGGATGGTCGCTCTTCTTTACTAGTGCGCTGTTTGCTATTGTGGGTTCGACTCCCACAAAGTGTTTGCATAACGATTTCTTATGCAATAAAATGGCACTTTCCGGTGATAGCACAGCAGGATGAGAACTAGAACAACCACCCACTCCCCAACCCGCCACCTACCCACTCCCCCACCACCTACCCACTCGCCACCCCGAAAATTCTCATACGATGCAATTAATTTAAGCTGAACTTGTATGCTTACATGGGTAAGAGGTTTGGATATAAACCCGAGGGGGGAAGCGGAGGGGAGGTGGGTCATTTGGTGTGAAATGCTTATACAAAAAACAAGGAGAAGGGGGTTATTTGAGGCCTGACCTGCTTGAAAGGGGAGGGGGATTGCTTTGGGATTTCACTTAGCGTTTATTTAAAAAGGTATATTATTTCAAAATTAGCACTCCGCATTTAGGAATTATTTTTAAAAGCCATGCATATATTGCCTCTAATTATTTGTTGCTTTGACTGACCGTTCTTCACCTGTACTAAACATGCTGGTTTTTAGCCGTAAGGAAGGATGATGAGGGGCATTAAAATGGCGACTACGACATGGGGTGTCTATGATACCAGAGAACAATAAACGAGAATAAAAAATAATAAATAAATAAATTGTTCTGTACAGCTTGGAAGGTCTTAGTCTGGGCGTTTTTTGTCTTACTAGATATAGGTACCAATGTCCACACATGTCGAGCTGACCCTGTTGGTGAGAAGGTAGATCAGATGGTCTTGATCTGAAAATCGAAGTTCCAGCCCCAATACAAGCAGAATTTATTTTTCGTTGAAAAATATCAAATGTCATTTTCTAAAGTATATTCAGACACAGAAATGGTTAGGCTTATCTGGAACCATACATGTAATTGCCTGTGATGGTATTGCCTCGAATGGTGGAGCTGTTTATCAAAACCATAACTGTAACTAATGGGTACCAATGTCCAAACATGTCAAGCTCTTAAGAAAGGAGTTCCGAGTCCGAGTATGGGCACAATTATTTACAGCCAGACACATAATTGTCTCCGACTGTAGTGCTTCAAATCGTCGGGTTGTTTCTCGAAATGGAAAACTATAATTGTAACTATATATGGGTACCAATGTTAACATATTATGCTGGTCCTATTGGTACATGGGTAGAGCAGCGGGCTCTTGATCTAAAGATCGGAGTTCCCAGTCCCAATACGGACACAATTATGTTTCGTTGAAAAACTTCAACTGTCGAAATCTCAAGTATATGTAGACACATAAATGGTTCGGCGTGTGTATTACCCTGTAGCTCAGGGGCGCAGACTTTGAGTTCTCAGGTTTCCGGTTTGGTCCTCGGTTGGGGTACAAGTAGCAGGAAGAGTCGAGGCAATGCAGGCATAATCATTCTTAATTAAAAGAATGTAACCGCTAATTTCTTAAGTATATGTAGACCCATAATGGTTCACTGTGAGTATTCCTCTGCAGCTCAGAGGAACAGAAAAACGACTTTGAATTGTAAGACTGCCTGTTCTATCCAAGGTTGAGTCATGGGCAGCAGAATACGAGGCAATAAATGTACAGTCATTTTAATTAAAACAATTTAACAGTCAATTTTCCTAAGTATATGTAGACCCATAAATGGTTCGGTGTGTGTATTCTTCTGTAACTCATTGGGTGGAAGAGCAGACGACTTTGGGTCGTCAGGCTCCGGGTTCGATCCCGGTTTGGTCACGGGTAGCAGTTGAGTGATGCCCAGCTCCTCCCCATCAATGAAGAGGACTCCAGTGAAAAGGGATCGAAGTTCGATGCCCAGCTCCTTCTCCAATATGTCGGGCAAACGGAGGAGGAGTGGAAAGGAGCAGAGGACAACGGGCAAAGGGGTTCACGGTTCGATCCTTAGCTCCTCCGCCAACGTAAAAAGGATCGGATGAAGGAGGAGTGTAAAGGAGTAAGGGGAGGTCTGGAGGCATGTGGTACAATGTCCAGCTCTTCTCCAGTAATCGGCTCCTTGGGGGACGACAATCTCCTCGAATCAGTGGACCTGACGGAGGAGGAGTGTTAATGATGCACAGCAGAAGGCAAAGCGGTTGTTAGTACGATGCCGAGCTTCTCCTCACTGAAAGACGCGGCTTCATTGAGAAGCAGAGGACTGGAGACAAGGGGGGTCGTGCATGAGGCAGCGGACGAAGGAGCAGAGGACAAAGGGCTCGTGCTGTGATATCCAGCTCCTCTTCATCGGCGCTGACGGACAAGGAGTAGAGAGGACTTGGGGCAAAAAGGTTCGCGGTTCGATCGCCAGCCCCTCCGCTGACGTAGAGAGAAGTAGAAGACTCAATGAAAACTCCTCCCCCGATTAGTGGAGAGGACTTGAGTCAAAGCGGTCGGGGGAGCAGAGTACCTCCCCAGTGGAACGGGCGAAAACCTAGGAATTGGATCAAAGGAACTCGTGGTACAATGAGTAGAGAAGACGTAGACGTAGGAGCCCAGGACTTCAAGTTAAAGGCGCTCGGGGTACGATGCTCATCTCCTCTCGGTACTTTGTCCATCTACTCTCCAAATATGTGATGGAGAAGCAAGAGGTCTAGTAGTTCGATACCCATTCCCCAATAAATGGCGCTGGAAATACTGTTGGTTTGATTGGCAGCTCCTACCTCAAGGAGTTTCGCGGAAGGAGGAGCAGAGGGTTCGGGTTTCGATCACCAGCTCCTCTGCCTATTAGAGTGACATGTAGAGAGAAACAATGGCAGAATATCTCTCCAGTCCAGATCCAGTCTCTAGCGCAGTCGGATGAGTAGAGGACTGCAATGCAAAAGGAATGGACGAAGGAGCAAAGAGGACTGGACTGGAAGGGCTCGCGGTTCGACCCCCAATTAGTGCTGCGGACGCAGAAACGCAGGAACAGGACACGAGAGAAGGGGTTTCGCGGTTCGATGCCCACCTGCTTCCCTGTGAGTGGCGTTGACTACAGGAGTTTGTGTAAAAGGGCTCGCGGTCCGATGCATAGCTGATGATGGAGCAGAGGACTCCAATAAAAGGGGTTCGCAGTTCGATGCCCACTCACCTACCAATGATGGAGCGGATTGAGGAGCAGAGGAGAGAGGGGCTTGTAGTGCGATGCTCAGCTGAGTGGAGCGGAGGGAGGAGTAGAAAGGAGTGAGGGGAGAGGACTAGTCTGAAAGGTCTGAAAGGACCAGCTCCTGCAACCAGTGGAGCGGACGGAGGAGTGGAGGTGATTGGAAACAATGCTCAGCTCCTCCTCATTGAGAGACGGAGGAGCATAGAACCCCAATCAACTGCAATGTAAATTAATTAAATATGTGTGATGAGACGTGAAACCTGCATATTGTTTTGGTCTTGACGGTCAATGTTAAATTGAGGTCAAAGTATCTCAGTGGTTTCAGAAAACTCCTAGAAGGTTTGACGTAGGAAGTTATAAACGGTAACAAGTCCTGGTGGAATTCACAATCTGAGGAAAACATATTTTAAAACCCCTATATATCACGAAAAATGCTAGAAATAGCACTCACATTTTATTTGAGCAGGTACAAGGTTTGTCTGCTCCTAGGATGGGGGTATTGGGCACTCACTACCAAATGTTTACCATGCGTGTTCATAACCTTTTAAAGTAACCCCTAAACTCGCAATGCTAATTTTGAAATAACAGCCCCTTTTCTAGACAAAACTCGGAGTGAAATTCTGAAATAACACTTCTTTTTGTGGGAAACACGGAGTACTCAAAATTTCCCCGCTTCCTCCCCTTTTTTACACGCATAGTAATACATTTCATACGAAGTGCTGCCCCGGCTATAATTTGAGCAAGGGGCATCAATAACTTCAGACCTCAGATCGTACGAAAATGCAGACCCATAATATAACTCAAACCATGGCTGTATTTTCCTCAGGTATTATGGCCCATAATGCCCCGTTATGGCAATAAAAATGAAAGGAAATTTAACGCCTGCATTTCTAATCAAGATCTAAAATATGGTTGAAGTTGACCCAAAATATCCCGTTATCAAAATAGCCCCAAATTCAACAGCTGAATTTCAGGTGAAGGCCCAAAATACATGTAATATTATGACCCATGTTTCAGCTGTCCTTTAGGTTAGGGTCTTATAGGTACTCGAACTATCATTCTTTTGATTTCGAGTTCACTGCCTTATCCACTCGACCAAAGAGGAGTTCTTGTGTGGTCGTAAAAAATAGAAATAGATTAGGTGAGGTGAATTTTAAACAGCAATTCTTACTAAAATGCAATTCAATTGAATGTGTTACGGGGTCTTATTTTCAATCATTTCTTGATTTATTTGCTAAGTTATACAACCAAGTCTTACTTTACGAATCAGAAGAAAACGCAAAATTCCATATTATGGATAAAAAATGAAAGGATGACATGGATTATAGGTTTAAAATTATGGATCTTAATTTTGACCGAAAGATCGAAATTATGGATTTAAAATTATGGGTGATAATTATGATCCAAAATTTCAATTGTGCGCCGAATTATTGGTCTAGTTTATATGTCTGGCTCTGAATAAGCCACAAACTTCATAAACGTACGGCCATTATACAGGCCATTATCAGTGGAATATCGGTTAAGCCTTTGTATGACTGATCCTTAGTGGTGGGGTCAATCCGGATTGGTTTAGGATGAACACGGCAGAAGAACTGGAGAAAAAAAATAGGATTTTGAGGTGCAAAATAATTTTTATGCAAACTTAAAAAAATGTTACAAGCCGTTTACAATGAAAAGAGCCAAAACGTAATTTTCCCACTGGATTTTGCTCCTCGAGCACTGTAGCTGACCAGAGAGAACATGATCATTTTATAACAATTTCGAGGATTCACACATTTCTGTCGATTACTTTATGGACCTCAAAAACCACACAATCATTGACCCACCTGACAGCCATTGCATCTTCCCAACGGTAATTTAAGTGAAACAAAAGCACAAGGACGAAGAAACACCAAAAACACAATTTTTTAGAAACGAAAAAATCTTAATCTCCTTTTTCCACAATTTGAAAAAGCAAGAAATTTAGCTAGAAATAAGTTTCATAACTCATTACCCTCTATGTTTCTGCCAAATGCTATCTTTCTACGCCAAACCTTGAAGGAGGAGTTTTCTGGAAACCTCTGGAAACCTTGAAGGCCAAGGTAAAAAATTCACATCTCGTCATCCTGTAGCTGTGTGCCAAATTTCATCGCCTACGTCAAAAAGCGTAAGAGTTTTCTGCAAATCGAGACGAAAAAAAAAACAAAAATAAAAAAAATACACAAAAAAGAAAGAAAGAAACAAACAAACAAACAAACAAAAGGAATAAACAGCCACAAAGCTTAGCAAAGCATATTCATCTGCAAACTTTGTGTGCAAGTGGAAACTTGTCTGCACCCACATTTGATATATTATCAACACGGTTCAAAAGGCATATGTGTTGTTAAACTGCTTGACCTATGTGCACGGTATGTAATACATACAACTGCGCAATGCAGACGTCAACCACCCACAGTGTTCCTCCCACTATAACCCACTTACATAGGATAGTAATGTTTAAATTAAAACAGTAAATTATCAAGATTTACCTTGATTTGAAAGGCAAGTTTTACTCAGGACAAAATTTTCTTTCTTGTTGAATGTTTATTCGCCATAATTTAAAAGAAATAATGACCTTATACATGTTAGTATTTCAGGTATTTTATGTGTCGGAGAATCGGACAATTTATTTCGTAAAACATTCTTTTGTTGCATACCTTTGTATGGTCCTAAGTGAATTAATTTAGGACCATTGTTTAAGCACGAGTCTCAACTGTCTATTTCCTGAAAAATTAGATTTATAGCTTTTCTGGTCGCAGGTCTTGTTATTTGGGGAACACTGTAGTTGTAGATTTATGCTAAATATAGAGAAAGGAGAAGTATATGCAGTGGTCTAGAAAATGACTGCTAGCAGTGTGGTAAATACGTGTCAGCAAATAATACTAAAACACAAGATGAGTGGGGAACAACCGCTTTGTACTATAGTAAAAAAAGAAGATACTGAAGGCTTTACCTTCAATGTTGGCCAGTGCACATTAACCAGTGGAGAAGTAATTGAATTTCCTCCAATACGCATCCACCACAACACAAAAACAATTTTAGAATGCATGGATAACCTGGAACTGCGAAATGATGACGTATGGCTTTTGTCTTATCCAAAATCAGGTAAAGAAATATCAGTAGTGGATACGTAGAGGTTACTTTAGGGACTAGTTTCAGACAATGCAACCCACCTCACGGACAAGGTGTGACGGGTGAAGGCGCTTCTTTGGGTGGATTACTAAATGTGATCCCATCCCTTGACCAAACTCTGCATACACAACTGTGAAGCAATGACATGAAGGTTGTCTAATCTCCACAAGATAAACAAGCAAATTATATTAGTGTGATGCATTGAAGGAGTCACAACTGTTTCGTGAAATAAAAAGCCGCAGCCTAAGTAAAGACGAGTGATTCCTAGCGCATGTCATTGCAATGTCCAGCAAATCCTTAAAATGAAGCATTTTTTCGAGTTTTATTCAGTGCACAGGACATGGAATGATACGTTTACAAAACAAACGCAAATAGTGAGGTACTAAAAATCACACCCAAATACCGTAAAAATGTATCACTCTTCACGTATCTTTCCCCAACTATCACAGGAAAATTCTAGTATACTGGCCTAATTTTTAAAATGAACTTGTATTGTATCGTATCTATCGTAATTTGTATCTTTTAAACCTACTTGAATTTGTTATTGTCCAACACGAAAATAACACGTAATACTTTAAAGCTAAATATCTCCGGAATATTAAGCATTTCTGAAATCTTTATGCAAATATTGAAAAGCAGTAGAGTGTAAAAAGACAGATGAATTTCTGCATGCATTTTATCTTCATTAGTAAAATTAAATGACCGTGTTATCTGTGATATGGGGAGCATATAATGTTCTCATAATTTCTAGCTTAAACTGAAAGAAACACAAACTTATTTTAAATACGATTTTTAGTTTAAAACGTAATTACTTGGTACACGGCTTCTTGAAGAAGCAGGAGTTATCTGAAGGACTATGAGGACTTCAAAAAGTAAGGATAACGTGCTATGATGACTGGCGGTTGATTTTAAAATTTAATGCTAGCCATGACGCTCCACATGCATAAAACAGAATAGCAGTTATGTCCACAATGTAACACTACAGGTTGTATTATCCGAAACGATTCCATAGCACGAGTCTGAAAGGCATGTAAGAAAAGTGCGCAAGGCCAGGGGAGAGTTTTTACATCAGTCCAAATGCGAGTGTAGTATTATTTTTATTTTGCGATTTTTGAGACCAAATACACTTAGAGACTTTTTGCACTCCTCTGCGATGATACCTGACGCGTAGTTATGATGATGTCAAGTGCACATTTTTACAAGAACAAAAATCGCCAAAAAACCACAAATGACAGATTATTTGAAGATACATGTTAAATGAAGAAAAATAATGAATCTTTGCCATGATTTTTGATTGTAAATTGCAATTTTAAGCTTTAAATGGGTTTTAAAGTTCCATTACTTGACGGTCGCGTTAGCAATAATTAGTGGAAAGTCAAGGTTTAAAATATAGCACTGATAAGGAAAATTATTTTGTTTATTCATGAAGTTTCTTCTTATACCTTTTACATAGCAGCATATTTTTTTGCATTCAGGAAGCAATTGGATGTACGAAATTCTCTGCATGTTAATGAGCGGTGGTGCAAAACCCGTGCCAGATCTAAAAGTAACTTGTCAACTTGATGTAGCGCCAAGTGTTCAAGATGTTAACGCAAAGAAGTCACCTAGACTTTTATGTAGCCACTTAAGATCAAGATATCTTCAAAAGAACATCATTAGTAAGGTTAGGAAAGATAAAATAAATTTATATAATATATTAATCTGTAATTAGTATTGTGCCATAATACAGAATAAGTTATGTTTTATTACAGAGTGTTATTTTGTTGCACGTTCGATTCAATTTTCAGTATGTTTTCAATTATTAATTATTGTTTTTTACAGCAACGAATTGTGTTCCTTGCAAGAAATCCTAAGTCTGTGGCGACATCATATTACCACCACACACTAGGATTTAAAGATTATGAATACAACGGAACATTCCATGGTTATCTTCCAGTATTCATTCAAGGATATGGTACATTGCTTCAATCAAATTTGTTTGAATGAAACATCATTTATATTACACCAAGCTTGTAAAAATAGACAATTATGTCATTTTTTTGTCAATATTACATATATATTATGTTTATACTAATTAGAAACAAAAACCTTTAGTATTCGTCATTGTGTCAGAAAATAACCTCCTTTTATGAGGTTACGAATACTAATTAATGACAATTTGAGAGAGTCAGCAATCAATGTGCTTTAAATGTTTGGCTGGGGTTTAGCTTTGTAGCTGAACTGTCCTGATGAGAACTGTTGCGCGATAATCAGGAATTCAAGAAATGACATTAAATATGGCTTTGTTTTTAACAGATACTGTGTATGGAAATTGGTTTGAATACATGCAAGAATGGTGGGACTTGATAGCTGACAAAAGCAATGTTCACTTTATTACTTACGAAGCATTGAAAAGGGTAAAGTGTTGATTTTACCTTTTAATCTTAGTCTACTGTTAAGTAAGCAGTCTCTTCAATCGTAAACAGCTGAAAAGTTAACTTTGCTCTTTAATCTAAGCTTAATGATATGTGTCTTAAGTCCCAAATAAATTATTATAGAATGGCGGTGCAATTTTTGTAACCAGCTGTATTGTTCTGGTGTTTCAAGTAATACAATACAATACAATACATAGCCACATTATGACAAGAATATTTTTGTATTCAAACTAGAATCCCGAAGTGGAAATCACAAAATTATCCAAGTTCTTAGGATACTGCCACGAAGAGCAATGCATTTCAGAAGTTGTGAAGATGACTTCCTTTGCCACAATGAAAACAATGGCTGGCAAAAACAAAGCATACCTCGAGCGAAATAATGAAATGTGGAAAGGAGGGAAACGCAATATCATTAGAAAAGGTAAAACATCATTATTTTTATCACACACTCCTTTATACATTGTTTCTAAGTTTTCTAAGTTTAGGTTTCAAATGTCTGTAAGGCCAAGGCACTTTGGATTATAACACTTTCAAAGTTAAAAATACATGATGCATAATTGTTTATTGTTTAGCAAATCTTTTACAGATGACCTGATGCAAGCAGGAATGCATCAAGCTCAATAATTTCAAATTTAATATTGCATTACTTAAGTATTCGGAGATAATGATAAGAGTTTCTTGGACATTATTTACACAAAATGATATACAACAAATACAAAAGATGTGACGCATAAAAATGTAATCATTAGCAAACAGTGATCAAGTGCCAATTGTCACAAAGGTTTACCCTGTAAAATACTTGTTGATGTAGTTTGTTAATACCGAAAATGCTTTTTGTATAGCATCATTATGTGTACTGATTAATACCACCACAAAAATCAAATGCCCTACCCCGATTGTGCACAAACATGCACAAACATTACGCATAAAAATGTATAGGACACAAAACATTAACTCCCAGTCTTGTCGCATCTTTTCCAATGGATAAGATTGTTGTTATTATGACTCCCGATAGACAGAAAGACAAACACACAAAGAATCATGGGCGAGCACATTAACATGCCATCAACAAAAACAATGCATGAACCGCTTTTTAAGAATATGGAAATTGCTTGTAATCAACAGCAATCTAACCATTTTCTCTGAAATTAATACCCCATGACACAGTTCAAAAATCAATTTCTGTCCTGCTTTTATAGTTTAAGAAAACTGTAATGGTATTCTTGGCACAGGGTGCATTCAGGACTGGAAGAATCACTTCACTGTTGCCGAGAACGAACATTTCGATAAGATCTACAACGCTAGAATGACAAATTACTTGGATTTAAAGAGAAGAATTGAATTTGAATGAGAATTTATTCCAGTTTACTTACTCACGTGTGAGTCCAAACATTTTACAAGATTGATCATAAACGGTCAAAAGCAATCTGTAGCCATATGAAATATAAAATTTAAAAAATTTTATCCGCTACGGCATTGTTTCTGACCACTTTATAATTGAGTTCGATGCCATAATAACTGAAATTTACGATCAGTTTGCTCCTGATTAGGAACATAAGGGTTCATCAGAAGCTTTATAAAAACATTAATTGAGTTCTGCTCGCAGCAAGTACATAAAATTTGACTTATATTATATTATAAATATATGTAATACATCCATATGAATTATTGCCTGGAGCAAGCGGCGTCTGAATATACTGTCCCGATAAGTTGAAACCTTATTTTCTGTGAATCCTATATAAGTTGTTGCTTTCATGTATAGGCGCCAAAGTTCAAATAAAAGACTTGGCGAAAAAAGCTTAAATTGTCTCAAGACATGCATTAATGCAATTTTTGTCACAAGTTAGCGCTATGAGCAAAAACAAAACATACCAAGGAAACAGTACTGTAAACAAGGGTGCCATGACACAATCCAGAGCCGATGACGTTTTAAAAAATTTTGATTCATGTAATTGCTCAATTATGTTTCTTTACATATTTTTTATAGTATGAAAAAGTGAATAGCATTAGCACACAGAAGCACTAACATTTGTTTTTGTAGATAATATTTATCCCGCTAGAAGCAAAACGTCACTCTTTTCTGTAGCGAATTGTATCTGCTTTGATGTACATACTTGAAGAAAGATAAACAGAGAAAGAGAAAAAGTGGAAGATGATTAAGCAAGTGCATGTGTGTGTGTGTGTGTGTGTGTGAGAGAGAGAGAGAGAGAGAGAGAGAGAGAGAGAGAGAGAGAGAGAGAGAAAGAGAGAGAGTGTGTGTGTAAGAATGAATGTAAAAGAAATGTTCAGAAAAGAATGAAATGTGTGTTAGTAAGATAAGGGGAAAGATTTGTGGAAGAGGTGTGTGATTTTGTTTTCCTGTCTAGAAATTGATAGTTATGCGGTTTAGCGTCAGTTACTATTGCCATCGTTATGCAACAACATTTTTGTATAAGGCTGAAAGATGGATTTGGTTTTGCAGAAGGAATTTCTCCACAAAGTAAATGTAAGACAATCTCTCTCAATCTCAATAAAAAAAGTTGTTGCAGGACAACATTTTCAATATTTTCAATATCAAAGTCACATTTCAAAGACACAACCCTTCTTCTATAATTTCTAAACAGCTGTAACTGTTATAATTAATCATTATTTAGGATCCTAATCGGTAATGACAAGCAGTATGCTGTGATTGTATAATGTAAGCCAATTAATGAAACGCAACGTTATTGAATTGGTCGTGATGTTAGTTTCTCAGACCTTTGTCTTAGAAGACAAGTTTATATTTAGAGTAGCAATCAGTGGGTAAAACATCCAAACATAGTACAACATGTCCTGCTGTAGAAAGCCAACATTGAGGACACATGGACAAGACTGTGACGTCTGTAAACTTGAAAGCGGGTTTCGGCAAAAATAACAATGACGTGTATCTGCCAACTTTGATAGGTCATCCACATACTCAGTATCACAGGAAGTGGATTATCTGTGTGAGTCGGGCTGACGGACAATACCCACAAATACCCCGATTCAGGCTTATGTCTTGTTGCAGTTTGATTTGGCGAATAAGCAGCTGTAACTGTTATAATTAATCATTATTTAGGATCCTAATCGGTAATGACAAGCAGTATGCTGTGATTGTATAATGTAAGCCAATTAATGAAACGCAACGTTATTGAATTGGTCGTGATGTTAGTTTCTCAGACCTTTGTCTTAGAAGACAAGTTTATATTTAGAGTAGCAATCAGTGGGTAAAACATCCAAACATAGTACAACATGTCCTGCTGTAGAAAGCCAACATTGAGGACACATGGACAAGACTGTGACGTCTGTAAACTTGAAAGCGGGTTTCGGCAAAAATAACAATGACGTGTATCTGCCAACTTTGATAGGTCATCCACATACTCAGTATCACAGGAAGTGGATTATCTGTGTGAGTCGGGCTGACGGACAATACCCACAAATACCCCGATTCAGGCTTATGTCTTGTTGCAGTTTGATTTGGCGAATAAGCTGATGATCGAGACAGGTGACATTATACAGCTCCTGAAGACAAGCACAATAATTAGGATTTCGTGTTTTATAGTTTCGGGAAAACGGCTAGTTTATTTTCAGTTGTCACGAATAACCGATTATGTATTAAATGTTTGGCCTGTAAGTACCTATACGGTGTTTAATGTACATTTATACAATCTGATGCACATTTATACAATTTGAGGCTTACTGAAGTGATTTACATAATGAAAATCGTCGCAGAAATTCATTGAGAGAGTACTTCATGGAAATATTTCACAAACGAGCCGATGAAATATTGAAATTTTAGAAGTACAAAATAAAACAGAAAGAAACATTCAACATTTTTTCACAAGACACGTGATTGTTTAACTAAACATAACATGCCATTTAACGCCAAATCACTGCTTTTATTCGATAACTTTTCAACAGGAGATGTATGCTAGATGCAGGATGTTCTCTCAGTTAGTTTTTATATAAACTGATCTCCACTGTCTGGATATTTTGCTTTAAGGTGAATTAAAAAATTCACTTTGAGAACAAAAGTTTCAGCACATGAAAATTAAACACGAGGACAAACAATTGCATTAAGCTATACATAACTATTAAAATAATCGTATTGAGTGTTCTGTGGCCTGCCTGTAGGCACCACAGTAGTATAATGGTAAATCGTTGATATAAGTAAGCTCGTGATGGTTTGTACCAGTTGCTACACTACAAAGTACACGATGCATAAGTAAGCAAAAACAGCATTTAATTTTAGTCAAAACTGAGTCAATAGCAATAATAAAAACAGCGACCACACATTTTTCAGTTAATTTACTGGCACGTGCGCAAATAAACTTTAACATACAATTGATCTAATTAGTGACCTGTAAGCCCAAGTGTACATAACCATTTGATTGAAGAGTGAGGCGAGTAATACTGAAATTACGTTATATTTGAGATGTACTGTAATGGTGTTCACTGAACATCAACAAAAAGCTACAAACACCTACTTGACAGCATATTATGTACTTAATACTGCAGATTTTACGTATTCTGTTCACCATAGCATCTGACATCTGATAACATCCAGTGTCTAATATTTGATATCCAATCCTAAACTAAGTACCAACTATAAATTCACCATGTGAATATATACCAAGAACCAATCGTAAATTTATCTTGTGGGTGACAGATATTAATACATAGACGGCAATAGTGCGAGGCTTTCAAACTGAAATTTCTACCTGCTAATATGTGTAGATTGTAGAAGTTAGATTTCCTGTTTGAGTTTTTCTCGTAGCTTTTATCTTACCATAAAAAGAACAGTCACATCCCATCTAATTTAACTAAAAGTTCAACACGGCGAGCAACCTCAAATTTACACTTGCATTCTAATGGCATTACAGGGTTCTCGTTATTGCGCAACCGCACCGATTTTCTGTCCGCCATGATGATTCATTGTCAGTACCATGGACATGTTTAACTCCTCTCTTAAATACAAACATTGCACCCTGTCACTGTAATATGGCGTATTTTTCCCAGATAGTAGCTGAAAGTTTTGCTCTAAGAGACATGTGTTTGTATATGACTCTGAAACAAAAGTTTCACTACAGCGTTACCTAGTGCCGTGTCTTTTATTAAGACAACGAACGACTTGCTGCAACGAACGATTTACTGCAACAAGACGTCTATATCAAAGATATATGAAATGCAGTTTCAGATATTTCACTTCTATTTCTGCATGACCGTTTTTCATTTAACTTAAATTAACTTTGATCAATTTATTTCTTTATTTCAAACATTCCAGTAGTGTAAAAATATCTTGCTCAGATATTAAATTTCAACAACATTCTTAAAACGTTTCAATAACATTACTCTTTATATATTTCAGGTTAAAATGAAAACTTTGTCCTTATTTGAATATTGAATTAGATATCAACCAATGTTCGAGTAGAACGTTGGCCGATTTCCTACAAACTACAGTTGCTCCATGAAAAAATTCTCTTTTTCTTTCTTTGCTTTCTTATCTTTCCTGAGGCTTGGGTTTATTCTCTATAAAAGTTACAAAGACAGTATTTGCGTTTTTTTCTCTTAATGGAAAAATTACCTGACGAAGGTTTAATTGAATAATTTACTCGTTAGGGGAAAGGTGATCGAAAGTGCTGCATTGCAAACAAACATACAAAAAACCCAGAAAAACTTGGTTTTGATGCATTTGAGTTTGTGCTGTTTAAACAACAGTTGCGTAAGCATTTAATTTTAAAAACAAACGCACTTCGGTTTATGTTCATTCTTATGTCTGCCTGTCACAAAGTTGTATGGCTCGTTTATTATTAATTTAATATGTGGGAAATTATTTTAAGACATGTGCTGTTGTCTGTCATTGTTTCAAGAACGTCGAGTTCAGTTTCTAATTTCGGCGTACACGAGAGCATATTCAGAACTAGCGAAGGTTTTTCAACGGATGAATTAAGCCTTGGAATCCTAGGAATCGTTTATACGAGGAGTAGAATCCAGTGTAGTGCTTTCTGTGATCGTGATCCGTCTTGTTCTGTGGTCTGGATCAGGAGGATATCACCTACGTCGTATAAGTGTTCGTATCTTAACGGGGAGAATGGTCAACCAATCAGCGGCACGAAAAATCTGAAGAAAGTGGCGTCGAACAGGTGTGCGAATGAAGGAACAGTTTCGAATGGATTGTGCCAATGTGTAAATGGTTTCCGCGGGATTTTCTGTGAAATCGACTGCTGCCTACAGATCTCCTGCGCTAATCATGGATCTTGTGTCGGGATTCCTGGATCGTGGCAGTGCGACTGCGTCGCCGGATTTACAGGAGCGCTTTGTAACCAAGACAACGGGCCAATTATTACGAACACGCTTATAGTACAGACTGGCTTTATCAGTGGCACGTGGGGGTCATGGGATACTTGCCCAACCGGAAGTCTAACGAATGGGTTCCGAATAAAGCTCGACCTAGATCAAGGCACATTGGATGATTCAGCCGTGAATGGAATTGAACTTTATTGCAAGAAACCAGAAGATAACAGCATCACTGCTACGATAACATCCACCTTTTTCAGCCAGGGCAATTGGAGGGCAGGCATCTATTGTCCTGTCAATCAATGGGTCGTACAGTTCCGTCTGCAGGTTCAGGCCTGGACTACAGGCGATAATACGGCAGTAAACAATGTGGAATTCGTCTGCCGTGGACCGGGTTTGCATGAGACAACAGTGAGTACTATCGCAGACGTCGCCCCTAATCATGGTGCATTGTGGGGCGACTGGTCAACGCAGTGTGACGTCGGCACCGCCGTTTGTTCCCTTTCGACACGAGGAGAGGCATTTTCGTCGGATCGAAAAGGCGTCATTGACGCCAAACTCAAATGTTGCGAACATTAAAAGAACAGGAATCTGAGCGAGTTTGTTTCTGCAGTTTTACGCACTGAAGATATTTTGTACATGTGTTTCAAAATATACAAACCACAGTATCTTTTTGTGTTAACAATGATTTGTTGTATAAGTCTTCATCTCTTGAATATATGCTGTATGTCCTTACTTTACTGATTTTATACTTAAAACAATTCTATGATGTCAGGTTAAAAAGAATCTTCGGAGAAGCTAACAGCGTTGTGATCAAGGTTGTAATTACCCTCTTTGGCTATGATTTCTTAAAAACGGTCTGTAATTTTTGTGGCGGAAATTTTATTTCGAAAACGGGAAGCGCCACAGCTCCTGTACTTTAAAAATTATTGTTAACTTCTTCAAAATCGAAATGGCCAACCTGCTCTATTACTGGGTACTTGTCTCAGAGAGTACTCAGGTACATGGAATGGTGTGATATCGTCTGATATATTCTTGTAGCTAAAAAGGACTGTTTCAAAAACGCAGGAAATTTATAAACAGTTTCTGTTTTGGCAATTTTTTTGGTTTTGGTCAGTCAGTGGAAATTGATAAGAAAATATCAAAATAGGTGGTTAAAGCGGTGGACATTGTAAGAATGTTAGGATCTTATTTTTTTAAAGGTTGTTTCTTGTGATTAACACTATTTTATGGCTAATACTGATTTGAATATTCGTTGTATCTTGCACTGAATTATTCACAATTCCGATTCGACCAATCAAAAGGTTGCAGTTCTTAACTTCGCAGCGCTCCGCCCACTTTCAGGTGGTATAGACAATATGGTAGCCAATGGGTATAGACAATATGGAAAAAGAACAAAATAGTGATTTCCTATGAACAGCCGATCACTTGATTCACCTTCATCCTTCAAATATGTTTTATCTATAATTTTTACCTACTGAAAAGGCAAGCAGCCAAAAGGAAAAGAAGTAAGTTCTTTAAAATGACTGCCCTGTGTTATTTTACATCTTGGAATGCAGCAGACGGAATTGTGGACTGGCTTATAAATGAAATCAAGATAAAATATGCAAACAATAGTTTCTTTTCATTTCTTTCCGTGCCATGCTGTTTGTTACAGGACTAAAAGCCTTTGCTAAGCGCCACAAAACACAAGTCTCAGTAACGACTAGCTAGCATGCAGCACAATAAATTATGGAGCTTTATTAGTGATTTATTACCGGCGAAACGAAATAACAGTCCGTGGTTTATGTCCAACCCTCTTCAAATGCATTTAGACAAAGGGAGTGTCTTTTTTCTATGGCTGTCCATCCAGATGCTTTCCAAGAATTTCTTGATTTATCAAAAGGTATGGCATATAATTTGGCCGTAATTCACGAATATTGACGCTATTTTTCAAAATATCAAACCTTTTGGGAGAGGTTACATTTACGCAAAGCCCCAAATAACCGTCGAAAGATTTTCATACAGATTTTTTATTGATTTGACTAAAACTATCGGAGAAATTAACAGTGAATAAAATTTTATGTGCAACATTTTATTTAATAACTGCTAATTATAATTACAGTTTACTATAATAATAGTTGCATATTCGAATTCTACTCCCTCTTAGAAAATAGCCCGTGACTCTCCCTCATTTCGGAAGATGAGTCCTTTGATCACAAAAAAAACAAGCGAAAGAAAAAGGCATTTTTTAATAAAGGCCAATATCGGATGACAATGGTGCACTTGAAAAATGTGTCATAAAAAGATTTAGTTTAATATTGCAAGTGATCCGTAGAAAAGGGGTTATAAACGACTTAATTTCTCGTTACTTTTCTATGACAGGAGCTTGGCAATACAGACCTTTTAACCAAATAATAATCCCGGCAGTAAAACGCATGCGATGAACAAAACTGTATAAGAAGTCACCGCTCATTTTATCCTATTTGAACCAAAACTTTGAGAATATTAAGTAACTGTTTCTAGCAAGAAATACTTCAATGAGAAATAGCCAACACATTTTTTTTCTCTGCTTGAATGTCGAATTTTTTTTTTCTGTTTGATTAAATTGTTACAATGCTTATATCAATTATATTCTACATTTCCTTCCCCCACCCCCCGATCCCTCGAACGAAAATGAGGCGCCTTGTGAACTACAGAACGACCATTTAAAACAGTGGCATGGGCGACATTAGTCTTTTCTTTTTCGGACTGCTTAGAAACAAAATATTATATTTCTCTTGTTTGTAAAAAAGCGCTCAATTTTACTCGTTTTCAGAAAAGATATTATAACTTTAATATGTGCTATAAAAAGATGCTTAGATATATTCCGTCTTGTCAAGTTTACTTAGTTGTTCTTGGAACCTTCGGAAATGCTTCGCATGGTGATACTCTTGGAATCTTCGGAAATGTTGGTGATATTCTTTACAGTCGCTACAAGACTAGCGATAATAATGTACGGACAGAAAACTTGACTTCAGGAATTTTGGAAGTTATTTCGGCGAGGAGTAAACTTAATTGCGTCAGCTTTTGTGGTCGCAATCCTTCCTGTTCAGGAATGTGGTTTGAACTTGGACCACGTGTTTCAAACACGTGTTCCCTTCTGAAACACACCGTGACAAGTCCAAGGAGTGTTGCACAAGGTTTTAAGAAAGTTTCTGCAAAAGTATGTAAAACCGGAGGATATTTTCAGCATGGTGGATGCCAATGCCTAAATGGCTATAGCGGTGATTTTTGTGAATTGGACTGCTGTAGCAAGATGTCTTGCTTGAATTTTGGAGCATGTGCACAATTACACCAGGGTTGTGAGTGTCATTGTGTTGCCGGGTTTTCTGGTTCACGCTGTGCTATTGACAATGGTCTGGCGCTGATAACGCCTGTGCTCTTCGTAACGACCCACTATAATGTGGGAGAGTGGGGTGCGTGGGAATCTTGCCCAACCGGAAGTTTTGCCTGTGGGTTTCAACTCAGAATCCAGGGATTCAAAGGTGAATCAGCAGACGACACGTCCGTAAATGAAGTCCGATTGCTATGCAAGAAGCCAGAAGATCCAGATGGAGCCACTTACTCAGTCACTTCTGCAAAGACTGGTAATGGACAGTTTTCAGCTGTCGAATATTGCGATGTAGACCACTGGATTGTAGCCTATAGACAGCTTGTTGAACTCGACGATACAACAGGTGACAGGGACATCACGGGAGTAAACAACGTGCACTTCCGGTGTCGCGGAGAAGGATTCTATGCGGCAAATGTCGATTCAATCAGGGTGAGTGTCCCATCTCATTACGGATCAGTCCTGAGTGATTGGAGTGAGGAATGCCCACCGGGGTCTGCAGTGTGCTCCATCAGAACAAGGTTGACAGGAAGTGAAGAAATGGATCAAGCTGGTGTCACTAACGTCCAGTTACAATGTTGTAAACACTAGAGAAGTGCGATCTGTGAAGGCTAAGAAGCTAACGATTGCATTCCCTGGAATTTATGTGTACACGGTCATCTATATGAACTATATGAAAATAAAAAATATAGAATTATACGTCAGCATGTGTATAAGCACTTTGAAAAATGAAATGTAAAATTATACACGGCTGTCTGTATTAATGTTAATATATGCATAAAATGATAAACATTACACATGTCTACATTTAATATGTCGACACTTTTTTTTCATAAAAATAAAATATGTTTTGATTTTTAAAAATACATAGAATGTGTTGAAAGAAAATTTATAATTGAATCTGGGCATCTGAGATTTCGGAGACTGAACTGATACACCAGTGTTCAAGTATTTTATTTGTATTGATATAGTTCACAGTAAAATGTAATTATAGAACTATTATCACCTCATCAATGGTAAATTCAACTTCTTCGTTCTCACCTCCCTTGCTGCCGAAAGTTTCTGTCAAAGAAATTTGATTAAAATATGCATAAGCCTGGAATTTAATGAATGTGTATTTAGTGTCCTGTACGTAAATTAGATAACAGTTTTGTAAATATATGTATTTTTCCTACTGGGGTCTTGTTCAGGATTAACAGAACCAATCCCGAGCAAATCCACAGGACGAAAAACACACACTCGAGATCAGCGGGTCCTGTCTGGGTTAGTTAATGTGAAGCTAATCCACGGTATGAAAAGAGCCATAAATACAATGTGAACCTGGAAAAAGAACCACCACTGGGACTAAATGAAAGTGGTCTGATTTCCGGGTTGGTCCTATTTGCCTATGTCAACTTCCGGTGAAACAGCATATCTTGCCCCCTGTACAGCTTCCTCCCCCCCGTGGGAAAGATAGACCAGGCTATCCCCCCACCCCCACTTGGTATTTTTGCAACCTATTGGTATCACTTTCTAAAAGGGAGATGAAGTTGAACATACAAGACTGTCTTGAATGATGCTTCTTGGACGGCTTGGATGTTATTTATGATAAGCAGGAGTATCCACCTAGGCTCTCTAAAATGCTAAAAAGGATATTGAGAGAAAAATATATAGAGCTGTTCTGATCAAGGATGCCTTTTTATATTTTGTTTGAATTATGTTGAATTTAGTCAATAAAGTAGTTCAAGTTAGTTTTATACAGTTTAATTGAGTCCATTTATTCTCATGAATAAAAAAGTTCGAGAGGGGAGGGGGAGGGGGAAGATAGCCTAGTGTAGCTTCCCCCCCCCGGGGGAGGAAGCTGCACAGGAAGGTGAGGGGGGGCGGTAAGATAACCTGTTACACCGGAGGCAGCACTATTGAAATAACTTACCGGTAAGTGAATTTAATTTTGTCATACACGCTACGTAACACGCTAGGCAAAAGTAACTTGTCCTTCTTTATCCGTGTAACGAATCAAAATAGATTTCACTGTTTTGGGCGGGAAATTCTTATCTGAAAAGATATACAAAGAGCTGACGCATATTTAAATAAAAGTTTCCATAAGCAAAATATTTTTATCGAAATTCGAAATGGCTTCAACTTAAAAAAACACATTGAATTGAATATTTTCTTTTTCTTTGATAAAGCTCAATAAAGACTCGAATACCTAGAGTTTGTAGCAAGCTGTTTATGTCTGTAGCTTTGAGTTTTCCCGATTCCTCTTTGTCAAATGAATCGTATGCTTTCTGAAAATGATTGAAAAATTGTACACTTTTAATTCTTAGAACAATTTTTTTTTCAATGTAATTGGTAAAAATAAGCCTATGGTGGTCATGTGAAAGACACATAGTAAGCACGTGACTGACCAAACATGCGGTTAACCACCCACATGGTTGACCATACATGTGGTTGACCATCCATGTTTTGAACATATATGTGGTTGATCATCCACGTGGTTGAACATACATGTGGTTGACCATACATATCTATACCGCTACAGCAGTATACGCTAACGATATATAGTGACATCATGTTCACATGTACGGTGACAATTTTGTCAAAATACAAACTTAAATATGTGGTTATCCCATGGTTTACTCTGTGATTACCATAAAAATGCTTTTTATATTTTATTAATCATGTGGTAACTCTTGGGTACGGCGATCGTACGGCGAAATATGTGGTCAACATGTGGTGAAATATTCACCCAACATTATTGATAAAATTTGGTTAGGTTGTTGTGTGGGGCCGGAAGAACCTCTATTCAGTGTTTTTAGATTAGCAGATAAGCACAAAAAGAAGAGAGAGATAGAAAGAAAAAAAGAAAGAGAGAAAGATAAAAAAACTGTGTGTGTCAGAGAGAAAACATGTAAATTTAACACTTGTAGAAAAGTACTGCCATACTTTCAGAAGTATGGTAAAAAGTAGCCATAAGAATACAGTCATATTGCAGTTATAATTGATAGAGTGAAGTAAAATTTACCTTGCATTGGGTGACATGTTGAAACAATTCCCACGTTTCCTTAAAACTTAGCTGACCTCATAAATCCTCGTCTTTTGACGCAACCATGCTTCTACAAAGGTCAAGGCTGAATCCATTTTGTTCTTTGCCTGATTAGAAAAATTTCCAACATGTTGTAGTTATGGACACAGTAAAACGTGTGTATTAAATTTAGCAAACAAATTTGGTCACGTGATCATCCTTGGTGTGGTTAACTTATACTTGCTATGTGGTTTAAAAATATTCACACTGTGTTCGCAAGTGGGGTGAGAAGATGCAGAAAAGTAATTAGGATCATCCAAGTATCAAGGAGCAAGAGTCTGGATCCAGGGGCAATAGTCTGGATCCAGGGACAGCAGTCAGAATCCAGGAGCAGGAGTCAGGACCCAGGGGCAGGAGTCAGGATCCAGGGGCAAGAGTCAGGATCCAGGAGCAGTAGTCAGGATCCAGGGGCAGGAGTCAGGACCCAGGAGCAGGAGTCAGGATCAGGGGGCAGGAGTCAGGATCCAGGAGCAGGAGTCAGGATCCAGGGCAGGAGTCAGGATCCACGGGCAAGAGTCAGGATCCAGGAGCAGAAGTCAGGATCCAGGGGCAGCAGTCAGGATCCAGGGACAGGAGTCAGGATCCAGGAGCAGGAGTCAGAATCCAGGAGCAGGAGTCAGGATCCAGGGGCAGTAGTCATGATAGGGCAGGAGTCAGGATCCAGGAACCGGAGTCAGGATCCAGGGGCAGGAGTCAGGACCCAGGAGCAGGAGTCAGGATCAGGGGGCAGGAGTCAGGATCCAGGAGCAGGAGTCAGGATCCAGGGCAGGAGTCAGGATCCACGGGCAAGAGTCAGGATCCAGGGGCAGGAGTCAGGATCCAGGAACCGGAGTCAGGATCCAGGAGCAGGAGTCAGGATCCAGAAGAAGGAGTCAGGATCCAGGGACAAAAGTCAGGATCCAGGAGCAGAAGTCGGGATCCAGGGGCAGCAGTCAGGATCCAGGGACAGGAGTCAGGATCCAGGAGCAGGAGTCGGGATCCAGGGCAGGAGTCAGGATCCAGGAGCAGAAGTCAGGATCCAGGGGCAGCAGTCAGGATCCAGGGACAGGAGTCAGGATCCAGGAGCAGGAATCGGGATCCAGGGCAGGATCCAGGATCCAGGGGCAGGAGTCAGGATCAAGGGGAAGGAGTCAGGACCCAGGAGCAGGAGTCAGAATCCAGGAGCAGGAGCCAGGATCCAGGAGCAGCAGTCAGGATCCAGGAGCAGGAGTCAGTATCCAGGGGCAGGAGTCAGGATCCAGGGGCAGTAGTCAGGATCCGGCAGCAAGAGTCAGGATCCAGGGGCAGGAGTCAGGATCTGCTGGCAGGAGTCAGGATCTAGAAGCACGAGGCAGGATCCAGTAGCAGGAGTCAGGATACAGGAGCAAGAGTCAGGATCCAGGGGCAGGATCCAGTAGCATGAGTCAGGATCCACTGGCAAGAGTCAGGATCCAGGGGCAAGAGTCAGGATCCAGGGGCAGGAGTCAGGATCCAGGAGTCAGGATCCAGGAGCAGGAGTCAGGATCCAGGGGCAAGAGTCAGGATCCAGGAGCAGTAGTCAGGATCCAGGGGAGGAGTCAGGATCCAGGGGCAAGAGTCAGGGTGAAAGGTCAGATCGAAAAGAATCTGGGATCATGGTTTGCATCATAGGCAAAATTTCAAACAAAATCGAGTCATGGATAAAAGAAAGTTCAGTATTTAGGAGCATGGTCAGCATTCTAACGAACAGTAAGAAAGTACAGCATTTTAGTTTTTATCTATTTGGATACTTACATTTTTCAGTTCATTTAGACTTGATTATTTACTTGTATTCGTTTACTTCTTGTCATTTAATATTCGCTGGTATGCATCAGTTGTATATTTTAGTAGTTCTCATTTACTGAGAACTGTACGGGAAAACCCCAGGAAACGTCCACCCCAAATAATAAGACCACTTTTCAAGAGATTCGTTGTGCGCCCACAAACAGGACAACGATCAGATTCCTTCACTTCAGTCTCGCCACTGGCATTAATTATGCCGTAATTTGAAATAAATTTGAAATTACCAAACACCAAACTGAAATTAACTCCAGTAGTGGATAGTAGAAGCCTTGACTCAGATGTTTACACTTACCAGGATAGAAATGCTGATTGAGAAGAGTCCGTAACTCATACGCGTCCAGTCCTCCGTCAGGTACCTTTTTCTCTAGTTTTTCCTTCAAAGAATCCTCGATTATCTCTTCTATCCCGATCCGTGCTCTTCTGTCCAGAATTCACGGCATAAGTCTTTTTAGATTTCAAAATATTTCCCATTTTTCGTTTTTGCTCAGTGTTTTAATGTTTCCCTTCTTTAGAAATCCGTAGAGTGATACAAGTTGAGGGGATAACTGTGGTACTACGTCATATACACATGTGTTGTGTTATAGAAATATTAATTACACTGTGATAAAAATATATGACCTAAATTACAGGTGCACATCCTCGCACTTTTCGAAATAGTTTAACTGTTTTCAGTAAATGATTTGAAGACTTTATGCATGCTATTTATATGCACCCATACCTGTCTATTTCTGGCCGCTTATTTTCCTTCTGTGGTTTTTGAATGAGTTTTTTTTCTAGAATTTTATATATCAATATCAGAGTGTTTTCCAGCTATTGAGTCGCTGTTACTTATGTCATTGCATTCGAAACAACGTGATGTTTATCTCAGTAATCTTGATATTTTATGCGATCTCGGGGGAATCTAAACACATTGATAAGTGCCTAGCAACATGCACTATTTTGGCAAATGTGAAGTATGTTTGGCTTATGACAGCTTTCCAACACAAGTAGTCAATGCTGCAGCGAATGTGTTCCAAAAACACTTGTCATGCAGTAAAGGGAATTTATTTATCGTCTTTTGTAAACCTTCATCAAGTCTTGGTGTCATAAATGGTGATAAATGTGCCAGTTTCGTTACCTACGCATTAATTATATGAAAAGAAAAATAAATGTGCGATACCATCAGCTGTTGGGGTAAACAAAAAGTGGTCTTACATCTGGGATTGTGTTATCTTATCTTCAGCAGAATTAAAAATACCAACCAACCCACGATGATGTCATGCTGCTATGGCTTTTGGAACGAAAAGTCGCCGTCACTGTAATTAGCATTTTGGCAAGCAAACATCCGTGATCTCTTGCTGTGTAAATCAGTTTTAATGGCATTTTTTTAAATACTGATAATAAAAACAAGGAGAACCATACCTTAGGCGAACACCCACACAATGCTTTCGCATGTTATTAATTAAAAATTAAATTAATATTGATGTTTATAAAAATATTTTAAAAATAGAATTAATATAGATGCATTGAAAAATATTCACAGACCAGCTAGTTAACATTCGATGACATGTCGATTGGTCAAAACCTTCACAAAAAGACTAACGGGCAACATTTTCTGTAAAATTGGCGCCAAAGATGTTGGCTCGGGATAGGCTTTTGGCAGCGGCGCAAAGATATGTGAAAAGGCTCTTAATGTTTCTGTTATACTTCTTTTTAAATCCTATGTGATGAGCATTTTAAACACTGACATAGAACATGGAGTATACTATTAATGTAGGTAAAAGTACTTCATAGGGTAAGGATGATTTCTGATTTGATTTGAAAAATGTGAGTTAAAAATTTACCTTTGCGTTTGTACGATATTTGCTGAAGTGCAATGGGCAGCACGAAAAATACTCCCAAAACATTGCTCATCAGAAGCCCGTTCTCTGTTTTTTTTCAGACGCTATTGCAATAAAAACGAGAATAAAGAACTTAAGCTGTTTTTATGACGACACTTTATGTTTTATACTCTGTTTTTATATCATCCCATTTTTATCTTATCTCCGTCTGTGTAGCTAGTAATATACTGATATTGAATTGAGGGAGTTTTGTTTGCTCGACCGCATGTTTAGCAATAATTAACCTGATAAATACGAGTATATCCCTCGTTCTCTAGAAATATGCATAAATGGCAAGGTCACATTTTGCTGTCAAGGCAATGTGGCCGCGACCGGACCAACCTGTGTGCTATTCTTGTATATGTGTCTGCTTGTCAATTATAAATAAATACACCCATCAGTATACTTAAAACTTATAGCTGGGCATCCGGCGGCTTAGTGTGGTTGTTATAGTTTCTATGATGTCATTTAGAAACCTGTAGCAGTTGTCCTAACGGCATACATTTTTTTTGCAAAGCTTATAAATGAGGGCTGCTTTGGATTTGGACGTTATGGTCGGCATTCAGCTTTTAAGTCATCGTGTTCAAGTGCATTCCAGTCAGTTCTGTATTCAACAAAACATAATTGCAGACTTCAACAATTGATGGCAATTAAATTAATCAGCACACAACGACTGGAAGCTCTCAGTCAAAAATGGCTTACAACGGTATCGCGTAATAGCACCTCTGGAGAAATCAATCCACTGCGTGTGAACACAAAGCGGATGTTTAAAAAAATAGTCCACATTTTTACCTGGTCAATAATTCTTCATATAAGTCAATGTCTAATAATAACCCAGGATTACCTGTTCATTTTCTTTACTTGCAACTGGCGTCTAAAACTAGAAAATAGTTGTCTTTACACTGATCTGAGTAACTTGAATGTGGACGATTCCTTTCATAATTTAAAGGATGGGAGGGCTGCTGACTTTTCCATGTCTTTGATGACCATACTGTGGTATTAATGTGGTATTAATCAAAAACCAAAAAGGAAAGGGAAAGTCATTTTCATATAAATGCAGTATCATAACAAGGCAGTGAAGGTCTGAATATTTATGTACTAAAATAATACACTCCTGACATTTCAAATCAACTCTATCCATTAGGCTGGTTGGCCACTTGTTTTCTAACAAGGATAAACTTACGTATATACAGAATCTGAGAAAGGCACGGACACTCTCCTTTTATTAAATAAATAACAGCTTGAAATAAAAAAACCCCACTTTTTTGGCCATATGTAATTGCTATTTCCATTCATAAATAGACTGATCTGTTATGTACATATTCACTTCCGCCTTTATAAACAGAATAAGAGAGCGAATAGCTTTAGGCAGTTGGAAGTATTAAACTCGTCTTACAAAACTAAGTTTTTAATGTTCTTTATGCTTGGAATTAACCACTGGTTTCTGTTGCGCACTAGATCTTGAAGGAGAGACATTAGTGGAAAAAGTTTAAAACATAGATATAATTAGTTAAAATGAGACCATCTATTATCTTGCTAGATATCTCTTGCTGGATACCTCTTGCTGGATATCTCTGACAACATATTTTTGTGGGCGACTCTACCACGCGGATTGAGCAGTGTGCTATTACAAGAGTTCCTGTTAAAAAACCTCCACAAGTAATTGTTCTTTCAAAGAAATAACCCTGCTCATTCAGTATTCGGAGCTGTAAAAAAATACTATCATATATCTTATCTGAAGGAATTACACATATTACTACAGCAGAACCCCGGAATAAGACAACCGGAAATAATACCAAGGCCGTATGTTAGATCACCTTTTCCAGTCCCAGTATGATTTACACTCAATATAAAAAGCCTTGCAAATGAGACCACACTGGAATTAAGACCACTTTTTCACCAGTCCCATAGGTGGTCTTATTTCCGGAATTCTCGTGTTATCAGAGATATATGGGACTGAGCTGGAGACATTTCTCAATCAACAGAAGATTCATGCCTCTTATAATTAAAAAAATAATGATAATAACACAGACATCAAAAACTAGATCACAGAATGATATCAGAAACTGGATCACAGATATAAAAAACTGAACGAAAGATATCTAGATGTCTAAGTAAACAATCAAAAATGAAATTTTATAAAACAGGAAAAAATAATAAATAAATAAAATAAAAAATCAATAGATAAGTAAAAATTAAAAAGGTGCAGGAATCAGGGTCCATTTGTTACATTCAATTTGTTGTTGAACTGTGGAATGATCAGTAATAGATTGTATTCAGTTTCATTCATAATTCTAATTCAAAAATTAATGTTTATCGGTGGCGACTGAGCTGGAATCGAATATAATTTATGGAAAATAACATACAGTCGAACCCCTTAAATAGGACTAACAGTGGGACCGAATAAAGTAATGAGATTTAACAGGATTATGAAAATGGTCCTGTTTTTGGGGTGGTCCCATTTGAATGGTGGTGCTCTCGCGGGGTTCCCCTGTATTACAAAGTGTTCTCATTTTTATTAATGTCTCAAAGACCAAAGACAAAGCCTCCTTATGACATGTCAACAACATGACTTCACCAAAGTGGGAATATATTAAGCTGAGCTGACAGCAAAATGTCTATGGTCTGGTTCTTCACACTACTTTCATAAGGTAACAAAAACATACACTGCATTGATAAGTAGCATGTCGATAGAGGGAGTGGTCCATGTCTTGTCATTTGAATATAATCATTTACAATCACAAATTATTGAATATGTTGCAATAAGTGACTGATCAGGAAGTTTTTTCTGTGGATATAAACTGTCTTTGAGTTTGGACTTCTTTGAACTCTCTATTGATAGGAGGTGTTGTTAATCAACGGAATATAAACGAAGTGCAAAATATTTCTGGGTAGTTTGCCCACTCTATTTTTAACTGTGAAAACTTGAACAGTTTGAAGAAAGTACAGTGTTTTCTAAACGATTTAGTAAAGCAACATGGATTTAGACTGTGCAGAAAAACAAAATTATAACTCCAAGTGTGGTCG